>JANIIK010000126.1:140000-147500 GCA_027704905.1 Muraenolepis orangiensis
GTCTCTCTTGTCTCTCTCTATCTTGTCTCTCTTGTCTCTCTCTTTTTTTCTGTCTCTCTCTCTGTCTCTCTCTCTCTGTTTCTCTCTCTGTGTCTATCTCTATCTTGTCTCACTCTCTTGTCTCTCTTCTTCTCTTTCTCTTTGTCTCTTTCTCTGCGTCTCTCTCTCTTCTCGCTCTCTCTCTCTGTCTTTCTGTGGCTCTCTCTCTGTGTCTCTCTTGTCTCTCTGTGTGTCTCTCTCTCTGTGTCGCTCTTGTCTCTCTCTCTCTGTTTCTCTCTCTGTGTCTATCTCTATCTTGTCTCACTCTCTTGTCTCTCTCCTTCTCACTCTCTGTGTCTCTTTCTCTGTGTCTCTCTCTCTTGTCGCTCTCTCTCACTCTTTATTGACTCTCTCTCTCTTTTCCAGGTCGTCTCCCTTCCTAGACCACCATGACACCAGCAGGTGACTGTCTCTCCCCCCCTGCCCCCCCCCACACACACATACACACACACACACACACACACACACACACACACACACACACACACACACCACACACACACACACACACACACACACACACACACACACACACACACACACACACTACAAACACACTTTTAATGAATTTGTTTTAAATCAATTCACTCCTCTCTCTCTCCTCTCCTCCTTTTTCCTCTTCCTCTTTCTCCTTCTCCCTTTGTCTCCTCCTCCTCCTCCTCCTCTTCCTCTTCCTCTTCCTCTTCCTCTTCCTCTTCCTCTTCCTCTTCCTCTTCCTCTTCCTCTTCCTCCTCCTCCTCCTCTTTCTCCTCCTCCTCTCTCTCCTCTCACTCCTCCTCCTCCTCCTCCTCCTTTTCTCTCCTCCTCATCCTCTCTCCTCCTCCTCTCTCCTCCCTCTCCTCCCCCTCCCTCTCCTCCTGCTCTCTCCTCCTCCTCCTCTCTCTCCTCCTCCTCCTCCTCCTTTTCTCTCCTCCTCCATCCTCTCTCTCTCCTCCTCCTCCTCCTCCTCCTCCTCCTCCTCCTCCTCCTCCTCCTCCTCCTCCTCCTCCTCTCTCGCTCTCTTTCTCTCTTTCTCCCTCCTCCTCCTCCTCCTCCTCCTCCTCCTCCTCCTCCTCCTCCTCCTCCTCCTCCTCCTCCTCCTCCTCCTCCTCCTCTTCTCTCTCCTCCTCCTCCTCTCTTTCGCTCTCTTTCTCTCTTTCTCTCTCCTCCTCCTCCTCCTCCTCTCTCCTTCCAGCTTCCTGGTGAGCTTCATGGTGGACGCCCGAGGAGGTGCTATGCGAGGCTGCCGCCACCATGGCCTCCGGGTGTTGGTGCCTCCGAGGAGGTGCTCGGCCCCCACCCGGGTCACCTGCCGGCTGGTGAGGAGGAGCCAGAGGCTGGCCTCCATGCCTCCGGCCACCGAGGAGGAGGAGGAGAAGGAGAAGGAGAAGGAGAAGGAGAAGGAGGAGACGGTGGCGGAGGAGGAGGTGGAAGATGGAGAGACGGGACCCCAGCCTCCGTCCTCCGGGAACCGGTTCTTGGGGTGAGTTTTGTTGGGGGGGAGAGGGGAGGAGGAGGAGGAGAGAGAGGTGAGAGAGGAGAGAGGAGGAGGAGGTGGAGGAGGAAAGAGGAGGAGGAGAGAGGAGGTGGCGGAGGAGGAGGAGGAGGAGGAGACAGGAGTCGAAGGAGGAGGAAGAGGTGGAGGAGGAGGAGGAAAGGAGGGAGGTGAAGGTGGGAAGAGGAGGAGGAGGAGGAGGAGGAGGAGGAGGAGGAGGAGGAGGAGGAGGAGGAGGAGGAGGAGGAGGAGGAGGTGAAGGAGGAGGAGGAGGAGGAGGAGGAGGTGTTAGAGGAGAAAGTGGGAGGTCCTCTAGGGTCTGGATCTATGGGGACTCTAGAGGACCTTAGACTCCAGTCCTCTAGAGAACCTTAGACCCCTAGAGGTACGTTGGAGTACTGCAGGGGGTACGTGAGATTTTTTTTAAATGTTAATTTTAAAAAACATCAGTCGTGCATAATTGCTAAAATAATGATACTACAATACATTAAATTAAAATGTAAATTAAAATTAGGTAAAAAACATTTGATATTCAATATTTCTGTTTTTAATGGAATCGTTACTGCCGTAAACTGTGCTAACAACATAAGGTTAGGCTACGCAATCACGTTCAATTGTGAGCGGGAAGACAGTTTTGAAAATGGATTTGTGGTTGAAAAATACTGAGAAAGAAGTAAAAAAGAACGTGAAAACAGAGCCAACAAAATACCGTCAGTATCAGGATGAATATGTTTTAATGGGATTTACCTCAACTAGCTGCAACCCTCCCAAGGCACTTGCGGGGAGAAATTAGCCAACAGTTCCATGAAGCCAGCGCACCTTCAACGACATCTCGGCACAAAACATCCATGTCATGTTGGTAAGCCACCAGAGTTTTTTTAAAGAAAGTTTTCGGACTTCAGATCATCTCAAGAAACGATCCGAAAAATGTCCACAACATCAGCCAAAGCACTCCAGGCGTCTTATGCGGTGTCTTTGCTCATAGCTAAAGCCAAAAAGCCATTCACCATAGCTGAAGACCTTTTACTTCCAGACGCTGTTGTATTGGCCGAGACTATGCTGGACAAAAACGCGGCGGATAAGTTCAAAACTGTGCCTTTGTCAAATGACACCGTTTGTCGCAGAATAGATACCATGGGAACAGACATTGTTGATCAGGTTGTGGGAAAACTCGGCGAATCCTTTTCGCTCCAGCTTGATGAATCGACAGATGTCAGTGTAAACGCACAGCTTGTTGCGTTTGTGAGATACGTTGATACTGACGACATTCACGAACACATACTTTTCTGCAAGAGTTTGGAGGCGAAAACAACTGGGGTGGACATTTTCAATGTTGTTAATGCGTTTTTTGGTGAAAACGGTCTGAACTGGAAATCCTGCACCAGTGTCTGTACTGATGCAGCTGCGTCTATGACAGGCCGCGTGAAAGGGCTCATGGCGCGGATTCGAAATGAAAACCCTGAAGTGCAGTGGGCTCACTGTGTCATACACAGGGAAGCACTGGCGTCCAAGAAAATGAGTGTAAAACAGTGTAAAAGTAATCGCCGCCTGTGTGAAAACATGGGAGTGGAACACACAAAACTGCTATTACACACAGAAGTGCGCTGGCTCTCTCGAGGGAGAATACTCAACAGGCTGTTGGAATTACGATCTGAAGTGCGCACCTTTCTGTCAGAGCACGGATCTCCCCATGCCATCTTGTTTGAGGACACAGACTGGCTTGCAAAGCTTAGCTATCTGGCAGATATATTCAGCAAACTTAACAAACTGAATGTGTGTCTGCAGGGCAAGGACACCAACATTCTGAACCTGTATGACAAGGTGGGAGGTTTTCTGAAGAAAGTAGAGCTGTGGAAAAGGGCATGTGCAGAGGGGGATTTCACCTGCTTTCCTCAGGTGGATGCTTTCCTTTCCAGTGAGGATGTGGAGATAGCTCCAGTGAAGTTAATCATAGAAGGACATTTGACCAACTTGATTGCTAGTTTTCATTCTTACTTCCCTGACATGGAGGAGAAATCTTCACAGTTGGATTGGGTGAGAAACCCATTTCTCTTGTCTGATGCAAATAGCAGAAAGCTTTCTGTCAGTCATCAGGAAACTCTCTTGGATGTGTCATCTGACCGTGGCCTACAGATGAAGTTTGACACATCTACTCTCACACAGTTTTGGGTGTGTGTGAAGAAGGAGCACCCTGAGCTGGGAAAGAAAGCTTTGGAGCTGCTTTTACCATTTGGTTCCACATATTTATGTGAGGCCTCCTTTTCTGCAATGACATTGATAAAAAACAAGCAAAGAAACAGACTGTGCCTGGAAAAAAGTTTAGTAACTGCAGTTGCCTCCCTGTCACCGAGAATGACAAAGATCCTCAGTGAAGCACAAGCCCATGTTTCTCACTAAATTACTTAAATTAAATTACTTATAAAAGGATCAGTTCAATGCAACTAATGTCGTCTTAGTGTTATTGCATGATGTCAAAATTGGTTTGCCATGAATTTAGTGATGGATTTAAAACATTTGAAATGTAGCATTAAAGTGTTTCTCAGTTACAAGGTTGTTGTTTTAATAAATCAGACACTGATGGTGCAGAGCTGTACTAGACCTCTTTATATAGACTTTTTTCCCCTACCAAATAGTTTTTGCGCTGATCAGGGGGTACTTGGCTGACATTTTTTTTCAAAGGGGGTACATTATTGAAAAAAGTTTGACAACCACTGCTCTAGAGGACCTTAGACTCCAGTCCTCTAGAGCAGGGGTCCCCAACCGCCGGGCTGCGGACCGGTACCGGGCCGTGGAGGTGTTACTGCCGGGCCGCGAAACAGCTGTGTGTTTATCATCATATTTGACTCAAATTATTTGAGTATAGGTGAACGGCGGGCGGTATAATCTATATATAGAGATTATATATATAGTATCATCTATATATATAGATTATATAGCAGTATATATGGGCGGTAGGAGGGGGAGGGAGGAGGGAGAAAGAGGGGGGAGGGAGAGGGCGAGAGAAGAAGGGATGAGGGGGGAGGGAAGAATGGTGGGGGGAGGATAAGAGGCAGCCGCGGAAACTTGCCTTCTTCCTTCTTCCGATCAGTTACACCCCGACGACCAATGACTCATTCTCCTTCCCCTCCCTCCCTCCCCCCCTCCCTCCCTCCCTCCCTCACTTCCATCTGCCGGTCCGTGGCACAAAAAAGGTTGGGAACCCCTGCTCTAGAGAACCTTAGACTCCAGTCCTCTAGAGGACTCCAGCGAGTCTAAGGTCCTCTAGAGGACCTTAGAAGTGAGTCTCTTGTGTCTCTTGTGTCTATTTCTATATTATTTTCTTTCTTCCTCTTCCTCTTCCTCTTCCTCTTCCTCTTCCTCTTCCTCTTCCTCTTCCTCTTCCTCTTCCTCCTCAGGAAGCTCCATCTCCCGGCGGCTCCGCCCCCCCTCAACGAGGGCGAGAGCCTGGTCACCCGCATCCTGCAGCTGGGGCCTCCAGGGACCAAGTTCCTCGGGTGAGTTTGGGGGGGGGGATTGTGGAGGGAGAAAGGGGGGAGGGAGAGGGGGAGGGGTGTGGAGGGAAGGCGAGGAGGAAGGGGGAAGGGTCACTTGCATCCTCCAGGGACCAAGTTCCTCGGGTGAGTTGGAGGGAGGGAGGGAGAAGGGGAGGAGGGGAGGGAGAGGGCGGGGAGGAGAAAGAAGGGATGAGGGGAGGGCTGTGGAGGAGGGAGGGGGAGGGGTCAATTGCATCCTCCAGAGGAGGGAGGAAGAGAGGGAGGGAGGGGGAGGGAGGAGGGAGAGAGAGGGGGGAGGGAGAGGGGGAGAGAAGAAGGGATGAGGGGGGAGGGAAGAATGGCGGGGGGAGAATAAGAGGCAGCCGCGGAAACTTGCCTTCTTCCTTCTTCAGTTACACCCCGACGACCAATGACTCATTCTCCTTCCCCTCCCTCCCTCCCTCCCTCCCTCCCTCCCTCCCTCCCTCCCTCCCTCCCTCCCTCACCTCCCTCCCTCCCCTGTCCCTCTCTCCCTCCGTCACCTCCCTCCCTCCCTCCCTCCCTCCCTCCCTCCCTCCCTCCCTCCCTCCCTGCAGACCAGTGATCGTGGAGGTACCCCACTACGCAGCCCTGCGGGGCTCCGAGCGGGAGCTGGTGGTCTTGCGGAGCGAGACGGGCGAGAGCTGGCGGGAGCACCGCTCGGAGACCACCGAGGAGGAGGCCCTAAACCAGATCCTCAACGGCATGGACGAGGGTAAGGAAGGGGGGAGGGAGAGAGGGGGAGAGGGAGGGAGAGAGAGGGGGGAGAGAGAGGGAGGGTAAGGGATTTCTTGCCTAGTTTTTAAGGGGTTGACAGATGACGGTAAGGGAGAAGGAACGGATGAGGATAAGTGCGTAGAGGGGAGGGACGAGGGTAAAAGGGGGGAGGAGAGGGGGGAGAGAGGGGGGGAGAGTGGCATGGATGAGGGTAAGGAAGGGGGAGGGAGAGAGGGGGAGAGAGGGGGAGAGAGGGGGAGGGAGAGAGAGAGGGGGAGAGGGAGAGAGAGGGGGGAGAGAGGGAGGGTAAGGGATTGATTACCTAATTTTTAAGGGGTTGACGGATGACAGTAAGGGAGAAGGAACAGATGATAAGTGCGGAGAGGGGAGGGACGAGGGTAAAAGGGGGGAAGAGAGGGGAGGGATGACGGAACAGGGGGAGGGAGGGGAGGGATGAGGGTAAAGGGAGGTATGGATGAGGGTAAGGGGGAGAGAGGATGCACAAGGTTTGTGAGGTACGGATGAGTTGTTAAGGGGAGGGGGTTGACAAGTACAGGAAGAGGCGGGATCGATGTGCTTGGAGGTACATGCCCTCGATGATGCATCGCTTGTGGTCTCTCTCTCTCCCCCTCCCTCCCTCTGTCTCCCTCCCTCCCTCTCTCTCCCCCTCGCCACGCAGAGCTGGACTCGGCCGAGGAGCTGGCGAGGAAGCGGCTCTGTCGCATCGTCACCCGGGACTTCCCGCAGTTCTTCGCCGTGGTGTCCCGGGTCCGGCAGGACTCACGGGCAGTTGGACCCGAGGGAGGGGTGCTGGGCAGCAGTGGACCGGATCCCCGGGTCCGGGCGGTGTTCCCCGAGGGCGCCCTGACCAAGAAGATAAGGGTCGGACTCCAGGTAAAAGGAGAGTCCGTCATCCGTCCCCTTCCCTCATCCCCTTCGACCTCAGCCTTGTCCGTCCCCCTTTTACCCTCCCTCGATTTTCTCACCCTGCCCCTCACCCTTAAAGCCCTCACCGAGAAGATAAGGGTCAGACTCTAGGTAAAAGGGAAAGTCCCTACTCAGTCCCTCGTCCCTTGTTCGTCCGTCCCTTCCCTCATCCCCTTCGACCTCAGCCTCGTCCGTCCCCCTTTACCCTCCCTCGATTGTCTCCCCCTGTCCCTACTAAGGGAGAGGATAGTCTCACCCCTATCCTCACCCTTAAAGCCCTAACCGAGAAGATAAGGGTCGGACTCCAGGTAAAAGGGAGAGTCCCTACTCAGTCCCTCGTCCCTTGTCCGTTTGTCCCTTTCCCTCATCCCCTTCAACCTCAGCCTCGTCCGTCCCCCTTTACCCTCCCTCGATTGTCTCCCCCTGTCCCCACTAAGGGAGAGGATAGTCTCACCCTTATCCTCACCCTTAAAGGGATAATGGTCTTACCCTCTATCCCTAAGGGAGAGGATTGTCTCACTCTCTATCCCTAAGGAAGAGGATCGTCTCACCCTCTATCCCTAAGGGAGAGGATCGTCTCACCCTTTAAGGGATTTGATCGTCTCACCCTTATCCTCCTAAGGCAGAGGATAGTCTCACCCTTAAAAGGAGAGGATCGTCTCACCCCTATCCTCCTAAGGCAGAGGATCGTCTCACCCTTAAAGGCAGAGGATCGTCTCACCCCTTTCTTCCTAAGACAGAGGATCGTCTCACCCTCTATCCCTAAGGCAGAGGATTGTCTCACCCTCTATCCTCCTATGGCAGCGGATCATATCACCCTTAAAGGGAGAG
>JANIIK010000126.1:152500-181133 GCA_027704905.1 Muraenolepis orangiensis
GTTTGGAGTTTTTTTGAAGAGAAGGGTTTGGATCTAGGTAAGATCAACCTTCTCGTTACCGATGGCTGCCCGTCCATGATTGGGAAAGAAAGGGGCTTTGCATCTCGCTTATGTGCAGAGCATCCCACAGTGAACACACTGCATTGCATCATACATCAATCAGTTCTGTGTGCGAAATTGTCAGGGGAGTTGAAAGAAGCAATGGAGACTGTCATAAAAATTGTGAATCATATTCGCTCGACGTCAGGTCTGCAGCACCGACTACTACTACTACTACTACAATAATAATAATAACAATAACAATAATCATTATTATTATTGCATGGTTGGTTGTACAATAACAATGGCATTTGTTCATTTTCGTTGTCACAGTCTTGTGGCCCTCGCCTTCAAGACATTTTACAATTGTGGCCCCCTTCCTAATCTAGTTGAATACCCCTGGTCTAGAACCTCAATTCCGTGAACATTCTCTGGCTAAGATGTTTTGATGATTGATTTGACTTCTATGGACCTTTTATAAAAAATTTAGCCCCCAGGTCCCTCCCAAAAATCCCGGGCTTTTTTGCCAGAGGGCCAAATCCAAGATGGCCGCTGGCGGCATCTTGAAAAATTAACTTTTGAACCAGAGCACCTAGAATCATGTATGAAGACAATTTTTCATGCAATTCAACCATGAATATTCCGATTCTGATCATTTTGACGTTATGACATCATTTTGACCCAGAAATCCAAGATGGCCGCCATCCAGTAGAGTGAAAACGTAACTTTTGAATGTTTTTCAGTGAAAATTGTCTATAAAAGACACCTTCTAAAGTACATTTTACTATTTGATCATTTATTCTGGTAGATCATGCCATTACCTTTCAAATGATGTATAATACACCAAGGTTTAAACAAATATAACTTGGTTGGCACACTGATTTTGAAGGTGTAGGCATTTAGTAGAAAACCTTGGTACTGCTGTAAACAAACTACCTCCATAAGGATCTCTTGCAGTAAAATAATTGATGAATGTATGAGAAGAGAACAAATTATACTTCAAAATAAGATATTTTTAATAGCTGTAACTTGAATAGTTATCAAAGTGTTATCCAACAGAGGCAAAAGAGATAACAATTTAACAAATCCCAGAGATTATTATTAATATGAACACTCCTTAGTGCACAACCAGGATGCCACGTGGAGTCCTATCAAAATAACATAACAAAATGGAAAAAGAGACACGTGCTCTCAATGAAACCTTAAAACATGTCATACTGCATGATCAGTCCGAATCAGAGCAGTCTGTCTCACTAGATTCTGAATCATCAGATTCCGATGAATCCCCCCTCCTCCTCTGTACATCCTCATCTCCCTCCTCCTCATCATCCTCCTCACTCTCATCTTCCTCGCTCTCTTCAGCTGGCCCTGGTGTAGGTAGATGCTTCGGGAGAGCAGGTTGCGTGTGGCGGACAGGGCGACAGCGACCACCCACCAGCTCCCAGCCATGTCCGAGTGGCGAGGGGTGGTGCTTCAGGGAGGGGTGGCGCACTAGATATGCCAAGTAGTTGGCGCGGAGGCAGTGTTGGCGTAGGCTATCTGCATCTGGAGGGAGACGTGTGAATTATCTGTTCTTCATTCTCTTCCACTTCGCGGCACGGGCCTCAGCCATGGTGCTACTCTTCTTGTCGCCATAGATCACATGTCTTTTGAACTCGAAGAGCTCCTCTATCACCTCCTCCTCAAGGTCAAGGCTATCTCCGCACCGCGAGAGCTGCCGTCGTGCCACAGGGCTCTTTGCCACCTTGTCATACACCGATGACTTACCCTTGCCATAGAAGCCTGAGTTGGCATCACAGCCTGTAATACAGTGTAGCTGCACAATACAGTCTGCCATCTCCTCAGTCACCAGGCCACGGCAGAAGACTGTCTCCTGCTTTCTCTTGATACAGAGCATACCAGGCAGCTGCTGCGAGATGGCTGCTGCCGCGACATAGGCATCGGTATCAGCTGTATCAATGACAACAGGGCCACTGTAGCCTGACTCGCGCAGAACTGCGTAAGCAGAGAAGAGGATGGTGTCAGCCTCAGACTGGTCAAAGCTGTAGTTCTGCATAAGTTGCTGGGTTGACAAGTTGGTGCAGTGGGAGCCAACAGAGTTGACAATCTCTGCATCTACATTCTGTGCAAGGTCTGTAAGGTAGCTGCATATTCGTTTTTGCAGCCGCGCCTTGTTGCTGACGCTACACAGCAGTGTTTTGAATGCTCTGGCAGAGCATTCATGTAGGTGTTGGGGACATGTGCCTTACCCTGTACCCGCAGGTCTCGCTCATTGTCTTTAGTTGAGTATGCTGCATCGTACGGGTCGTTCACACAGATGATATGGTCAGCATCACCACGGCGGGCAAGGATGATGGATGACACCTTGTGGACGTAGTCCGACCACTTGTATGGGGTGCCATCTTGCGTCTGCCGATCTTCTGCTGATGGAGTTGCCATCCAAGATCCTCCAGATCATGCCCATGTCGATGAGAGCAATGTAGGGTTTTTGCAGATCTACAGATTGGAGAGATAGCTTCTGGATGAGCTTGCTCTTCTGCGTCTTCCTGTAAGTGCCGTTGGAATTGAATAAGGCCACACACTCCTCGACAACACGATGTTCCAGCAACAAAGGGAGGTTCACAAGTTGACTGACCTCAACCAGGTCGATCACTTTCTTGAGAGCGCTCCGCTCCATCTCAGCAGCTCTCGCCTTGTCCTCCCCGGGCTTCTCCATGCATGGCACCTTGGCAAACGTCAAGCGTTTGCTCAGAGGGAAGCGTGCATGGAGGGAGGTATTCTTACTGAACACCCGGTCTTGCAAGAAGCTGGACAATTTCTCCTCTGCTGCAGAATGGGCTGAGTTGAAGTCCGCAATGAGTTCATCAGAGGCAGGCATGGCTGACTGTAGGGTGCGGAGGGTGGGTGAGGCCGGGTCAAACGGGAAGGAGTCGAACTCATGCATGCATGTGACCAGGTCCTGCACGCACTGCTAATCTTCTCGCATCGTTTCGGGCCACACTCCATGTGCTTTCTCTTGGCTTCTTTTCGGTTGGCCAGGGTGTTGTGAGCTGCCCGGATCTGGGCCACATTGTTCACATTTCTGGAGTGCACCAGCAGCTGCTTCTCATTCTGGAGGATGGAGAGCCAGCCAGACTTCATTTTGCTCATTGTACACTCGATCCACATGTCCCAGGCCATGTTGGAGTAGGGGTTGCCTGTGATGGACTGAGTGAAGTCAGTACGAAGGAAGGCGATCTGATCAGCAGGGAGAGATGTCAGCATTGCCCAGAAGTCAGGCAGCCACCTCTCATACTTATTGTTGTTGTATGCTACCATCCATGGCAGCATGGCGCGCAGAGAGCTTACATACTCATCCCAGTTGCAGATATGGACTGTGTGCACATTCTGCATGAGCACATCTGTCATGGACAGGAAGTCCCTCCAGTAGTCCGCCATGTCACTGGCCTCCACCTGGGTGAAGAGGTTGCTGATGAGGTCAGCATCATCCTCCAGTGCCACATGAGCAGCAGCGCGGGATTCACTTTAAGTCTGACACTTTAAGTCACTTTAAGACTTGAAGTCACTTTAAGTCACTTTTGTTCACCTGAAGTCACTTGAAGTATCTATGGGTCACTTTGGGTCACTTGAAGTCACTTTAAGTCACTTTAAATCACTTTAAGTTACTTTAGGTCTCTTTAAGTCACTTTAAGTCACTTTAAAACCCCCTCTCTCTCTTGTGTTTCCGGAAGGTTCTGGAGGGGAAACCCATTTTTGCCGACTGCTGTGGTAATCTGGTTCCTCTGGCGAAGGGCGGCCAGCGACTCTCCTTCAGCTTCTACGCCTTCAGGGAGAACCGGCTCGCCGTCTTCGTCAAAGTACCAACTTTTAAAAAATAATAATAATAAAGTTTTAAAAGTTATAAAAAATAAAAAATATAATTTTGTTTCTTTTTTATAAAGAGTTTTAAAGTTAAAAAAAAAAAGGTTTTTAAAATACAATTTAAAAAAAGTTTGAATTCTTTTTTTAATAGTTTTTTTGTTTAAAAAAAATAGTTTTAAAGTTAAAAAAAAAAATGTGTTTTTAGGTTTTTTTTTAAGTTTTTAATAAAAAAGATTATTTTTAGGTTAATTATAATTTTTTTAATTTGTAAAAGATAATAATAATTAAAGTAAAAAAAAGGGTTTTTAAGTAAAACCAAAAAAAAAAAGAGTTTTTAAGTTTAAAAGTTTTTAAGTTTTACATTTTGTTTTAATTTTTTTTAATTAAAACTTTTTTAAGTGTGTTTTTTTTTTTTATAGTTTAGTAGATAATAATACATTATATAACATAACATGGTATATTATTCTCTCTCTCTCTCACTCTCTCTCTCTCTCTTTATTCAATTTTTATCTATTTTTATCTTATTTTTATAACTGCTGTCTGTCGTCGGGTATTGCACATAAGATTTTCACACCACTGCTTTATACTTGTGTAAACTGTGAAGTGACAATAAACTTGACTTGACTTGACTTGACTTGACTTGACTCTCTCTCAATCTCTCTCTCTCTCTAGATCCGGGACACAGCCCAGGAGCCGTGCGGCCGGCTCTCATTCGCCCGGATCGCCCGGGACCCCCGGACGATCCGGGCGAGCCAAGGGGGCGGGGCCATCTGCCACCTCAACATCACGCTGCCCGCCTACTGCAAGGTGAGGCACTCTTCATCATCCTCAACTTCATCCTCATCATCACCATAATCATCATCATCATCATCATCATCCTCAACATTATTATAATGTCACGATAGTGTAATAATAGTGTATGATAGTGTAATGATAGTGTCCAGTAGTGTCATGTTAGTGTCATGATAGTGTGTTATGATTGTGTCATGATAGTGTCATGATAGTGTCATGATAGTGTGTCATGATAGTGTCATGATAGTGTGTCATGATTGTGTCATGATAGTGTCATGATAGTGTCATGATTGTGTCATGATAGTGTGTCATGATAGTGTCATGATAGTGTGTCATGATAGTGTCATGATAGTGTGTCATGATTGTGTCATGATAGTGTGTCATGATAGTGTCATGATAGTGTGTCATGATTGTGTCATGATAGTGTTATGATAGTGTGTCATGACTGTGTCATGATTGTGTCATAATAGTGTCATGATAGTGTCATGATAGTGTGTCATGAGAGTGTCATAATAGTGTGTCATGATTGTGTCATGATAGTGTCATGATAGTGTAATGATAGTGTCATGATAGCGCCATGATAGTGTCTTGATAGTGTCATGATAGTGCCATGATAGTGTCATGATAGTGACATGATAGTGTGTCATGATAGTGCCATGATAGTGTCATGATAGTCGCATGATAGTGCCATGATAGTGTCATGATAATGTTAAGATAGTGCCATGATAGTGCCATGATAGTGGCATGATAGAGTCATGATAGTGTCAAGATAGTGCCATGATAGTGTCATGATAGTGTGATAGTGCCATGATAGTTACATGATTGTGTGATAGTGCCATGATAGTTACATGATTGTGTGATAGTGCCAGGATAGTGTCATGATAGTGTGATATGATAGTGCCATGATAGTGTCATGATAGTGCCATGAAAGTGCCATGATAGTGTCATGATAGTGCCTTGATAGTGTCATGATAAAACCATGATAGTGCCATGATAGTGTCATGATACTGCCATGATATTGTCATGATAGTGTGATAGTGTCATGATAGTGCCTTGATAGTGTCATGATAAAGCCATGATAGTGCCATGATAGTGTCATGATACTGCCATGATATTGTCATGATAGTGTGATAGTGCCATGATAGTGCCATTATAGTGCCATGAAAGTGCCATGATAGTGTCATGATAGTGTCATGATAGTGTCATGATAGTATGATATGATAGTGCCTTGATAGTGCCATGATAGTGCCATGATAGTGTCATGATAGTGTCATGATAGTATGATATGATAGTGCCTTGATAGTGCCATGATAGTGCCATGATAGTGTCATTATAGTGCCATGATAGTGTCATGATAGTGTGATAGTGTCATGATAGTTTGATAGTGCCATGATAGTGCCATGATAGTGTGATAGTGCCATGATAGTGCCATGATAGTGCCATGATAGTGTCATGATAGTGTGATATGATAGTGCCATGATTGTGCCATGATAGTGCCATGATAGTGTGAGATGATAGTGCCACGATAGTGTCATGATAGTGTCATGATAGTGCCATGATAGTGTCATGATAGTAACATTATAGTATCATGATAGTGCCATGATAGTGCCATGATAGTGTGATATGATAGTGCCATGATAGTGCCATGATAGTGCCATGATAGTGTCATGATAGTGTCATGATAGTGTGATAAGATAGTGCCACGATAGTGTCATGATAGTGTCATGATATCGCCATGATAGTGTCATGATAGTGTGATAAGATAGTGCCATGATAGTGTCATGATAGTGTGATAGTGTCATGATAGTGTGATAGTGCCATGATAGTGCCATGATAGTGTGATATGATAGTGCCATGATAGTGTCATGATCGTCCAATGATATTGTCATGATAGTGTCATTATAATTTTATGATTGTTTCATGATTGTGTCATGATAGTGTCATGATAGTGCCAAGATAGTGTCATGATAGTGCCATGATAGTGTCATGATAGTGCCATGATAGTGTCATGATAGTGTGATATGATAGTGCCACGATAGTGTCATGATAGTTTCATGATAGTGTCATGATAGTGCCTTGATAGTGTCATGATAGTGCCATGATAGTGTCATGATAGTGCCATGATATTGTCATGATAGTGTTATAGTGCCATGATAGTGCCATGAAAGTGCCATGATAGTGTCATGATAGTGACATGATAGTGTCATGATAGTGTGATATGATAGTGCCAACATAGTGCCATGATAGTGTCAAGATAGATTCATATGCTAGTGCCTTGATAGTGACACGATAGTGTCATGATATCGCCATGATAGTGTCATGATAGTGTGATAGTGTCATGATAGTGTGATAGTGCCATGATAGTGCCATGATAGTGTGATATGATAGTGCCATGATAGTGCCATGATAGTGCCATGATAGTGTCATGATAGTGTCATGATAGTGTGATAAGATAGTGCCACGATAGTGTCATGATAGTGTCATGATATCGCCATGATAGTGTCATGATAGTGTGATAGTGTCATGATAGTGTGATAGTGCCATGATAGTGCCATGATAGTGTGATATGATAGTGCCATGATAGTGTCATGATCGTCCAATGATATTGTCATGATAGTGTCATTATAATTTTATGATTGTTTCATGATAGTGTCATGATAGTGTCATGATAGTGCCAAGATAGTGTCATGATAGTGTCATGATAGTGTCATGATAGTGCCATGATAGTGTCATGATAGTGTGATATGATAGTGCCACGATAGTGTCATGATAGTTTCATGATAGTGTCATGATAGTGCCTTGATAGTGTCATGATAGTGCCATGATAGTGTCATGATAGTGCCATGATATTGTCATGATAGTGTTATAGTGCCATGATAGTGCCATGAAAGTGCCATGATAGTGTCATGATAGTGACATGATAGTGTCATGATAGTGTGATATGATAGTGCCAACATAGTGCCATGATAGTGTCAAGATAGATTCATATGCTAGTGCCTTGATAGTGACACGATAGTGTCATGATATCGCCATGATAGTGTCATGATAGTGTGATAGTGTCATGATAGTGTGATAGTGCCATGATAGTGCCATGATAGTGTGATATGATAGTGCCATGATAGTGCCATGATAGTGCCATGATAGTGTCATGATAGTGTCATGATAGTGTGATAAGATAGTGCCACGATAGTGTCATGATAGTGTCATGATATCGCCATGATAGTGTCATGATAGTGTGATAGTGTCATGATAGTGTGATAGTGCCATGATAGTGCCATGATAGTGTGATATGATAGTGCCATGATAGTGTCATGATCGTCCAATGATATTGTCATGATAGTGTCATTATAATTTTATGATTGTTTCATGATAGTGTCATGATAGTGTCATGATAGTGCCAAGATAGTGTCATGATAGTGCCATGATAGTGTCATGATAGTGCCATGATAGTGTCATGATAGTGTGATATGATAGTGCCACGATAGTGTCATGATAGTTTCATGATAGTGTCATGATAGTGCCTTGATAGTGTCATGATAGTGCCATGATAGTGTCATGATAGTGCCATGATATTGTCATGATAGTGTTATAGTGCCATGATAGTGCCTTGATAGTGTCATGATAGTGCCATGATATTGTCATGATAGTGTTATAGTGCCATGATAGTGCCATGAAAGTGTCATGATAGTGCCATGATAGTGTCATGATAGTGTGATATGATAGTGCCATGATAGTGCCATGATAGTGTCAAGATAGATTCATATGCTAGTGCCTTGATAGTGCAACGATAGTGTCATGATATCGCCATGATAGTGTCATGATAGTGTGATAGTGTCATGATAGTGTGATAGTGCCATGATAGTGCCATGATAGTGCCATGATAGTGTCATGATAGTGCCATGATATTGTCATGATAGTGTCATTATAGTTTTATGATAATTTCATAATAGTAGTTTGAAATTATATTGCCATGATAGTGCCATGTTAGTGCCATGATAGTGTCATAGTGTGATATGATAGTGCCACGATGGTGTCATGATAGTGTCATAATAGTGTCATGATAGTGCCATGATAGTGTCATGATAGTGTCATGATAGTGTGATAGTTTGATAGTGCCATGATAGTGTCATGATAGTGTGATATGATAGTGCCATCATTGTGCCATGATAGTGCCATGAGAGTTTGATATGATAGTGCCACGATAGTGTCATGATAGTGTCATGATAGTGCCATGATAGTGTCATGATAGTAACATGATAGTGTCATGATAGTGTGATATGATAGTGCCACGATAGTGTCATGATAGTGTCATGATAGTAACATGATAGTGTCATGATAGTGTGATATGATAGTGCCACGATAGTATCATGATAGTTTCATGATAGTGTCATGATAGTGCCTTGATAGTGTCATGATAGTGTGATATGATAGTGCCACGATAGTGTCATGATAGTTTCATGATAGTGTCATGATAGTGCCTTGATAGTGTCATGATAGTGCCATGATAGTGTCATGATAGTGCCATGATATTGTCATGATAGTGTTATAGTGCCATGATAGTGCCATAACGTGCCATGATAGTGTAATGATAGTGCCATGATAGTGGCATGATAGTGTGATATGATAGTGCCATGATAATGCCATGATAGTGTCAAGATAGATTGATATGATAGTGCCTTGATAGTGCCACGATAGTGTCATGATAGTGTCATGATATCGCCATGATAGTGTGATAGTGTCATGATAGTGTGATAGTGCCATGATAGTGCCATGATAGTGTCATGAAAGTGTGATATGATAGTGCCACGATAGTGTCATGATAGTTTCATGATAGTGTCATGATCGTGCCTTGATAGTGTCATGATAGTGCCATGATAGTGTCATGATAGTGCCATGATATTGTCATGATAGTGTTATAGTGCCATGATAGTGCCATGAAAGCGCCATGATAGTGTCATGATAGTGCCATGATAGTGCCATGATAGTGTCATGATAGTTTGATATGATAGTGCCATGATAGTGCCATGATAGTGTCAAGATAGATTGATATGATAGTGCCTTGATAGTGCCACGATAGTGTCATGATAGTGTCATGATATCGCCATGATAGTGTCATGATAGTGTGATAGTGTCATGATAGTGTGATAGTGCCATGATAGTGCCATGATAGTGTCATCATAGTGCCATGATATTGTCATGATAGTGTCATTATAGTTTTATGATAATTTCATAATAGTAGTTTGAAATGATATTGCCATGATAGTGCCATGTTATTGCCATGATAGTGTCATGATAGTGATATGATAGTGCCACGATGGTGTCATGATAGTGTCATAATAGTGTCATGATAGTGCCATGATAGTGTCATGATAGTGTCATGATAGTGTGATAGTTTGATAGTGGCATGATAGTGTCATGATAGTGCCATGATATTGTCATGATAGTGTGATAGTGCCATGATATTGCCATGATAGTGCCATGATATTGCCATGATAGTGCCATGATAGTGTCATGATAGTGCCATGATAGTGTCATGATAGTGCAATGATAGTAATATGATAGTGCCATGAAAGTGTCATGATAGTGTCATGATAGTGTCATGATAGTGCCATGATATTGTCATGATAGTGTGATAGTGCCATGATAGTGTCATGATAGTGTGATATGATAGTGCCATGATAGTGCCATGATAGTGTGATATGATAGTGCCACGATAGTGTCATGATAGTGTCATGATAGCATCATGATAGTGCCATGATAGTGTCATGATAGTGTCATTATAGTTTTATTATCATTTCATAATAGTAGCTTGAAATGATATTGCCATGATAGTGCCATGTTATTGCCATGATAGTGTCATGATAGTGTGATATGATAGTGCCACGATGGCGTCATGATAGTGTCATAATAGTGTCATGATAGTGCCATGATAGTGTCATGATAGTGTCATGATAGTGTGATAGTTTGGTAGTGGCATGATAGTGTCATGATAGTGCCATGATATTGTCATGATAGTGTGATAGTGCCATGATATTGCCATGATAGTGCCATGATAGTGTCTTGATAGTGCCATGATAGTGTCATGATAGTGCAATGATAGTGATATGATAGTGCCATGATAGTGTCATGATAGTGTCATGATAGTGTCATGATAGTGCCATGATATTGTCATGATAGTGTGATAGTGCCATGATAGTGCCATGATAGTGTCATGATACTGTGATATGATAGTGCCATGATAGTGCCATGATAGTGTGATATGATAGTGCCACGATAGTGTCATGATAGTGTCATGATAGCATCATGATAGTGCCATGATAGTGTCATGATATTGCCATGATAGTGTCATTATAGTTTTATTATCATTTCATAATAGTAGTTTGAAATAATAGTGCCATGAAAGTGCCATGTTAGTGTGATATGATAGTGCCACGATAGTGTCATGATAGTGTGATAGTGTCATGATAGTTTGATAGTGCCATGAAAGTGCCATGATAGTGTAATGATAGTGCCATGATAGTGTCATGATAGTGTGATATGATAGTGCCATGATAATGCCATGATAGTGTCAAGATAGATTGATATGATAGTGCCTTGATAGTGCCACGATAGTGTCATGATAGTGTCATGATATCGCCATGATAGTGTCATGATAGTGTGATAGTGTCATGATAGTGTGATAGTGCCATGATAGTGCCATGATAGTGTCATGAATGTGTGATATGATAGTGCCACGATAGTGTCATGATAGTTTCATGATAGTGTCATGATCGTGCCTTGATAGTGTCATGATAGTGCCATGATAGTGTCATGATAGTGCCATGATATTGTCATGATAGTGTTATAGTGCCATGATAGTGCCATGAAAGCGCCATGATAGTGTCATGATAGTGCCATGATAGTGCCATGATAGTGTCATGATAGTTTGATATGATAGTGCCATGATAGTGCCATGATAGTGTCAAGATAGATTGATATGATAGTGCCTTGATAGTGCCACGATAGTGTCATGATAGTGTCATGATATCGCCATGATAGTGTCATGATAGTGTGATAGTGTCATGATAGTGTGATAGTGCCATGATAGTGCCATGATAGTGCCATGATAGTGTCATGATAGTGCCATGATATTGTCATGATAGTGTCATTATAGTTTTATGATAATTTCATAATAGTAGTTTGAAATGATATTGCCATGATAGTGCCATGTTATTGCCATGATAGTGTCATGATAGTGTGATATGATAGTGCCACGATGGTGTCATGATAGTGTCATAATAGTGTCATGATAGTGCCATGATATTGTCATGATAGTGTGATAGTGCCATGATAGTGCCATGATAGTGTCATGATAGTGTGATATGATAGTGCCATGATAGTGCCATGATAGTGTGATATGATAGTGCCACGATAGTTTCATGATAGTGTCATGATAGCATCATGATAGTGCCATGATAGTGTCATGATAGTGTCATTATAGTTTTATTATCATTTCATAATAGTAGTTTGAAATTATATTGCCATGATAGTGCCATGTTATTGCCATGATAGTGTCATGATAGTGTGATATGATAGTGCCACGATGGCGTCATGATAGTGTCATAATAGTGTCATGATAGTGCCATGATAGTGTCATGATAGTGTCATGATAGTGTTATAGTTTGATAGTGGCATGATAGTGTCATGATAGTGCCATGATATTGTCATGATAGTGTGATAGTGCCATGATATTGCCATGATAGTGCCATGATAGTGTCTTGATAGTGCCATGATAGTGTCATGATAGTGCAATGATAGTGCAATGATAGTGATATGATAGTGCCATGATAGTGTCATGATAGTGTCATGATAGTGTCATGATAGTGCCATGATATTGTCATGATAGTGTGATAGTGCCATGATAGTGCCATGATAGTGTCATGATACTGTGATATGATAGTGCCATGATAGTGCCATGATAGTGTGATATGATAGTGCCACGATAGTGTCATGATAGTGTCATGATAGCATCATGATAGTGCCATGATAGTGTCATGATAGTGTCATTATAGTTTTATTATCATTTCATAATAGTAGTTTGAAATAATAGTGCCATGAAAGTGCCATGTTAGTGTGATATGATAGTGCCACGATAGTGTGATATGATAGTGCCATGATAGTTTGATAGTTTGATAGTGTCATGATAGTGTCATGATAGTGCCATGATATTGTCATGATAGTGTGATAGTGCCATGATATTGCCATGATAGTGCCATGATAGTGTCATGATAGTGCCATGATATTGTCATGATAGTGTGATATGATAGTGCCATGATAGTGCCATGATAGTGTGATATGATAGTGCCATGATAGTGTGATATGATAGTGCCATGATAGTGCCATGATAGTGTGATATGATAGTGCCATGATAGTGCAATGATAGTGCCATGATAGTGCCATGATAGTGTCACAATAGTGTGATATGATAGTGCCATGATAGTGTCATGATAGTGTCATGATAGTGTCATGATAGTGTCATGATAGTGTCATGATAGTGTCATGATAGTGCCATGATAGTGTCATGATAGTGTGATATGATAGTGCCACGATAGTGTCATGATAGTTTCATGATAGTGTCATGATAGTGCCTTGATAGTGTCATGATAGTGCCATGATAGTGTCATGATAGTGCCATGATATTGTCATGATAGTGTTATAGTGCCATGATAGTGCCATGAAAGTGCCATGATAGTGTCATGATAGTGACATGATAGTGTCATGATAGTGTGATATGATAGTGCCAACATAGTGCCATGATAGTGTCAAGATAGATTCATATGCTAGTGCCTTGATAGTGACACGATAGTGTCATGATATCGCCATGATAGTGTCATGATAGTGTGATAGTGTCATGATAGTGTGATAGTGCCATGATAGTGCCATGATAGTGTGATATGATAGTGCCATGATAGTGCCATGATAGTGCCATGATAGTGTCATGATAGTGTCATGATAGTGTGATAAGATAGTGCCACGATAGTGTCATGATAGTGTCATGATATCGCCATGATAGTGTCATGATAGTGTGATAGTGTCATGATAGTGTGATAGTGCCATGATAGTGCCATGATAGTGTGATATGATAGTGCCATGATAGTGTCATGATCGTCCAATGATATTGTCATGATAGTGTCATTATAATTTTATGATTGTTTCATGATAGTGTCATGATAGTGTCATGATAGTGCCAAGATAGTGTCATGATAGTGCCATGATAGTGTCATGATAGTGCCATGATAGTGTCATGATAGTGTGATATGATAGTGCCACGATAGTGTCATGATAGTTTCATGATAGTGTCATGATAGTGCCTTGATAGTGTCATGATAGTGCCATGATAGTGTCATGATAGTGCCATGATATTGTCATGATAGTGTTATAGTGCCATGATAGTGCCTTGATAGTGTCATGATAGTGCCATGATATTGTCATGATAGTGTTATAGTGCCATGATAGTGCCATGAAAGTGTCATGATAGTGCCATGATAGTGTCATGATAGTGTGATATGATAGTGCCATGATAGTGCCATGATAGTGTCAAGATAGATTCATATGCTAGTGCCTTGATAGTGCAACGATAGTGTCATGATATCGCCATGATAGTGTCATGATAGTGTGATAGTGTCATGATAGTGTGATAGTGCCATGATAGTGCCATGATAGTGCCATGATAGTGTCATGATAGTGCCATGATATTGTCATGATAGTGTCATTATAGTTTTATGATAATTTCATAATAGTAGTTTGAAATTATATTGCCATGATAGTGCCATGTTAGTGCCATGATAGTGTCATAGTGTGATATGATAGTGCCACGATGGTGTCATGATAGTGTCATAATAGTGTCATGATAGTGCCATGATAGTGTCATGATAGTGTCATGATAGTGTGATAGTTTGATAGTGCCATGATAGTGTCATGATAGTGTGATATGATAGTGCCATCATTGTGCCATGATAGTGCCATGAGAGTTTGATATGATAGTGCCACGATAGTGTCATGATAGTGTCATGATAGTGCCATGATAGTGTCATGATAGTAACATGATAGTGTCATGATAGTGTGATATGATAGTGCCACGATAGTGTCATGATAGTGTCATGATAGTAACATGATAGTGTCATGATAGTGTGATATGATAGTGCCACGATAGTATCATGATAGTTTCATGATAGTGTCATGATAGTGCCTTGATAGTGTCATGATAGTGTGATATGATAGTGCCACGATAGTGTCATGATAGTTTCATGATAGTGTCATGATAGTGCCTTGATAGTGTCATGATAGTGCCATGATAGTGTCATGATAGTGCCATGATATTGTCATGATAGTGTTATAGTGCCATGATAGTGCCATAACGTGCCATGATAGTGTAATGATAGTGCCATGATAGTGGCATGATAGTGTGATATGATAGTGCCATGATAATGCCATGATAGTGTCAAGATAGATTGATATGATAGTGCCTTGATAGTGCCACGATAGTGTCATGATAGTGTCATGATATCGCCATGATAGTGTGATAGTGTCATGATAGTGTGATAGTGCCATGATAGTGCCATGATAGTGTCATGAAAGTGTGATATGATAGTGCCACGATAGTGTCATGATAGTTTCATGATAGTGTCATGATCGTGCCTTGATAGTGTCATGATAGTGCCATGATAGTGTCATGATAGTGCCATGATATTGTCATGATAGTGTTATAGTGCCATGATAGTGCCATGAAAGCGCCATGATAGTGTCATGATAGTGCCATGATAGTGCCATGATAGTGTCATGATAGTTTGATATGATAGTGCCATGATAGTGCCATGATAGTGTCAAGATAGATTGATATGATAGTGCCTTGATAGTGCCACGATAGTGTCATGATAGTGTCATGATATCGCCATGATAGTGTCATGATAGTGTGATAGTGTCATGATAGTGTGATAGTGCCATGATAGTGCCATGATAGTGTCATCATAGTGCCATGATATTGTCATGATAGTGTCATTATAGTTTTATGATAATTTCATAATAGTAGTTTGAAATGATATTGCCATGATAGTGCCATGTTATTGCCATGATAGTGTCATGATAGTGATATGATAGTGCCACGATGGTGTCATGATAGTGTCATAATAGTGTCATGATAGTGCCATGATAGTGTCATGATAGTGTCATGATAGTGTGATAGTTTGATAGTGGCATGATAGTGTCATGATAGTGCCATGATATTGTCATGATAGTGTGATAGTGCCATGATATTGCCATGATAGTGCCATGATATTGCCATGATAGTGCCATGATAGTGTCATGATAGTGCCATGATAGTGTCATGATAGTGCAATGATAGTAATATGATAGTGCCATGAAAGTGTCATGATAGTGTCATGATAGTGTCATGATAGTGCCATGATATTGTCATGATAGTGTGATAGTGCCATGATAGTGTCATGATAGTGTGATATGATAGTGCCATGATAGTGCCATGATAGTGTGATATGATAGTGCCACGATAGTGTCATGATAGTGTCATGATAGCATCATGATAGTGCCATGATAGTGTCATGATAGTGTCATTATAGTTTTATTATCATTTCATAATAGTAGCTTGAAATGATATTGCCATGATAGTGCCATGTTATTGCCATGATAGTGTCATGATAGTGTGATATGATAGTGCCACGATGGCGTCATGATAGTGTCATAATAGTGTCATGATAGTGCCATGATAGTGTCATGATAGTGTCATGATAGTGTGATAGTTTGGTAGTGGCATGATAGTGTCATGATAGTGCCATGATATTGTCATGATAGTGTGATAGTGCCATGATATTGCCATGATAGTGCCATGATAGTGTCTTGATAGTGCCATGATAGTGTCATGATAGTGCAATGATAGTGATATGATAGTGCCATGATAGTGTCATGATAGTGTCATGATAGTGTCATGATAGTGCCATGATATTGTCATGATAGTGTGATAGTGCCATGATAGTGCCATGATAGTGTCATGATACTGTGATATGATAGTGCCATGATAGTGCCATGATAGTGTGATATGATAGTGCCACGATAGTGTCATGATAGTGTCATGATAGTGCCATGATAGTGTCATGATATTGCCATGATAGTGTCATTATAGTTTTATTATCATTTCATAATAGTAGTTTGAAATAATAGTGCCATGAAAGTGCCATGTTAGTGTGATATGATAGTGCCACGATAGTGTCATGATAGTGTGATAGTGTCATGATAGTTTGATAGTGCCATGAAAGTGCCATGATAGTGTAATGATAGTGCCATGATAGTGTCATGATAGTGTGATATGATAGTGCCATGATAATGCCATGATAGTGTCAAGATAGATTGATATGATAGTGCCTTGATAGTGCCACGATAGTGTCATGATAGTGTCATGATATCGCCATGATAGTGTCATGATAGTGTGATAGTGTCATGATAGTGTGATAGTGCCATGATAGTGCCATGATAGTGTCATGAATGTGTGATATGATAGTGCCACGATAGTGTCATGATAGTTTCATGATAGTGTCATGATCGTGCCTTGATAGTGTCATGATAGTGCCATGATAGTGTCATGATAGTGCCATGATATTGTCATGATAGTGTTATAGTGCCATGATAGTGCCATGAAAGCGCCATGATAGTGTCATGATAGTGCCATGATAGTGCCATGATAGTGTCATGATAGTTTGATATGATAGTGCCATGATAGTGCCATGATAGTGTCAAGATAGATTGATATGATAGTGCCTTGATAGTGCCACGATAGTGTCATGATAGTGTCATGATATCGCCATGATAGTGTCATGATAGTGTGATAGTGTCATGATAGTGTGATAGTGCCATGATAGTGCCATGATAGTGCCATGATAGTGTCATGATAGTGCCATGATATTGTCATGATAGTGTCATTATAGTTTTATGATAATTTCATAATAGTAGTTTGAAATGATATTGCCATGATAGTGCCATGTTATTGCCATGATAGTGTCATGATAGTGTGATATGATAGTGCCACGATGGTGTCATGATAGTGTCATAATAGTGTCATGATAGTGCCATGATATTGTCATGATAGTGTGATAGTGCCATGATAGTGCCATGATAGTGTCATGATAGTGTGATATGATAGTGCCATGATAGTGCCATGATAGTGTGATATGATAGTGCCACGATAGTTTCATGATAGTGTCATGATAGCATCATGATAGTGCCATGATAGTGTCATGATAGTGTCATTATAGTTTTATTATCATTTCATAATAGTAGTTTGAAATTATATTGCCATGATAGTGCCATGTTATTGCCATGATAGTGTCATGATAGTGTGATATGATAGTGCCACGATGGCGTCATGATAGTGTCATAATAGTGTCATGATAGTGCCATGATAGTGTCATGATAGTGTCATGATAGTGTTATAGTTTGATAGTGGCATGATAGTGTCATGATAGTGCCATGATATTGTCATGATAGTGTGATAGTGCCATGATATTGCCATGATAGTGCCATGATAGTGTCTTGATAGTGCCATGATAGTGTCATGATAGTGCAATGATAGTGCAATGATAGTGATATGATAGTGCCATGATAGTGTCATGATAGTGTCATGATAGTGTCATGATAGTGCCATGATATTGTCATGATAGTGTGATAGTGCCATGATAGTGCCATGATAGTGTCATGATACTGTGATATGATAGTGCCATGATAGTGCCATGATAGTGTGATATGATAGTGCCACGATAGTGTCATGATAGTGTCATGATAGCATCATGATAGTGCCATGATAGTGTCATGATAGTGTCATTATAGTTTTATTATCATTTCATAATAGTAGTTTGAAATAATAGTGCCATGAAAGTGCCATGTTAGTGTGATATGATAGTGCCACGATAGTGTGATATGATAGTGCCATGATAGTTTGATAGTTTGATAGTGTCATGATAGTGTCATGATAGTGCCATGATATTGTCATGATAGTGTGATAGTGCCATGATATTGCCATGATAGTGCCATGATAGTGTCATGATAGTGCCATGATATTGTCATGATAGTGTGATATGATAGTGCCATGATAGTGCCATGATAGTGTGATATGATAGTGCCATGATAGTGTGATATGATAGTGCCATGATAGTGCCATGATAGTGTGATATGATAGTGCCATGATAGTGCAATGATAGTGCCATGATAGTGCCATGATAGTGTCACAATAGTGTGATATGATAGTGCCATGATAGTGTCATGATAGTGTCATGATAGTGTCATGATAGTGCCATGATATTGTCATGATAGTGTGATAGTGCCATGATAGTGCCATGATAGTGCCATGATAGTGCCATGATATTGTCATGATAGTGTGATAGTGCCATGATAGTGCCATGATAGTTCCATGATAGCGTCATGATAGTGCCATGATAGTGTCATGATAGTAACATGATAGTGTCATGATAGTAACATGATAGTGTTATGATATTGCCATGATAGTGCCATGATAGTTTGATATGATAGTGCCATGATAGTGTCATGATAGTGCCATGATATTGTATATTGTCATGATAGTGTGATAGTGCCATGATAGTGCCATGATAGTGCCATGATAGTGTCATGATAGTGTGATAAGATAGTGCCATGATAGTGCCATGATAGTGTGATATGATAGTGCCACGATAGTGTCATGATAGTGTCATGATTGTGTGATAGTTTGATAGTGGTATGATAGTGTCATGATAGTGCCATGATATTGTCATGATAGTGTGATAGTGCCATGATATTGCCATGATAGTGCCATGATAGTGTCATGATAGTGCCATGATATTGCCATGATAGTGTCATGATAGTGTCATGATAGTAGTTTTAAATAATAGGGCCATGATAGTGTCATGATAGTGTGATATGATAGTGCCATGATAGTGCCATGATAGTGTCATGATAGTGCCATGATATTGTCATGATAGTGTCATTATAGTTTTATGATAATTTCATAATAGTAGTTTGAAATTATATTGCCATGATAGTGCAATGTTAGTGCCATGATAGTGTCATGATAGTGTGATATGATAGTGCCACGATGGTGTCATGATAGTGTCATGATAGTGTCATGATTGTGTGATAGTTTGATAGTGGTATGATAGTGTCATGATAGTGCCATGATATTGTCATGATAGTGTGATAGTGCCATGATATTGCCATGATAGTGCCATGATAGTGTCATGATAGTGCCATGATATTGCCATGATAGTGTCATGATAGTGTCATGATAGTAGTTTTAAATAATAGGGCCATGATAGTGTCATGATAGTGTGATATGATAGTGCCACGATAGCGCCATGATAGTGTCATGATAGTGCCATGATATTGTCATGATAGTGTCATTATAGTTTTATGATCATTTCATAATAGTAGTTTGAAATTATATTGCCATGATAGTGCAATGTTAGTGCCATGATAGTGTCATGATAGTGTGATATGATAGTGCCACGATGGTGTCATGATAGTGTCATGATAGTGTCATGATTGTGTGATAGTTTGATAGTGGTATGATAGTCTCATGATAGTGCCATGATATTGTCATGATAGTGTGATAGTGCCATGATATTGCCATGATAGTGCCATGATAGTGTCATGATAGTGCCATGATATTGCCATGATAGTGTCATGATAGTGTCATGATAGTAGTTTTAAATAATAGGGCCATGATAGTGTCATGATAGTGTGATATGATAGTGCCACGATAGTGCCATGATAGTGCCATGATAGTGTCATTATAGTTTTATGATAGTGTCATGATAGTGTCATGATAGTGAAATATGATAGTGTCATGATAGTGTAATATGATAGTGTCATGATAGTGTCATGATAGTGTCATGATATTGCCATGATAGTGCCATGATAGTGTGATATGATAGTGTCATGATAGTGCCATGATAGTGCCATGATAGTGTCATGATAGTTTTATGATAGTGTCATGATAGTGTCATGATAGTGAAATATGATAGTGTCATGATAGTGTAATATGATAGTGTCATGATAGTGTCATGATAGTGTCATGATATTGTCATGATAGTGGCATGATAGTGGCATGATAGTGTCATGATAGTGAGATAGTGCAATGATAGTACCATGATAGTGCCATGATAGTGTCATGATAGTGTCATGATCGTAGTTTTAAATAATAGTGCCATGATAGTGCCATGATAGTGTCATGATAGTGTCATGATAGTGCTATGATATTGTCATGATAGTGTGATAGTGCCATGATAGTGCCATGATAGTGCCATGATAGTGTCATGATAGTGTGATATGATAGTGCCATGATAGTGCCATGATAGTGTGATATGATAGTGCCACGATAGTGTCATATGATAGTGCCATGATAGTGCCATGATAGTGTGATATGATAGTGCCACGATAGTGTCATGATAGTGCCATGATAGTGCCATGATAGTGTCATGATAGTGTGATATGATAGTGCCATGATAGTGCCATGATAGCGTCATGATAGTGCCATGATAGTGTCATGATAGTAACATGATAGTGTCATGATAGTGCCATGATAGTGCCATGATAGTGCCATGATAGTGTGATATGATAGTGCCATGATAGTGCCATGATATTGCCATGATAGTGTCATGATAGTGTCATGATAGTAGTTTTAATTAATAGGGCCATGATAGTGTCATGATAGTGTGATATGATAGTGCCACGATAATGCCATGATAGTGTCATGATAGTGCCATGATATTGTCATGATAGTGTCATTATAGTTTTATGATCATTTCATAATAGTAGTTTGAAATTATATTGCCATGAAAGTGCAATGTTTGTGCCATGATAGTGTCATGATAGTGTGATATGATAGTGCCACGATGGTGTCATGATAGTGTCATGATAGTGTCATGATTGTGTGATAGTTTGATAGTGGTATGATAGTGTCATGATAGTGCCATGATATTGTCATGATAGTGTGATAGTGCCATGATATTGCCATGATAGTGCCATGATAGTGTCATGATAGTGCCATGATATTGCCATGATAGTGTCATGATAGTGTCATGATAGTAGTTTTAAATAATAGGGCCATGATAGTGTCATGATAGTGTGATATGATAGTGCCACGATAGTGCCATGATAGTGTCATGATAGTGCCATGATATTGTCATGATAGTGTCATTATAGTTTTATGATAATTTCATAATAGTAGTTTGAAATTATATTGCCATGATAGTGCAATGTTAGTGCCATGATAGTGTCATGATAGTGTGATATGATAGTGCCACGATGGTGTCATGATAGTGTCATAATAGTGTTATGATAGTGTCATGATAGTGTGATAGTTTGATAGTGGCATGATAGTGCCATGATATTGTCTTGATAGTGTGATAGTGCCATGATATTGCCATGATAGTGCCATGATATTGTCATGATAGTGTGATATGATAGTGCCATGATAGTGCCATGATAGTGTGATATGATAGTGCCATGATAGTGCCATGATAGTGTCATGATAGTGTCATGATAGTGTCATGATAGTGTCATGATAGTGCCATGATAGTGCCATGATAGTGCCATGATAGTGCCATGATTGTGTCATGATAGTGTGATATGATAGTGCCATGATAGTGCCATGATAGTGTGATATGATAGTGCCACGATAGTGTCATGATAGTGTCATGATAGCATCATGATAGTGCCAGGATAGTGTCATGATAGTAACATGATAGTGTTATGATATTGCCATGATAGTGCCATGATAGTGTGATATGATAGTGCCATGATAGTGCCATGATAGTGCCATGATAGTGTCTTGATAGTGTCCTGATAGTGTCATTATAGTTTTATGATAGTGTCATGATAGTGCCATGATAGTGCCATGATAGTGTCATTATAGTTTTATGATAGTGTCATGATAGTGTCATGATAGTGAAATATGATAGTGTCATGATCGTAGTTTTAAATAATAGTGCCATGATAGTGCCATGATAGTGCCATGATAGTGTCATGATAGCATCATGATAGTGCCAGGATAGTGTCATGATAGTATGTTACGTTACCATTGACATATAGACGGCTCGATATCTGGTCAATGCAACATAACGAGGAGACGGTAGCCAAAGTAATCAGAAGAAAGTATTTTAATTAATAGTTACCATGGTTTGAACAAAGGAAAGATAAAGTAATGACAGACAAGAACACATAACTGCACAGACAGGATCAGCCACCAGACAAAGGGGAAGACAGAATACTTATACATGAGGGAATGACGAGACGAGACACACCTGGGTTGATTACAAGTGGGTACACCTGGAAGGGAAAACAATAAGGACTACAAAACCATGACAGGGAACTACAGCTAGACATGACCCATCACACCAGGAGCGCCTGATCAGGGCACAAACACATAACACCCCCGCACCCAACTTTATGTCCATAACCCCAAGGCGAAATGGGGGAATGAACATAAACAGAAGAAAGAAACAATAATACTAATAATACTGTCAGCACAATAAAAAATAATTTTTTTTACTAACAGCACCGGTATGGACAGCCATAACCCCACAGCATCCACCCTATGGTGCCTACCCCCCCACACGCTGAAGGCGCACACAGCTCACAACCCTATGAACAAAAAGCACAACCCGAGCCAAACTGATTTGAGCAGGAATTTGGTGGTGGCCGCTGAGCTTAATCCACACTTTGAAGTATGGTTGACAGTGTCGTGTGGGTGGCCCATGTTTTATACCCTCTTGTGAAATAATTCTCCAATAGGGAGCGTTTCCATCCAGAAAGGGCAGCTGGACCATTTTCTATGGTTCCTTCCTTCGCCTGATAGACATACCGTCTATGCTGGTCGGGGTAGTAGAAAAACCCTGTCAGGCTCCTCCTAGGCCGGCGTATGTCAGCGTTAGTTATATAGGGGGGTCTTATAGTGAGGGATGGAAACGTTTAAGGGATGGGCTTTAGGTTGGTTTTTTTTTCCTTTTCTTGAACACACGACATTTGTTGATTTCTTGCGAATAATTTGAAGTGTGGATGCTTCAGAAGGTCATACCAGTGCTTGTTTCTATTTAGTGTATAGTTGTAGTGTTTAGCGATTGGGGTTGGGACGATCCTAGACACTGCAGTAGTGGAGCGGTGGCCAGAGTTAGTAAGAACAGACTGTACAGACGTGTAGGGTGAAGCCGGTTTTGTTTTTTTTGTGTATATGTTAATTGGTTAGTTGTATTCGCTGGTAGAAGCGGGGTTGTTTCTTTTGTTGTTTTGTTGTTGCTTTAGTCTCTTCCTCCCCCAGTGCGACGGTAGTAGGGTAAATATGCCTGTGAAGGTAGGTGATTTTGTGGCTGGGCCAACGGTCGGTTTGTTGGGCTTGTGCACAAAGGAGGAATTGTCGGGGATAGCAGAGCATTATGGTGTTAGGCTTGCCCCGAGCATGAAAAAGCAGCAGCAGCGGTTAGCGCTGGTGGAGGCTTTGACCGCCCAGGGAGTTATTGAGTGCTCTGTGGGCGAACCTGAGGAGGAGAAGGAGGTAGTCACATGTGACCCGGTTTCGGCTAACCAGTTAGTGCTGAGGAAAATGGAACTGGAATTTAAATTCGAGCAGTTGAGACATGCAGAGCGGTTGTGCGCTCGGGAAGCGGAACAGGCGGAACGTGTGCGCGAGCATGAGCTGGAACGTGTGGAGCGGGATCGCGCTGAGGCGGAACGTGGGCGCGTGCATGAGCTTGAGCTTAGAAGGCTTGGGGTAGAGGTGCGGGCAGTGCATTATGAAGACAGGTTCGATGTTACTAAGCACTTGCGTCTGGTCCCGCAATTTTCGGAGAGGGATGTTGACAAATATTTTTCGATGTTCGAAAATGTAGCCACAACTCTAAAATGGCCTAATGACCAGTGGACATTACTGCTCCAGAGCGCACTCACCGGGAAAGCACAACACGTTTACGCGTCACTTTGCCCAAACACCCAGGATTACGCCGTGGTGAAGGCTGCTATCCTTAGGGCTTACGAGCTTGTGCCGGAGGCGTATAGGCAAAGGTTTCGCGCTCTTAGAAAGAGCAATGTGCAGACCTACGTGGAATTCGCTTACGAGAAAGAGCTGTTGTTTGATCGTTGGTGCGCGTCGGAGAAAGTGGACACTTTGGTGAAGATGCGGGAACTCGTGCTTCTTGAGGAGTTTAAGTCCTATTGTTTGCCCGATAATGTGGCAATGTACATCAATGAACATAAGGTGACTGAGTGCTCGGTGGCTGCGAGCCTTGCGGATGAGTTCGTGTTGACGCACAAGGTACTTTTTGACAGACCTAATTATCCCGTGCGCAGTGTGGAGAGTAGACCGAGGTGGGGCGTTGGTGACAGGCCGGTGGCCTCTGGCGGTGGCAGTATGGGCGAGGTTGCTGAGCGGGGAATGAGGGGAGAAACGCGCGAGTGTTTCAACTGTGGGAAAAAAGGCCACATAAAGGAGAACTGTTATGCCCTTAACCGTCCCAGTAAGCAGATATCGTTGGTAATGACACCCACACCCACGCACACATCTCTGAGTAGGAATGCCCAAAGGGGTGAGGATATGAAATCTTACTTACCGTTCATCAGTGAGGGGTTTGTATCCTTGTCCAGTGAAGGGGTGAAGGTTCCTGTGACCATATTAAGGGACACGGCTGCGTCCCAGTCATTTATTCGGAGGGATGTGCTGCCGTTCGACAGTGGTTCAGAGGTGGATGCTGGGATAATTGTCAGGTCTTTTGGGATGCATGTCATGGAAGTTCCGCTTCACACTATCCATATTACATCTGAGTTGGTGTCGGGGCCAGTGGTAGTTGGGGTGGAAAATTGTTTTCCTGTCGAGGGCGTGTCGTTAATCCTCGGGAACGATCTGGCAGGGGGTAGGGTCCTCGTGAAGGCAGATGTGACTTGTGTGCCAGCAGAGTCTGGTGTGGTGGACGTCCTGGCGGAGGCGTATCCGAGGGTGTTCTCCTCATGTGCAGTCACGCGGGCCATGGTTATTAAGGCTCTGGCCGAGGAAAAGGACGACGTGGACTTGTTTGATACCATCGTAGCGACTGATAACGGGGTGCCTGAGTGTCGTGACCCACTTATGGATAATCCTCAGGGTGCAGTACCACGGGAGCTTGAGGTGGAGGGGGCGCTCCCGGGGCAACCCGACTTGTTTCCATTGTCTCAGCTTGGTCCTGAAATTGCCCATCTTGAATTTGATGCTGGGCCTCCATCTATGCCAGCCGGTCTCAGGCCTTTACTGCCCTCTACGTCTTCATGTGAGTCTGCCAGTAGCGCGGCTGGGTTTTCTTTTGCTCGCCAGGAGCTTATCACGGAACAGGGTAGAGATCCAAGCCTGTCAGGCCTTTTTGCGAACACTGTGGTAGTGGGAGAGAGTGATGGTTGTAAAAGTTGCTATATCCTGAGGGACGGGGTATTGCTGCGTAAATGGTCTCCTAGCCTCGACGCGGAGAATGATTGGAATGTGGTGACGCAGGTTGTAGTTCCGTTTAGATACCGTCACGAGATTCTGTGCTTGGCTCACGATCACAGGCTCGCAGGACATCTGGGGGTCAATAAGACATATGATAGAGTGCTGCGTCAATTCTTTTGGCCAGGGTTGAAGCGGGATGTGGTGCAGCACTGCAGGGGGTGTTCAACGTGTCAGGTGGTGGGAAAACCTAACGGGGTCATTCCACCGGCGCCACTCTACCCTATCCCGGACGAGCCCCCATGTTACGTTACCATTGACATATAGACGGCTCGATATCTGGTCAATGCAACATAACGAGGAGACGGTAGCCAAAGTAATCAGAAGAAAGTATTTTAATTAATAGTTACCATGGTTTGAACAAAGGAAAGATAAAGTAATGACAGACAAGAACACATAACTGCACAGACAGGATCAGCCACCAGACAAAGGGGAAGACAGAATACTTATACATGAGGGAATGACGAGACGAGACACACCTGGGTTGATTACAAGTGGGTACACCTGGAAGGGAAAACAATAAGGACTACAAAACCATGACAGGGAACTACAGCTAGACATGACCCATCACACCAGGAGCGCCTGATCAGGGCACAAACACATAACATAGTAACATGATAGTGTTATGATATTGCCATGATAGTGCCATGATAGTGTGATATGATAGTGCCATGATAGTGCCATGATAGTGCCATGATAGTGTCTTGATAGTGTCCTGATAGTGTCATTATAGTTTTATGATAGTGTCATGATAGTGCCATGATAGTGCCATGATAGTGTCATTATAGTTTTATGATAGTGTCATGATAGTGTCATGATAGTGAAATATGATAGTGTCATGATCGTAGTTTTAAATAATAGTGCCATGATAGTGCCATGATAGTGCCATGATAGTGTCATGATAGTGTGATATGATAGTGCCATGATAGTGCCATGATAGTGTGATATGATAGTGCCACGATAGTGTCATGATAGTGCCATGATAGTGTCATGATAGTGTGATATGATAGTGCCATGATAGTGCCATGATAGCGTCATGATAGTGCCATGATAGTGTCATGATAGTAACATGATAGTGTCATGATAGTGCCATGATAGTGCCATGATAGTGTGATATGATAGTGCCATGATAGTGCCATTATATATCCATGATAGTGTCATGATAGTGTCATGATAGTAGTTTTAAATAATAGGGCCATGATAGTGTCATGATAGTGTGATATGATAGAGCCACTATAGTGCCATGATAGTGTCATGATATTGTCATGATAGTGTCATTATAGTTTTATGATAATTTCATAATAGTAGTTTGAAATTATATTACCATGATAGTGCAATGTTAGTGCCACGATAGTGTGATAGTGGTATGATAGTGCCATGATAGTGTCATTATAGTAGTTTTAAATAATAGGGCCATGATAGTGTGATATGATAGTGCCACGATATTGTCATGATAGTGTCATTATAGTTTTATGATAATTTCATAATAGTAGTTTGAAATGATATTGCCATGATAGTGCAATGTTAGTGCCATGATATTGGCATGATATTGGACACCTTGACAGTTTTTTTTGCTAGGAAGAGCCAGGGGATTGAACCAACGTCCTTTCGGATTTTGAGGCGACCGCTCTACCTCCTGAGCTATACTGCCGCCTCAACACTCATGATAGTTTGATATGATAGTGCCATGAATAATAATGCCGGCTTTTATCCAAAGCGCTTTACAAGTCATGTAAAGTCCTCACATTACCCATTCATTCATACACCGACGGCGGAGTCAGCCATGCAAGGAGACAGCCAGCACGTCAGGAGCAGTTAGGATTAGGGTTTCTTGCTCAAGGACACCTCGACAGTTTTTTTTGCTAGGAGGAGCCGGGGATCGAACCAGCGTCCTTTCGGTTGTGAGGCGACCCCTCTACCTCCTGAGCTATACTGCCGCCTCGACACTCATGATAGTGTGATAGTGCCATGATAGTGCCATGATAGTGCCATGATAGTGCCATGATAGTGCCATGATAGTGCCATGATAGTGCCATGATAGTGCCATGATAGTGCCATGATAGTGCCATGATAGTGTGATATGATAGTGCCATGATAGTGTCATGATAGTGTGATATGATAGTGCCACGATATTGCCATGATAGTGCCAAGATAGTGTCAAGATAGTGTGATATGATAGTGTGATATGATAGTGTCATGATAGTGTCATGATAGTGCCATGATAGTGTCATGATAGTGTCACGATAGTGTCACGATAGTGTCACGATAGTGTCATGATAGTGTCATGATAGTGTAATATGATAGTGTCATGATAGTGTCGTGATAGTGTCGTGATAGTGTCGTGATAGTGTCATGATAGTGTCTGTCACGATAGTGTCATGATAGTGTCATGTATTAATTCAACTT
>JANIIK010000127.1:0-44000 GCA_027704905.1 Muraenolepis orangiensis
GAATCCCCAGGAGAGTGACGCACTCGTCCAGGAACAGAGACAAAAACACACGGCACACATGAATACAGAAATGAACACAAATATGCATCAGGTGAACACATGAATACAGGAATGAACACAAGTATGCATAAGGTCACAACAGAGACTGTGTGGGTGTGGGTGTGTGTGGGTGGGTGGGTGGGTTGTCTGGTCACACAGGAAGGTTGTGCTTATCTGGCCTCAGCTCTGAGCTCCAACCCCTCCCGTCTGAGAGAGCTGGACCTGAGCTACAATCACCCAGGAGACTCAGGAGTTACGCTGCTCTCTGCTGGACTAGAGGATCCACGCTGGAGACTGGACACTCTCAGGTATGGAGAGGACAGCTCACCTCTCAGTGACCATGTCTCCTACAAGGATTCAACCAGCCGCTAGATGAAGTGGTTTCACAAGGCAGCTGTAACTCATGTTGTGTACAAAGTGATGATCCAGCAGATCATGAGTGTGAATGTTTCAACTGCTCTCTCTTTGTTCCCCCCAGGGTGGAGCACGGTGGAGGATGGAGGCTGAAACCAGCTCTAAAGAAGTGTAAGTGTCTGTTTAGTTTGAGTCATCACAACACACACTCACTCTTTAGATGGAAGGTCCATCCACACAGCAGGAGGTGACGTCCTACTGGGAATGAACATGATGGATCTTATCAATATTAATATTGATTAGATACATGATGGTTGACATGATGTATCTTATGCATTTTATTATTGATTAGATACATGATGGTTGACATCATGTAGCTTACCAATATTAATATTGGTATCCATCACAATGAATCCTGCTTTTATTAAATACAACAGATATTTTTACTGTTACATGATTATTTGTTAATGAATTTTTATTGATTATTAGTAGTGTTATTATTAATATTAGACCATAACAATACTAACATTTCTAGTGTTAAAGGGTAAGTAAGCAACCGTTTTAGCAGACCATCTGCATACGAAAGCGTCTTAAAGGTTCACTGGAGCCAGGGGGCGGAGCCTAAAGAAAACCACTCTGGGAAAAGTGGTTTAGCTGGAAGTAGCACAACATGTCCCCCGTTTGATAACTTTCAACATTTCAGTCCAAAATATCAATAAAACATATTTATTATTATGAATAATGTTTTGAATAATGATAAATTATAATGTATTATATTATGAATATTATTTTATTATTATTAATAATAGAAATAATAATAGAAATAATAATGGTGATAGTATTATTTATAATATTATTATTATTATTAATGTTATTTAATTATTATTATTATTATTATTAATTATAATATTTGTAATTATTGTAATTAATATTAAAACTATTATTATTATTGTTATTGTAAGACATAGGAAGATAACAATCCTGATACTACTAATATATTGATCACACACAGATCCCATCTGTGTGTGATCAATATATGTGTGTGTGAAGCCCATCCTCTTCCCCTCCATGTTAACTTGTGAGCTAAACGTTGGACGTAGAACTACATCAGGGTGTGGCTTCTGTTGACTCTGCCTCCACCTGTCCTTTTGATTGTTTAAATGGTTTATAGATGAGACCAGGACTCAATAGGTTTGAAAACAAGGCTTAATGTGAATGAGAATCGTACCGCTACAATGAAGTCTGATGTGGTACCGTTCAGCCAACGCTGTCCCCGTGCTGAGGGACTGAGAACATCAGGGGGACCAAACACAAACTACAGTCTGGGCTCAGTTTCTAGGAACAACAACAGTTCAGCAGACTAATCATGTCTTGTTCTCCATCAGATGAGTGTGAACTCACACTGGACCCAAACACAGCCCACAGAGGACTCTCTCTGTCTGAGGACAACAGGAAGGTGACGAAGTTTAGAGAGGAGAAGACGTATCCTGATCACCCAGAGAGATTCGACTACCATCACCAGGTGTTGTGTAGAGAGGGTCTGACTGGCCGCTGTTACTGGGAGCTAGAGATGGAAGGAGGTGTTGGTATAGGAGTGACATACAGAGGAATCACAAGGAGAGGAGGGGGTGATGACAGCTGGCTTGGAGGAAACAACAAGTCCTGGAGTCTTTATTGTACTGATGATGGTTACTCTGTCCGGTACAACGGTAGTAGAACAGTCATACGTCTCCCCCCCCTCTAACAGAGTTGGAGTGTATGTGTACTGGCCTGCTGGGACTCTGTCCTTCTACAGAGTGTCCCCAGATGGAGGAGGGTCCTCAGACACACTGACACACATCCACACCTTCCAGTCCACATTCACCCAGGAGGACCTCCTCCCTGGGTTTAGGTTATTGGGGAGTTATGGTTCCTCAGTGTCTCTGTGTGGGACACACACACACACACACACACACACACACACCGCCCCAGATGTAGGACGCCCCTGTCCCCAGTCCCCAGGTGTGTGTGGTGTTCTAAGTGGTCTCTGTGCTCCTTAGTGGTCTCATTAAAGGGGAACCCACCGGTTGAGTCGGGGCTGTTTTCACCTTCCTGATGACCGCTTGTTATCTGATGTACATTTGGAATATCTGGAGCCCTGGATCTTCATGTGTTGTTTCAATATCAGCTGTTTACTTGGAGAGTGGAAACACAACAGGTCTTTCTGTGGGTTTAAATATATACGCTCAACTCTACTCCTAATGCTACGTTGGATTGAGCTTCTGAAAGGTTTAGGGGACAAACCATGAAAGGAAGTGACTTTAGGTCTTCATAGGGTTAACTAAGCAGCTTTTACTGACATTTAATTTAACGTTTGACATGCTTAACTCATTTGGTCAATCAAAATTTGTTTATACTATAATATTCTGTATGATTTCATTCTAAAGGGCTCTGATATGAGTTTCTAACATGAATTGATGAACAGAATATCAATCAGGATCCAAGTGGTCCATGGGAAAGGCTACTGATGGTCATGTTGGGACTTTAAAGTGAATATTGATTCCTTTTGTTGGGAACAAGTATTAAAGATATGTACTCACCTGTTTAGGATTTGTAACGTCTGCTACTTCTCTTATTGTAGTCCTGTTTATTGAGGACATGTGAGGGACCATTGATTCTGTTGTTTGTTAATAAAGCCTCAAGGGGATGAACAGTCACTAGATCACACTGAATGTTGTGGTGCTTTGTGCCTATCATTGTTCCCCTTTCTTCAGTTGAAATCCTCCAAGATGAGCAGATGTTTCTCCTATGACCTCTGATCCCTACCTGCTCCTTAATGACCTTTGACCCCTACCTGCTCCTTAATGACCTCTAACCCATACCTGCTCCTTTATGACCTCTGACCCCGACCTGCTCCTTTATGACCTCTAACTCCTTCCTGCTCTTTAACGACCTCTGACCCCTACCCGCTTCTAATGACCTCTAACCCATACCTGCTCCTTAATGACCTCTAACCCCTACCTGCTCCTTTATGACCTCTAACTCCTTCCTGCTCCTTAACGACCTCTGACCCCCTACCCGCTTCTAATGACCTGTATTCACTGTAAGTATCTTTGTATGAAGCTGTCTGATAAATTACTAATAAATATTAAGATATGAGGCTGCTTATCAAAGTCCATGTTTTATTTATATATTTGATTGCACCACCTTCTGGCCAACATGATTAGGGTAAAGGAGACACTGGTGTGTGTGTGGTGAAGGTGTTTGGACTGGTTCTCAACACATGCACATGCACACGCACACACAAACACACACACACACACACACACACACACACACACACACACACACACACACCACAGTAAGTGACAAGAAGAAGAGAGCCAACACAAGGCTTGAAATGTTAATTCAATGTAGGTTTGTTGAACGGTATGTTAAAGATGTTTGGGAAACTGATAACTGATATATTGATAACCCCACACATGCATCCACTGTTCCAGTAATGTCTATTAAGCAATGGCCATTCTGTCCGATGACAGAATGGCCAAGGACAAAATGACTCTGGAGTTTTAGTGCTTAGCTTTAGTGACTGCTGGCCTCCATAAGACTGGAAAGACTAAGCTCTAGGATTGATACTAAATTAAATGTAAACACTTTAAACTAACACCAAGCTCTAGGATTGTTACTGAATTAAATGTAAACACTTGAAATTAACACCAAGCTCTAGGATTGATACTAAATTAAATGTAAACACTTTAAATTAACAGTCTTTCCTTATTGGCCCTGCTGACAGTCATGAACATCACACGACTCAAACACCAGATGGGGAATTGACATTGTAATATTTTACAGATGCATGATATCCTTGATCATGTCAACATGTCCCTTTTAAAAAGCCTAGGGTTTAAGACAAATCAAGGCCCTGGTTCTCCACAGAATGATCCAGATGTTCAAGGGATGAGCCCTGGGCTCTAGTGAGGTGTACTGGAGAAGAACCCATTGGCTGACTTTTAGACAACTCAGAAATAAATACAAATAATAAGTACATCCTCCTAAAGCCAGTTATGATGTAGAATGAATCTCTAGCTGTTCTACAAATCCTTCAACATTCTAGAAAGCAGTGAAGGAAACCATAACAAGTCAACTATATCTGTTCCTTCTCATGTTACGCTTAATGACTTCATAAAAAGATACCAGAGATTTGCTTTGGACATAGACTTTGCTACCACCATAAATGTGTTTGCTATGAGGTACGCGGGATGGGCTCTGAGTGGTGATTCATTGGCTCATGTTCCCTCCTTAAACCGGACCTCTCAGTTCACTCTACAGGCCCTTCATACCCTCTCTTGTTCAGGAAGGACTTCAAGCTATCTCTACTGTCCCTTTAGTCTGGAAATAAGTCATTTTGAATATCGTCCTGTCAAATGTAGTCCCGCTGGATAAAGGCGTGATACAAATTATTTCAAAAACTATCCGCCAATTTCCACATTGTCCCATAAAATCCTGGAGTCCTTAGTTAATAATCAGCTCACCTCTCAAAAGATTGTGTGTTTAGTCAGCACCAGTCAAGGTTCAGAGATAAACGTGGAACTGTCACTGACACTATCTTGATATCTGGCTGGATCAAAAAGTGAGTCACCAAAGCTAAAGTTCCAAAGTTCAGCTAAAAAAAGTTGAGGCTGTTATGTTATCTGGAGACACGCCTTCACTCGTAAAGCCCTAGATTCAGGTCATCCTCCTCTGCAAGATGTGTTCCCCTCATGACGGTTATTCCACACATCATTGGTTCTTGTAAGAAGAGCCTGGGTGGATATTCTAACAGTTAGACATTTTCACAGTTCCTCAGTGTCTGTGTCAGTTGTAGCAACACACACACACAAAGACACACACACACACACACACACATACACATACACACACATACATTTATAAATGCACACACATATTGAAATACTAATACATACAAACATACACACACATATTTATATGGACACACATACACATTCAAACACACATTCACACACTGTTGTTGAAAGGGGCGTGGCTAAGCGGTGTGCTGGTCTCGAGGAAGTGGGAGCGGCCGACTGGCACCTGTTTCTAATGGAGGTGATGGCGCTGTCTGACATGTTGTGAGGCGCTGTCTGACATGTTGTCTGACATGTTGCTGTCTGACATGTTGTCTGTCTCTGGGTCTGGGTGACGGTGAGAGAGGACGGAGTACGAGGGGAGGAGGAGACGCCGTCTGGGTCCCTCTCACGCATCCCTGCTGCATTGTGGCCTATTGTTTAAACGGCTTGATTTGGAGGGCCTGTGGGGAATAAAAAAGGACTCTTTCCATCAACCTCTACTGAGCCTGGTGTCTTCTGAGTCCCCTGGCAGCCATGTCTGCTACACACACACTTATAGAAACACACACACTTATACATTTACATTTAGGGCATTTGGCAGACGCTTTTATCCAAAGCGACTTACAAGGTGTACATTAGTTGAAGCAGACAATAGCATAACACTGGGGTACGCAAACATATAAATACAGCAGTTCACAAGTATTCATATTAACAAGATGAATAACACAATTTCGTACTGCTAGGTCACCTGCTTAAGTAGCTGTGATAAGAGCGTGTTAACAACATTAAGGACATATACTTGCTAACATATACAACATGCTAAGAGCTATTAATGTCAGGACTTAAGCAAGTTTACAGGTTTCACAAAGGAGAGTCCAGGTGGACTCTGAACAGGTGGGTCTTGAGTCTCTTGCGGAAGCTGGCGAGGGACTCTGCCGTCCTGACATGAGACGGGAGTTCATTCCACCACTGTGGGGCCAGAGCCGTGAAGAGCTGGGTTTTGGACGAGCGATGTTTGGTTGACCTTAGTGAAGGTCGAACAAGTCGCCTGGCAGAAGTTGAGCGGAGCGCTCTGGCTGGGATGTAGGGTTTGACCAACGCCTGGAGGTAGGCCGGGGCAGTTCCATTGACTGCCCTAAAGGTCAGCACCAGAATCTTGAATTTGATGCGAGCATTTACCGGAAGCCAGTGGAGTTCGCGGAAGAGAGGGGTCACGTGGGAGAATTTCGGTAGGTTGAATACCAGGCGTGCTGCTGCGTTCTGGATGCGTTGGAGGGGCTTGGTTGCAGAGGCGGGGAGTCCCGCCAGGAGAGAGTTGCAGTAGTCGAGGCGGGTGATGACGAGCGCTTGGACCAGGATCTGCGCCGCTTCACGTGTGAGGAAGGGCCGGATCCTGCGGATGTTGTAGAGGGCAATTCTGCAAGATCGGGCCACCGCGGTGACGTTGGCATTGCAGGACAGCTGGTCATCTACCACCACACCAAGGTCTCTTGTTGTGGTTGAGGGGGAGACTTGGGTGTTCTCGATGGTGACCAGTAGGTCCATCTGAGGGCAGTCTTTCCCCGGTATGAAGAGGAGCTCAGTCTTGTCAAGGTTGAGCTTCAGGTGGTTGGCGGCTGTCCATCTGCTGATGTCGGCCAGGCATTTCGAGATGCGTGTTGCTATTTGGGTTTCTGAGGGGGGAAAGGAGAGAAACAGTTGAGTGTCATCCGCATAGCAGTGATAGGAGAAGCCATGAGATGCGATTACAGAGCCTAGCGATTTAGTGTAAAGAGAAAACAGAAGGGGTCCCAATACTGAGCCTTGAGGAACTCCGGTGTCCAGGGTGCAGGGTTTGGACAGGGAACCGTTCCATGTGACCTGATAAGTCCGATCTGCGAGGTAGGAGGTGAACCAGGATAACGCAGTTCCAGCGATTCCAAGCTCGGCGAGAGTGGAGAGGAGGATCTGGTGGTTCACTGTGTCGAACGCCGCAGACAGGTCGAGAAGGATCAGTACCGATGAGAGGGACGAGCTTCTGGCATCACGAAGAGACTCTGTCACTGCGAGCAGTGCCGTCTCCGTGGAGTGCGCAGCCTTGAAGCCTGACTGGTGAGGGTCGAGGAGGTTGTTCTGGGAGAGATAGGAAGAAAGTTGTGAGGAGACAGCCCGTTCAAGGGTTTTGGACAGGAATGATAGGAGAGATACCGGTCTGTAGTTTTGGACATCAGTGATGTCTAGGGATGGTTTCTTGAGGAGCGGCTTGATTCTGGCAGTCTTGAAGGCTGCCGGAAACAGGCCTGCCTCAAGGGAGATGTTGATTTGGGATGTAAGGAAGGGAAGGATATCGCCCGAGATGTCCTGGAGAAGAGAGGAAGGGATTGGGTCGAGGGGGCAGGTGGTAGGGTGGTTAGATGTCACCAGTTTGTTAACTTCATCGGGGGAGAGGGGGTTGAAACAGGTAAGGTTAGTGGGGGTGGGAGAGGAGGGAGGGAGGAAAGCGGTGGGGGTGAAGGAGGAGGTAATGTCGTTCACCTTCTTCGTAAAGAAGGTGACAAAGTCATCAGCTGAGAGGGAGGAGGGAGGGGGAGGGGAGGGGGGGTTGAGGAGGGAAGAGAACATGGAGAAAAGTTTCCTTGGGTTAGAGGCAGAAGAGTTTATTTTTGTACGGTAGAAGGCAGATTTAGCAGCCGATACCGTGGAGGTGAAGCCAGCGAGGAGACGGAGGTAGTGAGCGAGGTCATCAGAGGAGTCCGATTTCCTCCATTTTCTCTCGGCCGCCCGTAGCTCTGCTCTACAAGCCCGCAGAGGTTCGGACAGCCAAGGAGGTGGAGGAGAGGCTCGTGCTGGTCTGGAGGTGAGAGGACAGAGAGAGTCGAAGGAGGAGGAGAGAGAGGAAGTCAGAGTGGAGGAGGCTTCCTCCACCGACAAGAGAGAGAATTGTTGGGGGGATGGTAGTGAGGATAGGACAGATGCGGAGAAAGAAGAGGGAGAGAGAGTTTTCAGGTTACTACGGAAGGTAACAATGTGGGGAGTAGTGGCTAGGGAGGTGGGGGATTTGAGAGGGAGAGAGAAAGCAACAAAATGGTGATCAGAGACAGGGAGGGGTGTGACCGAGATCACCGAGGTGGTGCAGGATCTTGTGAAGACAAGATCCAGTTGGTTCCCAGCTCTGTGGGTAGGGGGAGAAGGAGTGAGTGTTAGACCGAATATGGCAAAAAAGTTAATGAATTCAGGAGATTGTAACTTATCCGACTGGATGTTGAAGTCACCCAGAACCACGAGTGGGGTGCCGTCCTCAGGAAAGCAGCTGAGGAGGGCGTCCATCTCGTCAAAGAAGTCACCAAGAGGGCCCGGTGGTCGGTAAATTACGGCAATGTTGAGCCTAGTTGGGATTGTAACAGAAACAGCATGAAATTCGAGTGCCGATCTGGTCAGATGACCCAGAGGGAGTACCTGATATGACCAGTTTGGAGAGACTAGGAGTCCCGTTCCTCCACCACGCCCAGAGGGTCGGGGGGTGTGGGTGAAGGAGTAGGTCGCGGAGAGAGCAGCTGCGGTAGCCGTGTTCTCAGGGGTGATCCAGGTCTCGGTGAGAGCCAGGAAGTGGAGAGACTGGAGTGCGGCGTAGGCCAGAATGGTTTCTGTCTTCTTGACCGACGATTGGCAATTCCAGAGTCCCCCTTTCACCACAAGATCTGTGAAGGTAGAAATAGTAGGATAGAGGAGATTGGAAGGGTTGCGGCGTCGAGAGGGAGAGCCTCGATGCCATCTATTGCGGGAGGATGTCCAGACTACAATGGAATCACGACACATAGCAAGGGTAGGGGGACTGGATTTGACTAGCTAGGACTATCTCCCAAGACAGACTCCTGTAGAACGACTCCTTGGTCTTTGTTCTGGGTCTTGTTCTGGGACTCCTGTAGAACGACTCCTTGGTCTTTGTTCTGGGTCTTGTTCTGGGACTCCTGTAGAACGACTCCTTGGTCTTTGTTCTGGGTCTTAGTTCCTGGGGCCTGACGCTAAATGCTGACGCTAAGAAACTACTTCTATGTTAATAGCCTATGCGATAGGGAGAGAGACTCATGCAGGGTTAGGCTCCTCCCTGTCGTTAACTCTATTGACTATGGCTGTATGGGCCAGACTGGGTGATTATCTTAGCACAACAATAGGCCTGTACACCTCACTTACTATGTACAGGTAACTAGCTTTGAGAAAAAGGTTCTACAATTTTATCAACACAAATAACAAGAACAACAATAAATCGTATGTCTACTTACCCACAGCAGAATACTATGTAGCCTGCTTCGAGAACAAAAATGTACAAGGGGATCCTAGGTGAATCCACTGCTTATATGCAGGGTTAGGCTCCTCCCTGTCGTTAACTCTATTGACTATGGCTGTATGGGCCAGACTGGGTGATTATCTTAGCACAACAATAGGCCTGTACACCTCACTTACTATGTACAGGTAACTAGCTTTGAGAAAAAGGTTCTACAATTTTATCAACACAAATAACAAGAACAACAATAAATCGTATGTCTACTTACCCACAGCAGAATACTATGTAGCCTGCTTCGAGAACAAAAATGTACAAGGGGATCCTAGGTGAATCCACTGCTTATATGCAGGGTTAGGCTCCTCCCTGTCGTTAACTCTATTGACTATGGCTGTATGGGCCAGACTGGGTGATTATCTTAGCACAACAATAGGCCTGTACACCTCACTTACTATGTACAGGTAACTAGCTTTGAGAAAAAGGTTCTACAATTTTATCAACACAAATAACAAGAACAACAATAAATCGTATGTCTACTTACCCACAGCAGAATACTATGTAGCCTGCTTCGAGAACAAAAATGTACAAGGGGATCCTAGGTGAATCCACTGCTTATATGCAGGGTTAGGCTCCTCCCTGTCGTTAACTCTATTGACTATGGCTGTATGGGCCAGACTGGGTGATTATCTTAGCACAACAATAGGCCTGTACACCTCACTTACTATGTACAGGTAACTAGCTTTGAGAAAAAGGTTCTACAATTTTATCAACACAAATAACAAGAACAACAATAAATCGTATGTCTACTTACCCACAGCAGAATACTATGTAGCCTGCTTCAAGAACAAAAATGTACAAGGGGATCCTAGGTGAATCCACTGCTTATATGCAGGGTTAGGCTCCTCCCTGTCGTTAACTCTATTGACTATGGCTGTATGGGCCAGACTGGGTGATTATCTTAGCACAACAATAGGCCTGTACACCTCACTTACTATGTACAGGTAACTAGCTTTGAGAAAAAGGTTCTACAATTTTATCAACACAAATAACAAGAACAACAATAAATCGTATGTCTACTTACCCACAGCAGAATACTATGTAGCCTGCTTCAAGAACAAAAATGTACAGATACACATACACACTTAGAAATACAAACACATTTAGAAATACACACACACTTAGAAATACACACATGTATAATACAAACACACACTTATAGAAATACACACACACTTATAAATACACACACACATTTATAAATACAAACACACGTATAAATACACACACACTAATATATACACACACACTTGGAAATGGAAATAAACACACATTTATAAATACACACATATTGAAATACACACACACACATATTGAAGTACACACATTTATAAATACACACATTTATAAATACACACATAAACACATATTAAAATACACACACACTTATAGAAACACACATACACTTATATAAATACACACACACTTATAGAAATAAACACACATTTATAAATACACACATATTGAAATACACACACGCACACACACACACACACACATTGAAGTACACACACTGTAGTGCTGAGAGACGGGAGTCGGAGGAGGTGAATTCAAAGTCCAATTCATAGTCTAAAGTCCTGTGCACTAGTCCCCGGCAACACAAAACCCCACCGATAGTCGATAGTTCCGCGGAAAATATTGTCTTCCATGAAAGTGGTCCGTGGCGCCAATAAGGTGGAGGACCGCTGTTCTAATGGACTTCAATGGGGAGCTTGGGGAGGACGGACCTCCGTACAGTACCTTTTAATTGGTTATATTATCAGTATTTTCACAGATTAATCTGTTAATCTTTTCTGTGGCAAGATGCCAGGGGCGGGACCACTATATGGCGCCATGTTTAAGAAAGCTGAAGTCAACTTTAAGCAGAAGCCAGGCAGCAATGGACGACGTGTCGGCAGTTCCTCTCTTTCTGGACTTCTGGACTTTCTAAACAAGTCTTTTTTAAACTAAACGGCGGACAGCGTTATAAGGTGAGTAGTGAGTGTTGATCAAGGGGTTAAAGAGTATGTCTCTAAACTTGTTATGTACCAGCCTGTTCGAACTGACGCACTTTACCGTTTTCACACAGCATACGGCATCGACTTCCTTATTAGTTAACATTGAAGTCGATATCGTATTAGTTAGTGCGCATCGAATACGTTATGTTCATTCTCTTCTAATTTGCGATTCGCTGCGCACTCGATATCAGGTTTTCGTTCGCACACGATAGAGAAGCGAATGAGCATTAAATTAGGAGACTGGTAAGTTTTGTGAAGTTTTGTGAAGTGAAAGTTAATGTAGTATTATATGTATATTATATGTATAAATTTACAGACATCTTTAACATACGGTTTAACAAACTTACCTTGAATGAACCTTTTATTAAGTCTTGTGTTGGCTCCCTTTTTCTGGTCACTTACCCGAATGTGTGTGTGTGTGTGTGTGTGTGTGTGTGTGTGTGTGTGTGTGTGTGTGTGTGTGTGTGTGTGTGTGTGTGTGTGTGTGTGTGTGTGTGTGTGTGTGTGTGTGTGTGTGTGTGTGTGTGTGTGTGTGTGTGTGTGTGTGTGTGTGTGTGTGAGAGACACCTGTGTAATAACCGCCATAAAACATGGCTTTGATAAGCAGCCTCATATCTTAAGACGTATTAATCATTTATCAGACAGCTTCATACTAAGATGATTACAGTCAGGCGTAAATTCCTTAAAGAGGATTGAGGCTGTTATGTCATCTGGAGACACGCCTCCACTCGTAAAGCCCTAGATTCAGGTCATCCTCCTCTGCAAGATGTGTTCCCCTCATGACGGTTATTCCACACATCATTGGTTCTTGTAAGAAGAGCTTGGGTGGATATTCTAACAGTTAGACATCGGTGTCTCCTTATTCACCAAGTCCTTACTGGCACCTTGTCGTCACATGTTACCTGGTTATTAAACTGGTCCTATAGTCACCTTTCAACCGGTGATAAAGTGATTGGCTGATGCTCAAAGTACTGTTGTGGATTATTCATACCCGGTTTGTGAGCAATGGAATAAATAGTATCTTTAGGAGAAGACTTGTCTTTTAAAGAATATTTAATACAAAATAATGAATAACATAAAAGGTATATGTTAGAAACCAAAGTAAAGGTTTAACAAAGGTAACATATAACAAATGGTTCGGTCCAGACAGAAGTCTCAGTTCACACAGAATGCAATCTAGTGTGGATGGAGTGAGCCTCGAGGGGAAGTAACCAGGGCTGATGTAGGATGGAGGCTCTTTGTCCTGTCAGCCGGTTGACTTGAAACATCTGCAGGTGCTTCTGCTTCCCGTCACGACAGTGGATTGACCAGGCCTCAAAGACATGTTGTTAGGGCCTTGTGTCCTGTAGTAGTACTATAGTATAAGTACTATAGTAGTAGTAGTGTGGTTCTAGTTCAGGCACTATAGTAGTAGTAGTTGTAGTAGTAGTAGTATTGGTAGTAACAGTAGTAGTGTGGTGGTGGTAGTAGTAGTACTATAGTTGTAGTACTAGCAGTACTATAGTAGTAGTAGTACTATAGTAGAAGTACTATAGTGGTAGTAGTAGTGTGGTTCTAGTTCAGGCACTATAGTAGTAGTAGTAGGAGTAGTAGTGTGGTAGTATTAGTAGTAGTAGTAGTAGTAGTAGTAGTAGTAGTAGTAGTCGTAGTAGTAGTAGTATAAGTATTAGTAGTATCAATAGCTCCCCACTGCTCCTATTTTACTCAAATTGAAGAAAATGTTACTCTAAAAATATAACATTTGGTCCCAACCTATATAGATTAAAATGTACTCTTTGTTCAGAGTTGTATTTTTGGAGTTGATTTTACTCTATTATGTGCTTAGATTTTACTCTGCTTAATGGTTATTTACTATATGTAGTGTATATTAAAAACAACTCTATTGCCATTTTACATTTTATAGAAGGTAATTTTACTCCAAATAGAAGGTAATTTTACTCTCAATAGAAGGTAATTTTACTCTCAATAGAAGGTAATTTTACTCCCAATAGAACTTAATTTGACTCCCAATAGAAGGTAAATTTTACTCCCAATAGAACTTAATTTTACTCCCAATAGAACTTAATTTTACTCCTAATAGAATCTAATTTTACTCAGAATAGAATCTAATTAGACTCCAAATAGAATCTAATTAGACTCAGAATACAATAAATGAACCATAATGATCTTTACAATAAAAAAGGTGTTTAACAAAAATGTGCAAGACATGTCGTGTATGTTTGTCAATCACAATGAAGTACTTGTGAATCCCACTCCTCTGGGTCCCCACAGCAAGCAGATAGGGTTGACGGCTTTCCATGATGCTGTCCAGATGCCCCTGAATGCTGGTCCCAGTCTGTGACAGAAGAACTTAGTTAGCCTTATTAAAATAATACACGATTCACAAACTGTTTAAGAAGATGCATTTAAATAACACAAATATGATGATTTATGAACTTTCTTAAGATTTCTTAAGATTATGAATGTGGACTAAACAGTAAACTTTCTTTTAATTTCATTGAACTGTTAACTCACCTTGAGAAACTTCACAAGATGCTCACTGGCTTGTCTGGCTGAGAGCTTTCCTGGTCTCTTGCGGCCCTGAGTTGACGGTGGCAGAAGGTGCACAAGGACCTTAATGGAGGACATATCGCTGTCCCATCCTGAAAAAAACACAGTACAAATGTGTAAACAGTCATTCCATTTAGCCTTAAAACTATTTCTCCGTTCAATGAGAACAAATATTTTATTCCATTGTACCATTTTCCACTTCTGTTGTGGATCCAGCATTTTGAACCAGGTCTTGAAGGTCGTCTGTCTGTGTGAGGCCACGGCTTTGGTCAAGAACTTTCTTCTTGGATACAGTTGGCCACTTTTCCAGGAACTTTGCAGAGGTGACATCACCAAACATAAGATTAAAGTCCTGTTCAATCTGCAGACAAGATGGAATAAGACAGAAAAGTAGACATAAGGGTCATGAAAGATTTAACATCCCTAACCAGGCTTTTGTAGGTAAACGGTAATAAGGCAGTCAAAGATCCACATACCATTCCTGGTATGTCTAGGAATCTTGGAAACAGTGAATATTTCAGAAGACTTGACATGAAGCATCTTTTGGCGATATGTGAAGGTCTGCTTCATCTTCTCCTTGACAATTGCTTGGTCAGCTGAGTGCTTCATCAGTGCGATAGCCTCACAACACAGGCTTTCAGTGGTTAGACAGTTTGCCTCTGTGAAAGGGCCTCTATCAGCTTTTGGACCACCTGTAACAGAGGTGGAATGTTTACTGAATACTGTTTGACTGCTCTTTACATAAATATGACATTTTGTTTTAAGTTATGTCATCAGATGAAAGTAGATTCATTTGATTCAGAAACAGAATAAATACAAACTACAAAAGAGTACAAGATTTAGAAAAACAAGAGTATACATTCAATTATTCTTCAATCAAGTGTTAGACTTACTATCCACCAATAAAAATCACATACCGGTTAGTGACTGACGCAGGGTATTCTGGCACCTGAGCACGTAGCAGGGCGCACATCGCCAGATAGCTAAACACCTTCAACTTCTTCCAATAACTTCAATGATGAGCCCAAAGTACTTTACGGACGTGCACTTCTACGTCCATTTATTGAAGATTGAAGTAACTGAAGTGTGAAACTGTAAACGATACAAAGGGCAACTATCAATAAAGTACACAAATATTACGAAATATAACAAATATGAGCACATAAAATCTCTAAATACATAGATGAACGAATATACTCACAAACAAAGCTTCTTTTAGGATCACACCGGCAGATGAAAGCCCTAGAACAATGCTAATTACTAGCTTGCTTTCCGGAAGATGGCGCTGTTCTGATCACGTGACTAACAACCCACGTGAATTCTAACAACCAATGAGAATCTCGATGTAATTTAAGAAAAATAGGAAACATTTACCTAATGGCCTATAGGTGTCACTAGAACCCCTTAAACAGAAAGAAAATAGGTAGGAACACAAACAAGGAATGCACATAACATTACACTCCCTGCCTGGTATTTAACACAATACCACTATTAAAGACTAAACATCTGTAAGTTAATAGGCTATATAACCCTAGGTGGACATGAGCACCACCACCTCAGTGATGGGGCGGAGGAAGGTCTTGGAAATTCCCCCTCTGGTGACTTTAAGCTCTAGCTTTCTGACCTTGCCATCGCTTGCAGGGAAGGCCTTTGTCACCAAAGCCATCGGCCACTGGTTTCTCTGAACCTGAGTGTCTCGAAGAAGCACTAGGTCTCCTTCCTTGACATTAGGATGGCTCTTCTGCCACTTGGAGCGACTCTGGAGTGTAGAGAGATACTCCCGCCTCCACCTCGCCCAAAAGGTGTTGGCCAAGTGCTGGACTCTTCTCCATTGTTGACGGTGTAGATCTGCATCAATGAAGCTCCCTGGAGGAGGAGGACTACAGACTTTCTGAGACAGAATCGTAGCTGGAGTAAGAAGGGATGGAGCACTAGCATCCGTTGAGATGATTGTCAGAGGTCTGGCATTGATTATGGCTAATACCTCTGCCATCAGGGTAGACAGGATGTCGTGGGTAAGGTGAGAAGGTTGAATCTGAGACAACATGGAATTCAAAATTGTCCTGGAGATTCCAATCATCCTCTCCCAAACGCCTCCCATGTGAGAAGAATGGGGAGGATTGAAAATCCATGCGCAGCCTTCTTCGCTGAGGAACCTGGAGACGTTGGGCTCCTTGTCATCTTGTAGTAGCACTTTAGCTTCACGGGACCCCGGATGGCAACGAATCGCCGAAGAGCGTTTATGAAGCTTGATGTGTCCATGGCCTCGATGAGCTCTATATGAACAGCACGCACGCTGAGGCAGCTGAAGATCACTGCCCACCTCTTGCTATTTGCAGCTCCTCCATGGGTGCGTCGAGTAGAGATACTCCAAGGGCCAAATACATCAATGCCGACATTGGTGAAGGGCGGCTCTGTGCTTAACCGATCTGCAGGGAGGTCAGCCATCTTTTGCTCCGCTGTCTTACCTCGGAGCTTGTTACATATCACACAGTTGTGCAGATGTCTCGCGATGCATCTCTTGGCTCCAACTATCCAGACACCATCTGAGCGTATAGCTCCCTCTGTGAAGACCCGGCCTTGATGCTTGAGCCTCTTGTGGTAGTAGTCAATGAGAAGAGCACCGATGTGGCTGCGACCAGGGATGACGAGAGGGTGTTTTTCCTCTGTTGGGAGGGTTGAGTGACGAAGTCGCCCCCCGATTCTTAGGAGTCCATCGTCATCGAGGACAGGATCCAACTTCCTCAGTGGACTGTTAATCGGGATGTCCATCCCTAGCTTCAGAGAAGACATCTCAGTCTGATATGTTTCGCTTTGGACACATCCAATGATGACCCGCTTTGCTGTGGCCAGGATGTCAGGTGTGTGGGCTTTCGAACACTGGTGCCAACCTTTAAAGTCTGTGTTTTTCTCTGTGGTTTTGGCTCTGATAGTCTCAGCGATGTGGATCAGAGCGGCTGTGGCTCTGATGTGTGACTGCCATGATGAGAACCTTTCAAATCTCTGAGAACCCAGGTTTGTGTTTGTGCACGCCGTGAGGAGACATCGAACTTCCGCATCAGACTCCGGGTCTACGAGTTTGTAAGAAGTTTCTACAGGAGCATTTTCTTTCATGGGTAGCAGCAGGGACTTAGGCCCAGTGAGCCAACTGGTGTTTGAGAGCAGGGCTGCAGGCACTGACCTGGTTGCTATGTCTGCTGGATTCTGGCTAGTGGATACGTAGTGCCACTGTTCAGGGCTCGAGAACTTCCTAATGCGTTCTACTCTGTTACTGACATAGACGTAGAACCTCCGGGTAACATTGTTAATGTAGCCCAGCACAACCTTGTTGTCGGTGTAAAACATCATGTCGTCAAGCTTGACATCCAATTCTCTGGACACTAGTTCTGCGATTTCGACTGCCAAGACTGCAGCCCCTAGCTCGAGCCGTGGGATTGTATGGACTGGCATAGGAGCTAACTTCGCCTTCCCCATGGCGAATCCTACGTGGACTGTGGCACTGTCATCGAACACCTTCAGGTAGGCCACTGCGGCGATGGCTTTCACAGAAGCATCTGAAAAGATGTGCAGCTCCACACGCTGAGCATTAGAGACAGATGTGCTCATATAACAACGAGGAGTCTTGAACTGTTCAAGGGCTTGTAGAGAATCTCTCCAAGCGATCCACTCTGCTTCCTTCTCCGTCGGGAGAGGCTCGTCCCAGTCAACGGTCCCATGGGTGAGTTCCCTCAGCAAGAACTTTCCTTGTATGGAGATCGGTGCCACCAGTCCTAGTGGATCGTACAAACTGTTCACAGTAGCAAGCACACCTCTGCGTGTGAAGGGTTTTTCGGTGCTGGCGACCCGGAAAGTGAACGTATCGCTACCCAAGTCCCAGTTCAATCCTAGACTGCGCTGCACCGGAGGAGATTCGATGTCTAGGTCGAGGTCTTTCAAGTCCTTGGCGTACTCCGAAGATGGAAACGCTTGCATGACTGCTGGGCAGTTGGAAGCGATCTTGTGGAGGTATAAGTTGGACATAGCCAGCATGCCTCGTGCTGCTTGGAGTAGGCTGACAGCTTCAGTTACAGAGGGCAGGGATTTGAGGCCATCATCCACATAGAACTCTCTATAAACAAACTCCTTCGCTGCATGGCCGAACTCATCTTCTCCATGTAGAGCAGCTCGTCTGAGGCCGTAGATCGCTATCGCTGGAGAGGGGCTGTTGCCAAATACATCCAATACAATGGATGACGACCTCATCCATTGGGTTGTTGTTCTTGAACCATAAGAATCTGAGGAAGTTCCTGTGGTCTTCCCTCACGATGAAACTATGGAACATCTGTTCGATGTCTACAGTGATAGCAATCTGTTCACGTCGAAAACGCATCAGGACTCCCAACAAACTGTTGTTCTGGTCTGGTCCGGTCAGCAATACATCATTCAGAGACACTCCAAGATGTTTGGCGCTGGAGTCAAACACGACTCGGATTTGACCTGGCTTGTGGGAATGATACACCCCAAACATGGGGAGATACCAGCACTCTTCTCCCTCTGCCAATGGTGGAGCCAACTCTGCGTGATCTTGGTCGAGTATCCGTTGCATGAAGGTGAGGAAGTGTTGCTTCATCTCAGCCTTTCTTTCGAGAGTACGGCAAAGAGAGTTAAAACGACTCAGAGCTTGCTCTCTGTTCTTAGGTAGACGTGGTCTTGGCGTGCGGAAGGGGAGCGGAGCTACCCAGCTGTTTCCTTCATCGATGAACATTTCTTTATTCACCAGCTCAATGAATTGCTTGTCCTCGATAGAGGGGGCAAACTTGTTGTCATCCTCAGTGCGTTGGAAGATATTACTTCCCAAGGAGTCCCCCTCAATGCATGGTGCTGGAACACAAGCGGGCTGTGAGCTTTGCAGGTTGAGGGGATTGCAGGACCGTTCACTGTTCTCTGTGAGTTTCTCTTTCAGAGTGAGATGGTTTGTACAGGGCGTGAAGTGAGAGTGGCGTCCGTTCTCGAGAATGTGAGTACGGAACACACTTATATCCTTTGATTTGTGTGCTGCGCCTAAGCAAGCTTCCCCGATGATGACCCAGCCGAGATCCAAGCGTTGGGCATATGGTGCATTATTAGGTCCGTTACGCTTGTCTCTTACTTTGTGCACCTGTAGGATGTCGCGGCCAAGGAGAAGTAGGATCTGAGCATCTGGGTCGAGTAGTGGGATGTGTTTAGCAATGGCCTTGAGGTGAGTGTGATGCTTTGCCACTTCCGGGGTAGGTATCTCTGACCTGTCTTCGGGAATGTAGTTGCACTCTATGAGAGTCGGGAGATTTATGTTGAGACTTCCATCCAAAGGTTGTGCGACAAAGCCCGTGGCTCTCCTTCCAGACATCTCAGTGAGACCGGCACACGTCCGGAGTGTGTATAGAGCATTTGTGCCCTTGAGGTCAAAGAGGTCAAAAAACTCAGATCTGGCATGTGACCGGTTGCTCTGATCGTGGAGAATAGCATAGAGTGTCACTGTCTTTCCCGGTTGTCCCTTGGGGTGCACTGTGATAAGGCAGATTTTAGAGCAGGAGCGTGGGCTGTTTCCTCCACAGACCTCCGTACACTTGTTGTTTACAGTAGGAGATGGCTCACCCTTCTCCTCCCTGCCGTAATCTGACTCCCTACCATCCACTGGCTCGTGGGTCCAGCTATTCCACGGGGCTGGTCCGGGGTGAAGAGCTGCTATGTGTCTGTCACTGTTGCACTCTTTACACTGGATTGCAATTTTACACTCTTTGGCGAGATGTTTGCTTGAACAACATCTAAAACATAAGCCGGCTTCTTTAAGAAATGCCTTGCGTTCTTCGATGGTTCTGCTTCTGAAGCCTCTGCAGTATTTAAGGGGGTGAGGCATTTTGTGGATAGGACATTGGCTACTGGCATCCGGCCAAGCACTGGGGGTCTCTGTAGTGTCAGAGTCGGACGTAGAAGAGACCTCCGTCTTGTGCGAGGAGACGAAGCGTCTGGGGCTACTCATCTTCACTGCGTCGTCTGGCTTCATTGCTGTAGCAGCTGAAGAGGACAGAAAGAAGCTTGGGTCGTTGCGGATGTAGGCTTCTCTGCTGACAAAGTCGGCGAAGTAGGCGAACGGTGGGAAATGTACCTGGTGGTGTAGCTTGTAATTACTCCCTTGAGAGATCCATTTTTCTTGGAGGGAGGATGGTAACTTCTCCACTATGGGGTTCAGTCCTCTGGCGGTGTCTAGGTAAGACAGCCCAGGTAGGCTGCCCCCACGCTGCGCAGATGATAGCTCCTGTAGCAGGTCGCCAAGCTCTCTGAGCTTCTGGGGGTCCCTATTGTTGAACCTAGGAAAACTCTCTACTCTGTCTAAGAGAGCCTTCTCGATCATCTCTGGCGACCCATAACACTCCTGAAGACGAGACCATGCCGTTTGTAGGCCTAAAGCTGGGTCGTTGACATGGATGGCTCGAATCCTCTTGACATGTGCTGAAGACTGTGGGCCTAACCACTTAGTTAACAGATCAAGTTATTCGCTGCAGGTAAGTCCTGTTCCCTCTATGGAGTTTAGGAAGCTTGACCTCCATGCCCAGTATCCTTCAGGTCGATCGTCAAATTCGGTGAGACCAGAGCTCGCGCCGAGCGAGGAATCTAGCGATGTCACCTAAACCTGTTCGGTCAGCAGAGAGGGTTTGAGGGGCTTGCTCATGGCGAGGGGAGTAGTGTGGTTGACGTAACCCCTGGTAGAAGCTGCGAGGGTCTGCGTCAGGATCTGGCTTCACTAGCTGGCTGATTGAGCTATGTGGTCTAGCTTTGGAGATGTAGGGAGCAGCACTGTTGACGGCAGCAGCATTGTGTTGCTGAGGCTGAGGATGTGCCGAGGCAGGGGATCTAAACTCGGAGGCCGCTCCAGAATGACTCCCAATGTACTCGCTGGTTCTTTCTTGTGGAGATTGAGTTGGAAGAGCTGCGATGTATAAAGTGTCATGTCTGGAGCCTCTCTGTGATTCTGCTGCTGTAGACTCAAGAGCTTCAGCTTCTGCCTCTGCTGCTGCAATTTCTTCATCTAGCTTTAGTGTAGCGAGAGCAGCATCCATCCAATTTAAGAAAAATAGGAAACATTTACCTAATGGCCTATAGGTGTCACTAGAACCCCTTAAACAGAAAGAAAATAGGTAGGAACACAAACAAGGAATGCACGTAACATTACACAGGGTCTTCTTTTGTCCCTCTGATGCTCCCTTTTGAACACATTTCAGTCTCCATGCCAGGTACCCACTACCATCTTCTGCATTGTAATAATGCTCCTAAAGTAAAAGGGTGTAATTCAGTTTGATGAGCAGGTTGAATATAGTTGTTATCTCCTTAAAACTACACACTGAACTGGGCATTAATACCACTTAAGGAAAGCTTTAGGAAGGATGACAGATATGGTGGGCATACAGAAATTATAATAGCTCTTTTATAGGGGTTATTCCCTATCTTTATTCAAGAGTGTGGTCTTTCACTTTGAGAGTATCATTTATTGATTTCACGTTCAGATTTTGTATTTCTTTCCCTCAAACCCGGTCCTCTCACTCAAATGGCGCCTGCTTGCACTTAGATTTGCTCTGCTTCTGCTCAAACTGTAGGCTTGCACTCAGATATATTGCTGCTTGCACAGATGTCCTGTTTTCCAGTTTAAAACCTTCTCCTCGCACTCAGGCTGCTTCTGTGCGCTGGTCAAACGTCTGCTCTCAGATTTCTGTTCTGCTCTTGGATTTTTTGTGCAATAATCCTGTCAAAATCCCTCAACCAATAGGAGGCCAGGGGCGCGTTGGCTTTACTTATTAGAGCGTCCCGTGAGGGCGGTTACTCTTTTACCGGGTTTATAAACTCCAGCCCTCCACGGCTTTATTAAATGTACTTCACTTGCTTTATTTACAACTTTTGGGAAAAAAGGACATATGTGTATATATATATATTATATATATATATATATATATATATATATATTATGTATACATATATATATATATATTATATATAGTGTACAGTTTGAGCAGAAGCAGAGCAAATCTAAGCGCAAGCAGGCGCCATTTGAGTGAGAGGACCTTGTTTGAGGGAAATAAATACAAAATCTGAACGTGAAATCAATAAATGATACTCTCAAAGTGAAAGACCACACTCTTGAATAAAGTTAGGGAATAACCTATACTCTTTAGCTGAACTGGAAACATCACCCAACAGTGTAATCATTTCCACATTTATATTTTGAGTTTCTAATGTACTTACAAAGCCAAACTTGCTCCTAGGATCGGCCAGGTTTGGGAACAAGTCAGTGAGGCCCTTTGCGTATTCCTCTTTAACACGCCTTGAAGGACTTGTCCTACAGACACAGACACACACAGCGTGAGACACAAACACACAACTTCTGTAAAAGAAGGGTGTCGTACTTCACCATATCAAGTCAATAAAAGTGTCCTTGGTGTGTAGGTATGTTATGATTTTATGAAAACATACCCATGATCACTTGTCATTTGTGCAACCAATATCTTGACCATATGGCGTCTCCTGGCATCTGTTAGGCTTTTAGTCCGAGCATCATCTTAGTGGAAGTAATAATATAAAGAACACACTGAAACGTTTAAAACAGTCATATCAAGTGTAAAAAAACACAACTTTCTGTAATTTATCACTACATTTTCAAGTTTGTTTAAACTTTGGGATAAATATGGGGCTCCAAGATGGAAAGAAACTCACCATTTGGATCTTGAGGCAAACAAATCTCCAGGACACCAAGGTCTGGTTTCTGTATTAGAAACTCAAACACCTCCTCATCAACTTCAGTCTTTGATACATCAAAGACTTTTAAGTCCAAGGTGGGAATGTGAAATTTCTTGGCAACTGTGAAGACAAAATAAGAGATGAAATACAGTATTTAGTATATTTGTAAAGAAAAAACTGAAAACTGAAATCAAGTCCATCTTTACTTCAAAACGTTTACCCCAAAACTGACTGCGCAGCAGCCTGAGTAATACAGCAATATCATTATTATTATTATTATTATTATTTATGCAATGAATAATGATGCACAGAAATGTTGAGTTCCCTAAAAATAGAGAACAAATTACTTTCTTCTAACCCTCCTGTTATATTAGTTTTTCTGTAACAGCAATATTATTTCTGTTTGTACCTTTTATTACAATCAATGAAATCAATAATTAGTGCAATTGTGTTATTCACCTCTCACAAATCATGGTTCCATTAGAATAAGTAACTTGTTTTTCACAAAACATTTACATTCAAACACATTTTTTCATTGGAAAAACCTTGATATAAAATACTTTAGTTTTGCATAACATAATTGCATTTTTTTTTTACATTTTCTAACTTTTTTTCCAATCGGTTGAGACGAGACACCTCTTCTGTTCAGGGTCAAATTGACCCGTTCATTTAGAATCAAGCCAAATGAGTCATAAGGATTTGTATTGAAAGTGTTTTATTGTAACAGAGCGTGTGTGTGTCTCTGCCTTTGTGTGTGTGTGTGTGTCTCTGTCTGTGTGTGTGTCTGTCAGTGTGTCTGTCTGTAGGTCTGTGTATGTCTCTGTCTGTATGTCTGTGTGTGTCTCTGTCTGTCTGTGTGTCTGTGTGTGTGTCTCTGTCTGGGGGTGTGTCTGTGTGTGTGTGTGTGTGTGTGTGTGTAGACATCCATTAAGTCCACCTTTTACGGCCTGTAACCACAAATCAAGTGTATTTCTGTATAGCCTCTGATACACATGCATGAAAAACCTCTTTCAGTTGTGCCACGCATAAACTGACATCCCAAGTATGTTCAATAGGTTAGTGTGAAATATGTTTAATTTTCACTCACCACAATCCAAAAAGGATTTGAAGTTCAGTTGACCCTCATAGCAAATGTACTTCTGAACGAATGATTGCCCCCCCCCCGTCGAACGAACAATTATTAGTAGTGGTAGTGGTCGTCATAATAGTAGTAGTAGACAATAGCTGCCCACTGCTCCTAGTACTAGGATGGGTTAAAAGATAAGAGTAGTAGTAGTAGTAGTAGGAATAGCTGCCCACTGCTCCTAGTACTAGGATGGGTTAAAAGAGAAACTAATTTCACTGTGTGTATATGAGACCAATAAAGAGGATACAATCCTCCAGATTAAGCAGAGCAGTAGTAGTAGTAGTAGTAGTAGTACAGTAGTACAGCAGTAGTAGTAGTAGTAGTAGTACAGTAGTAGTAGTAGTAGTAGTAGTAGTAGTAGTACAGTAGTAGTAGTACAGTAGTAGTAGTAGTAGTAGTACAGTAGTAGTAGTAGTAGTACAGTAGTACAGTAGTAGTAGTACAGTAGTAGTAGTAGTAGTAGTAGTAGTAGTAGTAGTAGCAGTAGCAGTAGTACCGGTGTCTCAAGAGTCCAGGCAGCTTATGTCTATGGCTGATACGGGATAAAACATTCTAATAACCACATAAAACATACTAATAACCAGATTAAAAATCCTAATAACCAGATAAACATTATATTAACCAGATAAAACATTCTAATAACCAGATAAAACATTCTAATAACCTGATTAAACATTCTAATAACCGGATAAAACATTCTAATAACTGGATAAAACATTCTAATAACCAGATAAAACATTCTAATAACCAGATAAAACATTCTAATAACCAGATAAAACATTCTAATAACTGGATAAAACATTCTAATAACCAGATAAAAAATTATATTAACTAGATAAAACATTCTAATAACCAGATAAAACATTCTAATAACCAGATAAAACATTCTAATAACCGGAAAAAACATTCTGATAACTAGATAAAACATTCTAATAACCGGATAAAACATTCTAATAACCGGATAAAACATTCTAATAACCGGATAAAACATTCTAATAACCAGATAACACAGTAGTAGTAGTACAGTAGTACAGTAGTAGTAGTAGTAGTAGTAGTAGTAGCAGTAGCAGTAGTACCGGTGTCTCAAGAGTCCAGGCAGCTTATGTGTACGGCTGATACGGGATAAAACATTCTAATAACCAGATAAAACATTCTAATAACCAGATAAAACATTCTAATAACCACATAAAACATACTAATAACCAGATAAAAAATCATAATAACCAGATAAACATTATATTAACCAGATAAAACATTCTAATAACCAGATAAAACATTCTAATAACCAGATAAAACATTCTAATAACAGGATAAAACATTCTAATAACCAGATAAAACATTCTAATAACCAGATAAAAAATTCTAATAACCTGATTAAACATTCTAATAACCGGATAAAACATTCTAATAACCAGATAAAACATTCTAATAACCAGATAAAACATTCTAATAACCGGATAAAACATTCTAATAACCAGATAAAACATTCTAATAACCAGATAAAACATTCTAATAACCGGATAAAACATTCTAATAACCAGATAAAACATTCTAATTACCAGATAAAACATTCTAATAACCAGATAAAACATTCTAATAACCAGATAAAACATTATATTAACTAGATAAAACCTTCTAATAACCAGATAAAACATTCTAATAACCAGATAAAACATTCTAATAACCAGATAAAACATTATATTAACTAGATAAAACATTCTAATAACCAGATAAAACATTCTAATAATCAGATAAAACATTATATTAACTAGATAAAACATTCTAATAAACAGATAAAACATTATATTAACTAGATAAAACATTCTAATAATCAGATAAAACATTCTAATAAACGGATAAAACATTCTAATAACCAGATAAAACATTCTAATTACCGGATAAAACATTCTAATAACCAGATAAAACATTCTAATAACCAGATAAAACATTCTAATAACCAGATAAAACATTATATTAACTAGATAAAACATTCTAATAACCAGATAAAACATTCTAATAACCAGATAAAACATTCTAATAACCAGATAAAACATTATATTAACTAGATAAAACATTCTAATAACCAGATAAAACATTCTAATAATCAGATAAAACATTATATTAACTAGATAAAACATTCTAATAATCAGATAAAACATTATATTAACTAGATAAAACATTCTAATAACCAGATAAAACATTATATTAACTAGATAAAACATTCTAATAATCAGATAAAACATTCTAATAACCAGATAAAACATTCTAATAACCAGATAAACATTATATTAACTAGATAAAACATTCTAATAATCAGATAAAACATTATATTAACTAGATAAAACATTATAATAACAGATAAAACATTCTAATAACCAGATAAAACATTCTAATAATCAGATAAAACATTCTAATAACCAGATAAAACATTCTAATAATCAGATAAAACATTCTAATAATCAGATAAAACATTCTAATAACCAGATAAAACATTCTAATAATCAGATAAAACATTCTAATAACCAGATAAAACATTATATTAACTAGATAAAATATTCTAATAACCAGATAAAACATTATATTAACTAGATAAAACATTCTAATAACCAGATAAAACATTCAAATAATCAGATAAAACATTCTAATAACCAGATAAAACATTATATTAACTAGATAAAATATTCTAATAACCAGATAAAACATTATATTAACTAGATAAAACATTCTAATAATCAGATAAAACATTCTAATAACCAGATAAAACATTATATTAACTAGATAAAACATTCTAATAATCAGATAATACATTCTAATAACCAGATAAAACATTATATTAACTAGATAAAACATTCTAATAATCAGATAAAACATTCTAATAACCAGATAAAACATTATATTAACTAGATAAAACATTCTAATAATCCGATAAAACATTCTAATAACCAGATAAAACATTATATTAACTAGATAAAACATTCTAATAACCAGATAAAACATTATATTAACTAGATAAAACATTCTAATAACCAGATAAAACATTCTAATAACCAGATAAAACATTCTAATAACCAGATAAAACATTCTAATAACCGGATAAAACATTCTAATAACCGGATAAAACATTCTAATAACCAGATAAAACATTCTAATAACCGGATAAAACATTCTAATTACCGGATAAAACATTCTAATAACCAGATAAAACATTATATTAACTAGATAAAACATTCTAATAACCAGATAAAACATTCTAATAACTAGATAAAACATTCTAATAACCAGATAAAACATTATAATAACCTGATAAAACATTATATTAATAAAACATTCTAATAACAGATAAAACATTCTAATAACCAGATAAAACATTCTAATAACCAGATAAAACATTCTAATAACCAGATAAAACATTCTAATAACCAGATAAAACCTTCTAATAACCGGATAAAACATTATATTAATAAAACATTCTAATAACAGATAAAACATTCTAATAACCAGATAAAACATTCTAATAACCAGATAAAACATTATAATAACCAGATAAAACTTTGTAATAACCAGATAAAACTTTGTAATAACCAGATAAAAAATTCTAATAACTAGATAAAACATTCTAATAACCAGATAAAACATTCTAATAACCAGATAAAACATTATATTAACTAGATAAAACATTATAATAACCAGATAAAACATTATATTAACTAGATAAAACATTGTAATGCAAGGAGCCAGCCAGCAGGTCAGGAGCAGTTATGGTTAGGGGGTCTCGCTCAAGGACACCTTGACAGTTTTTGCTAGGAGGAGCCGGGGATCGAACCAGCGACCACTCTACCTCCTGAGCTATACTGCCGCACCAAATATAGTGAGTATAGCAGTTGTAGTAGAAGTAGTATTATAGTGGTAGTATAGCAGTTGCAGTAGTAGTAGTATTATAGTGGTAGTATAGCAGTTGTAGTAGTAGTAGTATTATAGTGGTAGTATAGCAGTTGTAGTAGTAGTAGTATTATAGTGGGAGTATAGCAGTTGCAGTTGTAGTAGTATTATAGTGGTAGTATAGCAGTTGTAGTAGTAGTAGTATTATAGTGGGAGTATAGCAGTTGCAGTAGTAGTAGTATTATAGTGGTAGTATAGCAGTTGTAGTAGTAGTAGTATTATAGTGGTAGTATAGCAGTTGTAGTAGTAGTAGTATTATAGTGGTAGTATAGCAGTTGTAGTAGTAGTAGTATTATAGTGGTAGTATAGCAGTTGTAGTAGTAGTAGTATTATAGTGGGAGTATAGCAGTTGCAGTAGTAGTAGTATTATAGTGGGAGTATAGCAGTTGTAGTAGTAGTAGTATTATAGTGGTAGTATAGCAGTTGCAGTAGTAGTAGTATTATAGTGGTAGTATAGCAGTTGCAGTAGTAGTAGTATTATAGTGGTAGTATAGCAGTTGTAGTAGTAGTAGTATTATAGTGGTAGTATAGCAGTTGTAGTAGTATTATAGTGGTAGTATAGCAGTTGCAGTAGTAGTAGTATTATAGTGGTAGTATAGCAGTTTTAGTAGTAGTAGTAGTATTATAGTGGTAGTATAGCAGTTGCAGTAGTAGTAGTATTATAGTGGTAGTATAGCAGTTGCAGTAGTAGTAGTATTATAGTGGTAGTATAGCAGTTGTAGAAGTAGTAGCAGTAGTAGTACTATAGTTGTAGTGTAGCAGTAGTAGTCGTACTATTATAGTAGTATAGCAGTAGTAGTAGTAGCAGTAGTACTATAGTGGTACAACATCGATACGAGGACGTTATTAAGGCGGGATCATTTAGAGTGACCTCACACCTCATTGACCAATGGCGCTCATCAAGGCTGACCAATCACAAGCGGTGTCCTACTGGTCCCACCATAGACACACACTTTACATGAGGTGTTCACGGCTGTCTTTTCACACTAGTGATGCTGCACCACGGCTAGTAGACTAAAGGAAGTCATCTGAACTAGTCCACTAGTGAAGGTCTACTAGAATGGACTTCTATGGGGAGCCTGGGGAGGACGGACCTCCGTACAGTACTTTTGAATTGCGGAAGGGGGTGCTGTTTTTATTTTGACATTGGTACATGGGTTTTGTGCCGTTGAAGTGCTAAAATAGTAATATTATCAGTATTTTCACAGATGAATCTGGTACATTTTTATTATATTTATTTTTCTCTGGCAAGTTTATTTGGAAATGGAGGAAAGGGAGGATGGTCCTCCCTTTCCTCAATGGATGAGCTTCCTCTGATTTAAATGAATGAGTGTTCATATAAGTTATGTTATGACCGTTTTTTTTGATGCACTAAAGCCGTTTTGTCCCCTCTCATCTCCGAGTCGATATAACGTAGGCAGTTGTCTCTCTGCGCTGTTCTCTCTCTCTGCTCATACGCTCAGCCCCGCCCCCAGCCCCGCCCCCTCTCTGCGTCTGCACGCAGGCTCTCACACAACTTTCCAGCAACATGGAGACGGACATGGCGCCAGTCGGTAATGTGGAAGGGCTAGTTTCAAAGAAAACGGATCTATAATTTGGAGATATTTGGGATTTCAGATGAGGAGCAAAGCGACGCTATCTGTAAAAGCTGCTTGCTGCTGCAGCCTCCAAGGCCTCACTGCCCCTACACTCTGCCCTACACTCTGCCCTACACTCTGCCCCTACACTCTGCTCTACGCTCTGCCCTACACTCTGCCCTACACTCTGCCCTACACTCTGCCCCTACACTCTGCCCCTACACTCTGCTCTACACTCTGCCCCTACACTCTGCCCTACACTCTGCTCTACACTCTGCCCTACACTCTGCCCCTACACTCTGCTCTACACTCTGCCGTGCACTCTGCCCTACACTCTGCCCCTACACTCTGCTCTACGCTCTGCCCCTACACTCTGCCCTACACTCTGCCCCTACACTCTGCCCCTACACTCTGCCCTACACTCTGCCCCTACACTCTGCTCTACACTCTGCCCCTACACTCTGCCCTACACTCTGCCATACACTCTGCTCTACACTCTGCTCTACACTCTGCCCCTACACGCTGCTCTACAATCTGCCCTACACTCTGCCCCTACACTCTGCCCTACACTCTGCCCTACACTCTGCCCCTACACTCTGCTCCTACACTCTGCCCCTACACTCTGCTCTACACTCTGCCCTACACTCTGCCCTACACTCTGCCCTACACTCTGCCTCTACACTCTGCCCTACACTCTGCCCCTACACTCTGCTCTACACTCTGCCCCTACACTCTGCTCTACACTCTGCCCTACACTCTGCCCTACACTCTGCCCCTACACTCTGCCTCTACACTCTGCCCTACACTCTGCCCTACACTCTGCCCTACACTCTGCCCTACACTCTGCCCCTACACTCTGCTCTACACTCTGCCCCTACACTCTGCCCCTACACTCTGCTCTACACTCTGCCCCTACACTCTGCTCTACACTCTGCCCTACACTCTGCCCTACACTCTGCCCCTACACTCTGCCTCTACACTCTGCCCTACACTCTGCCCCTACACTCTGCCCTACACTCTGCCCGGAACAAGCCTGGTTACAAGCTTCATTTAGCAGTGTTGTGCCTTATGAAAAGAAAATTTCCATGTGGCGCAATATAACAAAGGCCATTTTGTCATTTGCACAGCTCGGAGCAGAGGTATGCCTATGTATTTAATATAGGCTATTTATTTGATGGATTTTGATTATTTCAATGTACCTTTTCATTTACATGTTAATATGTAGTGTGCAGCTGTATATTTTCTAAAAGGGAATACCTGTTATTCTTGTGAATATGAGTTGTCTTCAAATAAAAGTGCTTACATGTGGCATTGAGTTAAAACTGAAACATTTGCCAAATTCATATAAAATACTGGCGATGCAGCCTAAAAGTACCTGGATATGATTTTTGATGATTCATATCGCCCAGCCCTAGGTTCAACAAACCTACCTTGAATGAACCTTTCATTAAGTCTTGTGTTGGCTCTTCTTCTTCGTGTGTGTGTCAAGTCAAGTCAAGTCAAGTCAAGTTTATTGTCACTTCACAGTTTACACAAGTATAAAGCAGTGATGTGAAAATCTTGTGTGCAATACCCGACGACAGACAGCAGTTATAAAATAAGATCAAAATAAAAATAGATCAAAATGGAATGAAAATAGAATAAAGTTAAAAATAAAAATGCAATTTATAAAATGCAAAATATCAGCACAGAAAAGAGCAATATGTATATATAAATCAATGTAATAAAATATACATTGTTATATGCTATACGCCCTTGTTCAGCAGCCTGATGGCCTGACAATGGCCTGTGTGTGTGTGTGTGTGTGTGTGTGTGTGTGTGTGTGTGTGTGTGTGTGTGTGTGTGTGTGTGTGGTGTGTGTGTGTGTGTGTGTGTGTGTGTGTGTGTGTGTGTGTGTGTGTGTGTGTGTGTGTGTGTGTGTGTGTGTGTGTGTGTGTGTGTGTGTGTGTGTGTGTGTGTGTGTGTGTGTGTGTGTGTGTGTGTGTGTGTGTGTGTGTGTGTGTGTGTGTGTGTGTGTGTGTGTGTGTGTGTGGATTGTAACTTAATAGACATATCGGTATGACGGTATGGTTCCATCTACATATCGCCTTATGAGAGAGACACCTGTGTCCCCTTTACCCTAATCATGTTGTAATAACCACCATAAAACATGGCTTTGAAAAGTAGCCTCATATCTTAATATTTATTAATCATTTATCAGACAGCTCCATACAAAGATACTGCCAGTGAATACATGTTTAATAAGGAGCAAGTAGGGGTCAGAGGTCATTATGGAGCAGGTAGAGGTCAGAGGTCATTAAGGAGCAGGTAGAGGTCAGAGGTCATTAAGTAGCAGGTAGGGGTCACATGTAATTTAGGAGCAGGTAGGGGTCAGGGGTTATTAAGGACCAATACCTCACTCACCCCACATCCTGCTTGGTAGTATAGTCCTCAGGGTTAACCTGAAGTGACTCACTAACCCCACATCCTGCTTGGTAGTATAGTCCTCAGGGTTAACCTGAAGTGACTCACTAACCCCACATCCTGCTTGGTAGTATAGTCCTCAGGGTTAACCTGAAGTGACTCACTAACCCCACATCCTGCTTGGTAGTATAGTCCTCAGGGTTAACCTGAAGTGACTCACTAACCCCACATCCTGCTTGGTAGTATAGTCCTCAGGGTTAACCTGAAGTGACTCACTAACCCCACATCCTGCTTGGTAGTATAGTCCTCAGGGTTAACCTGAAGTGACTCACTAACCCCACATCCTGCTTGGTAGTATAGTCCTCAGGGTTAACCTGAAGTGACTCACTAACCCCACATCCTGCTTGGTAGTATAGTCCTCAGGGTTAACCTGAAGTGACTCACTAACCCCATATCCTGCTTGGTAGTATAGTCCTCAGGGTTATCCTGAAGTGACTCACTAACCCCATATCCTGCTTGGTAGTATAGTCCTCAGGGTTAACCTGAAGTGACTCACTAACCCCATATCCTGCTTGGTAGTATAGTCCTCAGGGTTAACCTGAAGTGACTCACTAACCCCACATCCTGCTTGGTAGTATAGTCCTCAGGGAAGCAGCATGTGAGGCTCACAGCAGGAGTCACCGTGATAACTGAACTGAGATCAGTCTAAGCTTGGTATCTGAAACTGACGATCCTGCTATTCCATGAATTCTGTCTTAACATCTCCGGTTAACCTGCATATCCAGCTTCTTGAAATAGGCTCTGGTCTCCGGTCTACTATGAATGAGGAGAGAGAGGAGGGGGATCCTACCTCTAAAAGCACTCTGTCTGGGGAACATGGCCGCCAGAGCAGAGCTAACAGGTGAGAAGAGGATCTCTAAGTGTCTGTGACTGTGGTCCATCTCAGAGCTCAGCAGTGATGTATCAGGACACCATCCCCGGCTCCTCCTAGCAAAAACGGTGTCCTTGAGGAAGACCCTAACCCTAACTGCTCCCCGGGCGCTGTATGAATAGCTGCCCACTGCTCCTAATACTAGGATGGGTTAAATGCAGAGAACACGTTTCACTGTATGTCTTCATGTATGTGACCAATAAAGAGGATTCAATCCTCACCATTTGTTGTTTGTTGTTGTTTGTTGTTAGTGTCAGTAAAAGCTGTGTGTGTGTTGTGTTGAAGACCAGAGCAGAAGGAGAGAGCAGACTCCCCTGGACCCAGCTGTGTCTCCATGAAGAGTAACCGGTCTATGGATGAGCCTGTTCACTTTAAAGATGGGAATCAGTCTATTGAGAAGAGGTGAGGGTTGATCAGATTATACCAATTCAGCATCTATTGAACATCCATAAATCCTGGTTCTTGTTGTTCTAGAAGGATAAAGAAGAGAGCAGATTCCCCTAGACCCAGCTGTGTCTCCATGAAGAGTAACCGGTCTATGGATGAGCCTGTTCACTTTAAAGATGCGAATCAGTCTATTGAGAAGAGGTGAGGGTTGATCAGATTATAACAATTCAGCATCTATTGAACATCCATAAATCCTGGTTCTTGTTGTTCTAGAAGGATAAAGAAGAGAGCAGACTCCCCTAGGCCCAGCTGCGTCTCCATGAAGAGTAACCGGTCTATGGATGAGCCTGTTCACTTTAAAGATGGGAATCAGTCTATTGAGAAGAGGTGAGGGTTGATCAGATTATAACAATTCAGCATCTATTGAACATCCATAAATCCTGGTTCTTGTTGTTCTAGAAGGATACAGGAGAGAGCGGACTCCCCTGGACCCAGCTGTGACTCCATGAAGAGTGACCAGTCAATGGATCATCCTGAACAGTTTAAAGATGGACGACCCTCCAGAGAGGAGAGGTAGGAGTTTCAAACAGACTGTGTGTGTGTGTGTGTGTGTGTGTGTGTGTGTGTGTGTGTGTGTGTGTGTGTGTGTGTGTGTGTGTGTGTGTGTGTGTGTGTGTGTGTGTGTGTGTGTGTGTGTGTGTGTGTGTGTGTGTGTGTGTGTGTGTGTGTGTGTGTGTGTGTGTGTGTGTGTGTGTGTGTGTGAAAATAAGTGAATGTTCAGATGTAGGTTCAGTTCATAAACTTGTGTTCACATTTATTCATACTTGCAGTAAATTACTGCCTGTATTATATCTGTTCAACCTGTGGTCTCAAGTAACACACACTGTCATCTCTTTCTCCACCTCTAGAGGGACCCCTGACTCACACACTGTCATCTCTTTCTTTACCTTAGATGCCATTGGAACTATTTGTATTATAAACATGTTCTACCCAAAGCCTGTTTCATAGTAACAGAAACACATTTCAGTTTGAATCATGTTAATACCACTTATATACTTTATATATTGATATATATATAGTATATTTTTATATATATATATATATGCATAATATACTTATATAACAGTAACAATGCATAGTCCTGTGACTATGAACAGTTACAAGATGAACAGTAACAAGACATTATCCAATGACTATGAACAGTAACAAGATAAACAGTAAAAACACAGTCTTATGACTATAAAGTGTAACAAGGTGAACAGTAACACTACATAGTCCTATGACTGAAAAATAACAAGACAGAGTCCTATGACTATGAACAGTAAATAGATGGCATAGTCCCAATAAACCCAGACATTTAAAATGACTAGTTTTAGGTGGACTTTTATAAGTGCTTCAACTTTCAAATAATGAACGTATTGGTCCTTCTTCAAATCATTGGTAAAAAAGCTCTTAATAAATCATAATAGAAGTTATCATAACAGAAGTTATCATAACATAAGTTATCATAACAGAGGTTATCATAACAGAGGTTATCATAACATATGTTATCATAACAGATGTTATCATAACAGAGGTTATCATAACAGAGGTTATCATCACAGAAGTTATCATCACAGAGGTTATCATCACAGAAGTTATCATAACAGAGGTTATCATAACAGAAGTTATTATAACAGAAGTTATCATAACAGAGGTTATCATAACAGAGGTTATCATAACAGAGGTTATCATAACAGAGGTTATCATAACAGAGGTTATAATAACAGAAGTTATCATAACAGAGGTTATCATAACAGAAGTTATCATAACAGAAGTTATCATAACAGAAGTTATCATAACACGTTACAGAACACATCATAGTAATGAAGCTCATGCCCGTGCTCGATTTATTCCTTGCTCTTAAGACAGAAACATTCTTTAGTTTAGGTCTTATATTAATATACCGGGTGCTTGTAGTCAGATGTCTCTTTAGCTTGGCTGGCTTCATGGCTTCGTTCTTACCTGAAGAACACATGACGCACTTCCGTCTCCCAATGATGTTATAAAACAAACCTCTACATAATTGTCATAGATGTTTTTCAATTTAGCTTGTTTGGGCTTAGCGTTAACTTAATGATGTGGACTGACCAGACGGACTGCAATATTGATCCGTATTTATTTTGCAAGCTAGCGGGATGGCTAATAAGCAGAGCTTCTCAGAAGCAGAAACGGTTTGTTGAGTGAAGTGAATGAGTCATGATCAACGTGATGTGTCACAATCACATCCGAGTTTATATTGGCCCAAAGCCAACATGGGTGGGACTAATGAACACAATATGCTTGTTTGATTGGTGCAAAGGGTCCCCATCTGTAGATATGCATTTTTTTTTTTTTATGTATTTCTTAATTTTACATATTATTTCGCGGACCCCCTGGCTATGGCACACAGACCCCACTTTGAGAACCCTGCTCTAGAGAGAGCCCTGACTCACACACTGTCATCTTTTTCGCATTTATTGTATAATATTGTCCATTTACATCGTCAATGTTGTAAATGCATATTGTGTGTGTGTGTGTGTGTGTGTGTGTGTGTGTGTGTGTGTGTGTGTGTGTGTGTGTGTGTGTGTGTGTGTGTGTGTGTGTGTGTGTGTGTGTGTGTGTGTGTGTGTGTGTGTGTGTGTGTGTGTGTGTGTGTGTGTGTGTGTGTGTGTGTGTGTGTGTGTGTGTGTGTGTGTGTTCTCCACAGACCACACCAGGAGAGGTCAAAGGTTACCAGTGCTCAGTCTGTACAGCAGTATCAAACAGAGCTGATCAAGGTGTGTAAATGTCCAACAAGACATTAGCCTTCAGCTCTTCATGAACATTAAAAAGCATCTCTTGTGGTGCTCAGAGTCTCCAGACTTCCCTCTTTAGACCAGACGTGAATCAAGGACAGATGCTTCTGATGTCCTCAGCTCACAGGAAAGTTCTCATTCATGTTCTGTTCCAGAGGGCTGAGGAGAACGCACACGCTTTTCTAGACCAGGAGCTGAAGAAGCTCTGGAGGGTTCTCTTCCCACATGACCCACAAGGCTCAGAGAGTCAGAGGGAGGAGGAGGAGGAGGAGGAGGAGGAGGAGGAGGAGGAGGAGGAGGAGGAGGAGGAGGAGGAGGAGGAGGAGGAGGAGGAGGAGGAGGAGGAGGAGGAGGAGGAGGAGGAGGAGGAGGAGGAGGAGGAGGAGGAGGAGGAGGAGGAGGAGGAGGAGGATCGGAAAGAGGAACAGAGGAGGCGCGCCATAAAGGGAGTGACAGACATCACACTGCTCTGCTTAATGGAGATGAACCAGGAGGAACTGGCCCACACACTGAGGAGTGGTAAGAGACTCTTATATAGAAAACATAGAGGAGACTCTTATTTTGAAAGCATAGAAGAGACTGTTATTTAGAAAACATAGAAGAGACTGTTATTTAGAAAACATAGAAGAGACTATTATATAGAAAACATAGTGGAGACTCATATTTAGAAAAAATAGAAGAGAATTATATTTAGAAAATATAGAAGAGACACTTATTTTGAAAACATAGAAGATACTCTTATTTTGAAATCAAAGAAGAGACTCTTATTTAGAAAACATAGAAGAGACTCTTATTTTGAAAACATAGAAGAGTTTCATATTTTGAAAACATAGAAGAGACCCAATTTGTTTTAAACAAAGAAAATACTCATTTTTAGAAAACAAAGAAGTTACTCTTATTTTGAAAACATAGAAGAGACTCTTATTTTGAAAACATAGTAGAGACTCTTATTTTGAAAACACAGAAGATACTCTTATTTAGAAAACATAGAAGAGACTCTTATAAAGAAAACAAAGAAGAGACTCTTATTTTGAAAACACAGAAGAGACTTGTTTTTAAATCAAAAGACTCACATAGAGACTCTTTTAAAATAGTTTTATCTATATATATATACAGTATATACCCTCTTGGAGGTTAAGTAGTTTGATCCAGATGTGTAGGGTTATTGTAGAGGTATCAGATTATGAGATGCAACACTATCTTGTTAATTCAGCATATCAAGTCAATTATAGTAATAGTTAATTATAATGTATTATAGTAATAGTTAATTATAATGTATTATAATACTGTCATTACACCAATCATATTGTTGTGTCAATATCATGTAAAATACCTGTCTTCTGGGTTCTCTAATTTAGGAACTGATGCAGTCGAGTGCCAACATAACATCAAGTCTCATCTGAAGCAGAAGTTCAGGCGTGTGTTTGAGGGAATCGCTAAAGCAGGACAGCCAACAGGTCTGAATGACTTCTACAACGAGCTCTTCATCACAGAGAGAGTCAGTGGAGAGGTCAACAAGGAACATGAGGTCAGACTGATTGAAACAGCTTCCAGGAAACAAGCCAAGGAGGAAACACCAATCAAATGTGAAGACATCTTTAAACCCTTACCTGGACAAGATCATCCAAGCAGAACAATAATGACAACTGGAGTGGCGGGCATTGGTAAAACCGTCTTAACAAACAAGTTCACTCTGGACTGGGCTGAAGGCAAAGCCAACCATGACATACACTTCACACTTCCCTTCACTTTCAGAGAGCTGAATTTATTGAAAGAGAAAGAGTTTAGCTTGGTGGAACTTCTTCATCACTTCTTTATTGAGACCAAAGGATTCTGCAGATACGACCGGTTCCAAGTTGTCTTCATCTTGGATGGTCTGGATGAGTGTCGACTTCCTCTGGACTTCCAGAACAATCCAATCTGGACCGATGTCACAAAGTCGACCTCGGTGGACGTGCTGCTGACAAACCTCATCAGGGGCGACCTGCTTCCCTTCGCTCGCATCTGGATAACCACACGCCCTGCGGCAGCCAATCAGATCCCTGCTGAGTGTGTTGGCATGGTGACAGAGGTGAGAGGGTTCACCGACCCACAGAAGGAGAAGTACTTCAGGAAGAGATTCAGAGAGGAGACTATGGCCAGCACAATCATCTCCCATATCAAGACATCACAAAGCCTCCACATCATGTGTCACATCCCACTCTTCTGTTGGATCAGTGGTACAGTTCTGGAGGACTTCTACAAAACAACCCAGACAAGAGAAGTGATGCCCAACACCGTGACTCAGATGTACATCCACTTCGTGAGGGTTCAGTCCATACAGGGGGACAGGAAGTACCATGGGAGAGCTGAAACAGATGCAGTCTGGAGTTCAGAGAGCAGGGAGATCATTGTTTCTCTGGGAAAACTGGCTTTTAACCAGCTGGAGAAAGGCAACCTGATCTTCTACGAGGCAGACCTGGCAGAGTGTGACATCGATATCACAGCAGCCTCAGTGTACTCAGGAGTGTTCACCCAGATCTTTAAAGAGGAGTGTGGGTTGTACCAGGAAAAGGTGTTCTGCTTTGTCCATCTGAGCATCCAGGAGTTTCTGGCTGCTCTTTATGTCTTCCTGTCCTTTATGGACACTGGTGTCAATCTGCTCTCAGAAGAACAACCACGATCAATGTGGTCTTTTCTTTTTGGAAAGAAAACAGAGGTTCGATGCCTCTACCAGAGTGCTGTGGACAAGGCCTTACAGAGTGACAACGGACACCTGGACTTGTTCCTCCGCTTCCTCCTGGGCCTCTCTCTGGAGACCAATCAGATTATCCTACAAGGTCTGCTGAGACAGACAGGAAGTAGCTCAGGGACCAATGAGAAAACAGTGTCATACATCAAGGAGAAGATAAGTGGAGATCTCTCTCCAGAGAGAAGCATCAATCTGTTCCACTGTCTGAATGAGCTGAATGACCGTTCTCTGGTGGATGAGATCCAACAGTACCTGACATCAGGAAGTCTCACCACAAAGAACTCTCTCCTGCTCAGTGGTCAGCTCTGGTCTTCATCTTACTGTCATCAGGAGAGGAGATGGACGTGTTTGACCTGAAGAAATACTCTGCTTCAGAGGAGGGTCTTCTGAGGCTTCTGCCAGTGGTCAAAGCCTCCAAAACATCTCTGTAAGTTCACTAATAACATGTATTTAAAGCCACAATATACATAATACTAGAATATTAAAGTCAAAATTATATAAACATATATGTGGGTTCATTAATAACTTGAATTACAATATACATTATATTAGAATATTAAAGTCATAAGAATATATAGAACATATTAGCTAGGAGAAGGCTATAGGAGGGAGCCTATTATATATTATATACATATATATATTATACAACTACACAACATTTGGATTTTAAACCATTAGTAACAGCACCACTTCAGTTGGAAGTCTAGTAACAACTGATTATTATACCAGGAAACACCACAACTAGGTTCTTCCCTAGCCTATTCATATTTGTGAATACTTGTTTTTCAATTAGAATGATTACTGGACAATACTGGACCGGGTTACAAATTCCACTCCAATATTGGCTGTTAAATATTTCCTACAGCGCTGTTATAATATGTTAAACTTATGTATCTTATTCATAATGCCAGTAAAGGCTGTGTTTTAATGGTGGTTTGAGGTGGTTTGAAGTGAATTTAAGTGGTTGTAATTATAATAACCCCTTTCAACACCGTTCCTGTTGATGTTGTGTGAAGGCTGAATGGCTGTCATCTGTCAGAGAGATGCTGTGAAGCTCTGGCCTCAGTTCTCAGCTCCAACTCCTCCAGTCTGAGAGAGCTGGACCTGAGTACCAACGACCTGCAGGATTCAGGAGTGAAGCTGCTCTCTGCTGGACTGGGGAGTCCACACTGTACACTGGAGACTCTCAGGTCAGTTGGACTCAATGAGCAAACACTTACAGCACAGGGTTGGATATCAGAAGACATTCAACTGATTTAAGTCAAGTCAAGTAAAGTCAATTTTATTAGTCTAGCCCTAAATCACAGTTCCAGTCTCAAAGGTCTTCACGGGTCACAAGTTTACAACTACCCCCCAAACCCTAGCCCCACCCCCCCTTAGCCCCACCCCCCAAACCCTAGCCCCACCCCCCCTTAGCCCCACCCCCAAACCCTAGCCCCGCCCCCCTTAGCCCCACCCCCCAAACCCTAGCTCCCCTAAGGGCAAGAAAAAACTCCCTTAATTATGTAGGAAGAAATCTTGAGAAGGAACACGTCGGGGATCCCTCCTTCCAGGGATGGTTTAGGAGTGCAATGGGTGCCATAAGTGACGTAAATAGTAATGTACATGGTTATGTACAACGAAAAGAAAAACTACAATGAAAATATAATTTGTGTGGTGCTGGCCGGTATCCTTCAGGTGGGCATCACAGCGGCACACTGGAAAACAGAAGCAGACTGTGGTATGGTTAGATGGGGTAGGGTGGACATGGAACATGTGGAGAACCTCTAGCCTAGTACTTATCGGCAGCAGGGGTAAGCTAGTGCTAGTGCATCCATCTTTTGATTGCAGTCAGGCAGGATTCAACTTTCTGGATCTGGGAGGAGTCATGAGTTGACCTGATAGGAATATAGAGTTGGATGTCGTCAGCATAACAGTGAAAAGTGTATACCATAACTGTGAATAATATCACCAAGAGGGAGCATGTAGATTGCAAAGAGCAGAGGACCAAGGACCGACCTCGGGGAAGACCAAAGCTTAGGTTACAGTGATTCAATTGTGACTCTTCACAAATAACAAATTGTGTTCTATTTGTGAGATAAGATCTGAACCAGAGAAGAGCCTTTGATGCCAACATAGTGTTGGAGACGATCAAAGAGGATGCTGTGGTCGATTGTGATTGATGGTTTGGTCAGCTACAATTCTTTCCAGTACTTTTGAAAGGAAAGGAAGGTTAGAGATGAGCCGATAGTTGCTCAGTATTTCTGCGTCTCAGCTGGGCTTCTTCAGTAGAGGTTTTATCACAGCAGTCTTGAAGGTAGATGAAACTGTTTCAGTAGACAGGGAGAAGTTCATAATGTTGAGCAAAGTAGGCCCAACCACTGGGAAAAGTTCCTTAAAAACATTGGTGGGGAGAGGGTCCAGCATACAGATAGTGGGTTTAGAGGCCTGTGTTAGTTTAGCAAGTTCATCCAATGAGATTGTGCTGAACTGTAGGAAGGTTGCTTCAGGAGGGACACATAGTGACTCTCTTACATGATGTTTAGGATGATGGGTAGAGGAACCATCAATGTATTTTATAATAGACTCAATTTTGTGCTCAAAGAATTCCAAGATTCTTATACTGTCAAAGATAAAGTTATGGTTGTTCTTGTTCAAGTTGAGACTTGAGAAGTAGGCGTTCCTGGTAGTAGTTAAAGCAGCTTTATAGCTGAGCAGGCTGTCATGTCATGCAAGATGATAGACTTCATGTTTCGTTGAACGCCATTTGTGTTCTAGTCTTCTGCAGCTTCGTTTCAGTGTGCGAGTCATCATTGAACCAAGGTGCTGGCCATTTTGTGGTTCGCTTTTTAACAATAAGAGTAGCAGCAGAGTCGATGGCTGCAGATAAGGCAGTGTTAAAGTCTCCGGTAAGACTACCTACAGAGCACCGAAAGTCAGTGAGAGGAGTGAGAAAGGTAACTTGCAGTAACTGCCATGGATGCAGTAGTTGCAGGGGTGATGCGACGGCAGCTATAGGTATCCTGGCACTCATCGCGGGGGCAAGATACCACCACCTGGAAAGTAAGCAGGAAGTGGTTGTATAAAGCTGAGGTGTAAGGTGAGACGGCCAGGTCTGAGATATCAACACCACGGGCCAAGACGAGATCCAGCGTGTTTCCACCGTTGTAGGTAGGGTGCTGGACAAGCTGTAATAGAAAGAAAAACAGCTAAATATAAAATAACTATAATAGAAAGAAAAACCACGAGAGGATCAGACGGGTTATTCACATGAATGGTAAAATCACCAACAAGCAAAACACACTCAAAACTCTCCACCACCTTTTTTAGATTCTCGCCATAAAAGTACAAATTCATAGAAGTACAAATTTAGACCCCTAAATAATTAAGCAGTACGATTTTTAAGATGTTGTTGCTGTCATAATATAAGGTGTATGTTCAATTCTTAGTTTGTTTATAATACATTTTCCTAATATAACTCAATTCTATATATCGTTGGATTACCTCTCCCTGCAATAAACACTACCCACCACAAACGGTGTCTGAGGAAGGCACAAACAATAGTAGATGACTCCTCTCACCCCAACCATGGACTGTTGGCCCTCCTCCCCTCCGGGAGGCGCTATAGAAACCTCTGTTCCAAGTCAAGCAGGCTTAGGAACAGCTTCTTCCCCTCAGCTGTCATCTCCATGAACTCTGCACCACCAAGACAGCCACCACCCCCCCCTGCTGCCCAACCCCTCCCCCCCCTGCTGCCCAACCCCTCCTCCCCCTGCTGCCCAACCCCTCCTCCCCCTGCTGCCCAACCCCTCCTCCCCCCCTGCTGCCCAACCCCTCCTCCCCCCTGCTGCCCAACCCCTCCTCCCCCCCTGCTGCCCAACCCCTCCCCCCCCTGCTGCCCAACCCCTCCCCCCCCCTCCCCACACCTCTGCTCAACACCTATAATAATCACCACCAATGTCTTTGACTAACTGTACAAATATATACATTTTTAATTAACTGTAAAAAAAAAAACACCTAGCTCTCTATACTTTTATACTATACATATTTATTAATAAGATACCTGTTTACTGTACCTGCCATATATATTTAAATCTCAACTGTTGATATAACTGCATATCCCTGCTCCTGTTTATACATTTATATATGCCATACATTTATATATGCTCACTTATATATACATTTACATTTATATATATGTATCCTGCTTTCAGTAACTGCATACCCCTGATCACTACCTGTTAAATACACACTTACCTGTATATACATATACCTACTTTTAACCTGTACATTTAAACAGTAAATGATATTACCATGCACTTTACTGCAACATTTGCTCTCTGGTTAGATGCTCAATTATTTCCGCTGTACTGTACTTGTGCTGTGCAATGACAATAAAGTTTGAATCTAATCTAATCTAATCTTATTTATATAATATATCGAAACATATGTACGATGTCGTTGCCCTGATAGTTTAAGAACTTGTTTATTCTTAGTAAGGTGGAATTTAAGGTGGAATTTAGAGTTTTTTAGTAAAGTTTATGAACAGCCTTTTCCTTAAAATTTGCCTTTTTAAGGGAACTTAAATTAATATCTTTGCTGACAATTTGTACATATTAGACCGCAAAATGTTATTATTTAAAGATATATTTTTTACATTGACTACATTTCTCTTGTGTTCATTGTTGAACAAGTAAAATACTTGTGTTCTTTCAACACAGTTCCTAACATGTTCCTGTTGATGTTGTGTGAAGGCTGAATGGCTGTCATCTGTCAGAGAGATGCTGTGAAGCTCTGGCCTCAGTTCTCAGCTCCAACTCCTCCAGTCTGAGAGAGCTGGACCTGAGTACCAACGACCTGAGGGATTCAGGAGTGAAGCTGCTCTCTGCTGGACTGGGGAGTCCACACTGTACACTGGAGACTCTCAGGTCAGTTGGACTCAATGAGCAAACACTTACAGCACAGGGTTGGATATCAGAAGACATTCAACTGATTTAGGTCAAGTCAAGTAAAGTCTATTTTATTAGTCTACCACTAAATCACAGTTCCAGTCCCAAAGGTCTTTACGGGCCACAAGTTTACAACACCCCCCAAACCCTAGCCCCACCCTTCCTTAGCCCCACCGCCCAAACCCTAGCTCCCCTAAGGGCAAGAAAAAACTCCCTTAATTATGTAGGAAGAAATCTTGAGAAGGAACACGAGGCGGGGATCCCTCCTTCCAGGGATGGTTCAGGAGTGCAATGGGTGCCATAAGTGACGTACATAGTAATGTACATAGTTATGTA
>JANIIK010000128.1:7500-12500 GCA_027704905.1 Muraenolepis orangiensis
GGGCTCTGCCCCCGGGGCTGAGCAGCACGGGGGCGGAGTAAAGGTTGGTGTGGGGCTTGAAGGTCACGTAGTGTGCCTGCTCCTCCTCCAGCTCCTCCTCCTTCTGGATCGGCCGATTCCCATCCAGGATCGGCCGATTCCCATCCAGGATCGGCCGATTCCGATCCTGGATCGGATGATGATTCCCATCCTGGATCGGATGATGATTCCCATCCTGGATCGGACGATGATTCCCATCCTGGATCGGACGATGATTCCCGTCCTGGATCGGACGATGATTCCCGTCCTGGATCGGACGATGATTCCCGTCCTGGATCGGACGATGATTCCCGTCCTGGATCGGACGATGATTCCCGTCCTGGATCGGACGATGATTCCCGTCCTCGTTCGGAGGATTCCGATCAAAAATCGGACGATGATTCCCGTCCTCATTCGGAGGATTCTGATCAAAAATCGGACGATTCCGATCGGGGTTTTCGACTCCTCCCCCTCCTGCGCCTGCACAAAAAAGGTTAAATAAGTAAACACCAGTTTTTGTTGTGGCGAGGCTGGCTTCCCGCCTGTTTAGTGTGTGATGAGGCTGGCTTCCCTCCTGTTTGTGTGGTGTGGCTGGCTTCCAGCCTGTTTTGTGTGTGGTGAGGCAGGCTGGCACAACCCTCTGTCCCGTGGAGCCAGAAGGAAGGTTGTGAGTTCGAGTCCCCACCCACTGTCCTCTGTCCCGTGGAGCCAGAGGGGAGGAGAGGAGGTTGTGAGTTCGAGTCCCCACCCACCGTCCTCTGTCCCGTGGAGCCAGAGGGGAGGAGGTTGTGAGTTCGAGTCCCCACCCACCGTCCTCTGTCCCGTGGAGCCAGAGGGGAGGTTGTGAGTTTGAGTCCCCACCCACCGTCCTCTGTCCAGTGGAGCCAGAGGGGTGGAGGTCGTGAGTTCGAGTCCCCACCCACCGTCCTCGGTCCCGTGAAGCCAGAGGGGAGGAGGTCGCGAGTTCGAGTCCCCACCCACCGTCCTCTGTCCCGTGGAGCCAGAGGGGAGGAGGTCGTGAGTTCGAGTCCCCACCCACCGTCCTCGGTCCCGTGGAGCCAGAGGGGAGGAGGTTGTGAGTTCGAGTCCCCACCCACCGTCCTCTGTCCCGTGGAGCCCGAGGGGAGGAGGTTGTGAGTTCGAGTCCCCACCCCTTGTCCCGTGGAGCCGAAGGGAAGAAGAGGAGGGAGGGGAGGGGGTCATAAGTTCGAGTCCCACCCACTGTCCCGTGGAGCCGGAGGAGAGGGGAAGAAGAGGAGGGAGGGGAGGGGGTCATAAGTTCGAGTCCCCACCCCCTGTCCCGTGGAGCCAGAGGGGAGAGGTCGTGAGTTCGAGTCCCCACCCCTGTCCCGTGGAGCCAGAAGGGAGTAGGTCGTGAGTTCGAGTTCCCACCCCCTGTCCCGTGGAGCCAGAGGGGGGGGGGGGGGAGAAGGGAAGGAGGTTGTGAGTTCGAGTCCCCACCCCTTGTCCCGTGGAGCCAGAGGGGAGGAGAAGGGAAGAAGAAGAGGAGGTTGTGAGTTCGAGTCCTGTCCCATGCAGCCAGAGAGAGGGGGGGGGGGGGAGGAGGAGAAGGAAAGAAAGAGGTTGTGTGTTCGAGTCCCTCCAGCAACTCAACTCACCTTTGTGGAGTCGCAGGGCGTTGAGGTCAACCTCCACTCCCTCGACGTGAGGCCAGGGAGCCACGGCGGGGTTCAGGTTAAGGCCGGCCTCCTGGGGGGGAGGGAGGGAGGGAGGACTGTTGAGATACTGACAGATCTAAAGAGATAGATCTATAGCTATAGATGTATATCTACATCTAGATATATATACCTACATCTACATCTACAGTGGAGGAAATAATTATTTGATCCCTTGTCGATTTTGTAAGTTTGCCCACTTAAAGAAATGAACGGTCTATCATTTTAATTGTAGGTTTATTTTAACAGTGAAAGACAGAATATCAACAAAAAATAAAAAATAAAATATATATATATCCAGAAATTGACATCATATAATAGTTATACATTTATTTGCATTTCATTGAGTGAAATAAGTATTTGATCCCCTTGCAAAACATGACTTAGTACTTGGTGGAGAAACCCTTGTTGGCCAGCACAGAGGTCGGACGTTTCTTGTAGTTGGTCACCAGGTTTGCGCACATCTCAGGAGGGATTTTGGTCCACTCCTCTTTGCAGATCCTCTCCAAATCCTTAAGGTTTCGAGGCTGATGCTTGGCAACTCGAAGCTTCAGCTCCCTCCACAGATTTTCTATGGGATTAAGGTCCGGAGATTGGCTAGGCCACTCCATCACCTTAATGTGCTTCTTCTTTAGCCACTCCTTTGTTACCTTGGCCGTATGTTTTGGGTCATTGTCGTGCTGGAAGACCCATCCACGACCCATTTTCAGTGTCCTGGCTGAGGGAAGGAGGTTATCGGCCAAGATTTTACGGTACATGGCCCCGTCCATCCTCCCCTCGATGTGGTGAAGTCGTCCTGTCCCCTTAGCAGAGAAACATCCCCAAAGCATAATGTTTCCACCTCCATGCTTGACAGTGGGGATGGTGTTCTTGGGGTTATAGTCAGCATTTCTCTTCCTCCAAAGACGGCATGTAGAGTTGATGCCAAAGATCTAAATTTGTCTCATCTGACCACGTCACCTTCTCCCAAGCCTCCTCTGAATCATCCAGATGTTCATTGGCAAACCTCAGACGGGCCTGGACATGCGCTGGCTTGAGCAGGGGGACCTTGCGTGCGCTGCAGGATTTTAATCCATGACGGTGTAGTGTGTTACTAATGGTTTTCTTTGAGACTGTGGTCCCAGCTCTCTTCAGGTCATTGACCAGGTCCTGCCGTGTAGTTCTGGGCTGATCCCTCACCTTTCTCATGATCATTGATGCCCCACGAGGTGAGATCTTGCATGGAGGCCCAGACCGAGGGAGGTTGACCGTCATCTTGAACTTCTTCCATTTTCTAATAATTGCGCCAACAGTTGTTGCCTTCTCACCAAGCTGCTTGCCTATTGTCCTGTAGCCCATCCCAGCCTTGTGCAAGTCTACAATTTTGTCCCTGATGTCCTTGGACAGCTCTTTGGTCTTGCCCATTGTAGAGAGGTTGGAGTCTGATTGATTGAGTGTGTGGAGAGGTGTCTTTTATACAGGTAATGAGTTCAAACAGGTGCAGTTAATACAGGTAATGAGTGGAGAATAGGAGGGCTTATAGTTTTCTAAAAGAAAAACTAACAGGTCTGTGAGAGCCGGAATTTTTACTGGTTGGTAGGTGATCAAATACTTATTTCATGCAATAAAATGCAAATTAATGAATCATACAATGTGATTTTCTGGGTTTTTGTTTTAGATTCCGTCTCTCACAGTTGAAGTGTACCTATGATAAAAATGACAGACCTCTACATGCTTTGTAAGTGGGAAAACCTGCAAAATCACCAGTGTATCAAATACTTGTTCTCCCCACTGTATATATCGAAGTCAGTCAGTCAGTCAGTCGAGAGAGAGATATATATATAAATGTATATATCTACATCTATAGATCTATATCTACATCTATATACATTTATATATATATATATATATATAGATCTACATCTATATCTACATATAGATATAGATATAGATATATATAAATGTATATAGATTTAGATTTAGATATATCTGTGTACATACATCTACTGATGCCTAGTCTGGACACATCTTCAGTGATGTTCCTGGAATCATAGGACGTTTCGGGTCTCGCAACATCATCCTCCAGGTGACCCAGCCAGGGCTGATCAGACCCCAGCTTGTGTCCAGATGGCTAGCTAGCTACCATGACTCCATGGCTCCCCTCTTTTGAGCCACAGCCATCTTGAGGCCCTCTCCGCCGCATCGGTGGTACTGCGGATGGCTCTCCTCTTTCTCACTCCCTCGATGCCTAAACTGCCGAAGGCTCTGACCAAGGAACGGGCTGCGAATCCTCTGCATCCAACTTCCACCGGGAAACACCTTGCTCTCCAACCAGCCTGCTGACAGTCGCTGACCAGTCCTGCGTACTTGGAGAGCTTCCTTTCAAAGGCTTCTTCCAAGCGATCTTCCCACGGGACTGTCCGCTCCAGCAGCACAGCGTGCTTGGTGGACTCAGACACAAGAACAATGTCTGGTCGCAGGGTGGTGACTGCAATATGGCTGGGGAACTTCAGCTGATGTTCTAGGTCCACCAACAACTGCCAGTCTCTTGCAGACGTCAGGATGCCTGCAGATGTTTTTCTGGCAGAAGTTGGCTTGTCCCCAGCTCTGACAAAGGCGATGGTGTCCTTGGAGTGTCGGAACTGCTTTGACCACGCGAGTCCTGCGCTGATGGCTTCAGCAATCGTCTTCAGGACTTGGTCATGCCTCCACCTGTACCGTCCATCTCCAAGTGCCTTTGTACAGCAACTGAGGATGTGTTCCAGGGTTCCTCGCTTGGAACACAATGGGCATGCTGGTGTCTCTGCTATGCCCCATTTGTGCAGATTTGACGGGCTCGGAAGCACATCATACACTGCCTGGATTAGGAATTTGATGCGGTGAGGCTCGGCTTTCCAAAGTTCAGCCCAGGTCACTTTCCTCTCAACCGCATTCTCCCATCTCGTCCAAGCTCCCTGTTGCTTCATTCCCACTGCCTTGCAGGTTCTCGTCTCCTCCACTGCTGCTCTCACCTCCTCCTGAACAAGACGGCGCCCTTCCTTCCCCCTGGTGTTCATTTGGGGAGTTGGAAAGGATCCTAGCCCAGCTCGACCTCGTGTGACCACTCCCACCAGGCTCTTGTGATGCAGCCTTGCCTCTGCCTCTTGAACTGCTTCCTCTGCCCTCCATTTCCTGACAGTCCTCACTTGGATCCCGGCTTTAGCCACCTTCGGATCACTAGAGTCCCTGTATTGAACCACTTCTCTGGCTCTAGTTACCTTGAATTCCTCCTCCAAGGATTTGAAAGGAAGTTGCAGCTTGTTGGTGTTCCCGTAGAGTTCAATGCTG
>JANIIK010000128.1:17500-30000 GCA_027704905.1 Muraenolepis orangiensis
CCCCTCACTCGAGAACAAGACCCCGAGATACTGGAACTCCTTCACTTGGGATAAGGACTCCCTCCCTACTTGGAGTAGGGAGGGATATGTATATATGTATATGTATATATATATATGTATATGTGTATATATATATATATACATATACATATACATATATATTAATAGGAATTATAACTTCACCAATATTAACCAATCTTTATTTACCCATGGTTAGCCGAAATAACATCAAACGTCGACGCCGGAGGTGAAACTCCAGCTCCTTAAGTTCATTAGTTAAAAAGAATACTGAATACAAATCATCCATTTTTAACACGCAATTGATTTCCCTCGTATTATTAAACTCTCAAAAAGAGGCTTCTAGTTGGACTATCTCCGCGGCTCTGGTCAGCGCGCGACGACGGTGGGCGTGGCGCTTGGTGACGCATTCAGGAAGTACTCCGTAGGCTAGACCGTCCCATTTAACACGTTTTTGAAGAAGCTTTCGGAATGCAGCCTTAAGGCTGCAGCCTTAAGGCTGCAGCCTTCGGAATGCAGCCCCTGAAATGGAACACGGCCGATGTTTCCTGGCGTTTCCTCCAGTCGTCGTTTCTTTACGACATTAGAACACCCCTTACGGACAAACACAACTCCACTCCACTTTAACGACCGAATTCGCTTCTTCGTCGCGAAAAGGAGACACTAGGAGACTTTAGGAGACATTAAAGTGACCAAAGTAGACATTTAGGGGACGTTATGGTGGATTCTACGGTGCTTTGCCTCTTCGACGTCGACGGGACGCTGACGGCCGCCAGACAGGTTAGTTAGACTACAAAGATGGCGATAAATTGTAGTTCTTTTAAAACAGAAGCTTAGGCCTTCGGTGCCAGAATATCCCAGAATGCATTTCGCACCAACCGAACAGAATTGTGGGCCGTGTTCAATTTCAGGACAGAATTTGAGCCCGGCTAAAAGCTGTTTTAGATCTCGCTGTAGCACTGTAATTCAGTCACTTTATTAAGTTTTATTATTTTATTACGCGACAATATACCTATGTAGATTATACATATTTTGTCAGTTTATCCAAATAAAGCCTGTTTAGAAATATGCTACGCCGATTTCGGAGATGTCGGGAGCCGCATATGGGAAGCGCTGGCGCGGGCCAGCTGGTCTCCCAGGCCGCCTGTGTGTGTATATATATATGTGTGTATATCAGTGGTGAAGCGTCAGGGCCTTCAAGGTATTCAGAGAAGACCCTGGAACTCTCAGATGAAACCAAAAACTCGAATTAATTGTATTAATAAAATGTAATACAATTTAATAACATTTAATAAAATTTAAATAAAATGAATGAATGAGAATCGTATCTGTGTTATATTACAGTGTTACGTTGATTTGTTTGTCTTTCTCGGTCCATGCACGACGCATTTGAGTGGTTTTGTGTTGGAAAAACAATGCAACCAATCAGATATTTTTCTGGGTTGCTGGGAAGAATATCCTTCAACCAAAGTATTCCCGCTGACATTGGCCCTAGACTGAATGAGAGCGTACGTTTGGATTGACAATTTGATCAACCAATCATATCGTGATTTGTAGCCAATGGGCGTATTCTTTTAGATTTCCCCGCAGCTCAATATGGAGCTAGAAGGTGCAAGGTGGTGGCTGGCGCGAGAGTGGATCTAGCGTAGTGTTACGTTTTCTACGTTGTTTTTTTTACGTCAAAATGGCAACAGGTGAAGATGATGTCGTTGCGGATTTATTGTCTGAACCATTTTCAAGACGACCATTTAATGTTAAGATGGACATTATTAAAAAAGGCCGTCCAATACCTGACAATCTGGAGCTGACTCAAGTAGTTAAAGCAGGCTATGTTCGCCATTTTCAGAGTAGCAACTGGGAACGATACCCGTGGCTAACGGGCTCTACTAGCCACAAGAGGCTCTACTGATGGGAGTGTTGCTGTTTGGGACCGACAAGAGAGCAGGGAATTGGAACTTATTTTGGATCTGAAAAGCGATCATCTTTATGACCTGATGGTGGTCGAACCATCCAGAAGGACAGGAGAATGGATTTGGTCTTTAAGTGAACATCATTGGTGAGTGAGACTCATTTGTCTTTGCTGGTTTTGTCTCAGTGTTGCGTCTCGTTGAGCTGGTTGTTGCATTTTGTTTCCACACACTTGTTGACTGATTAGTTAATGGGTGACTTGGGTTTGTTAAGCATTGTTGTGCATTTGAATTGAGAGTTTGGACTTGATCTTTCTTTGCATCGCTTAACGTGAAAAGACTTGACGTAACTAAGAGTTACAAAACCGCGATCAATAATCACCTAATTTGCATATGTTTTGTCATTAGCACTTTCACCTTTTCACTTTCATTTTGACAGGTGAAAGTGCTAATGACAAGACATATGCCAGAGACATTTGGTGATTATTGATCGCTATTTTGGAACTTAAAGTTCCAAAGTTACGTTCAGCCTTTTCACGTGAAGCGTGTTAGACCGTCCCTTTAACCGATAGCCTGTGTGTGGTGGTCTGTGGTGGTCTGTTACTTCACTACATGGACACTGCTTTACAACTATGGTACACTTGGAAATTGGCTGCGACAATCTGATCTTCCTAAATGAGATAAGGCATAAAGTGACTCCTCCGTGACGTCCGTCTGACTAGAACTGAATTTTCGAATGGTGGTGGTGATGGTGGGGGTGGTGGTCTACAGCAGGGGTTCCCAAAGTGGGGGTCGCGGGACCCCGAGGGGGGGGGGGGTCGCGAGATGATTTCAGAATCCTCTTGATGTGACCATGAGGTTTTTATTGTTAATAATAACGTGTGCATAGATATTTTTATATATGTACGGGTGACGAATAAAGGAATTTTGATTCCGACAGATTCACGACAGTATCATTTGCAGCTGAAAAAAAAGCCCCACACAATTTTCAATATCACGATTACCCCCCGCCCCCCTTGGACTTCACGATGTTCTCGATGGTGAAGATCTGTGCACACGTTGTTTTTAATGTTCCAGTCCCTCCGGTGATAGTGGGGGGGGGGGGGGGGTCTGTTATGTTGGGGGTCGCGGGCTGAAAAGTTGGGGAACCCCTGGTCTACAGAAGGTCCAGTTGTGATAGACACGCTTCGCCACTGGTGTATATATATATGTGTGTATATATATGTGTGTGTAGGAGTGCGGAACAAAAGGACTGCCAGGCGATAGTTTAGTTGCGAGACACTGCGGTCCTTTCTTTATTTTCCACTTCCTTATTTATCCCCAATACGTCAACACGTCACCCCGGTTGCTCCCCCCCCCGTCAACAACGTCATCCTCCCTTAAAGGCACATACCCTTGTGCATCACCCAACACCGGATGTGCCCCCCCAGAATTCACAAGAACAGGCTGTATAAGCCGTTGCGGACCCCGGATAATCCTGCCGAAACGGCTGCGGGTGTCCAGTGTCCGTGTTGCGACGGGAACAGTGACCACCAGAGGGTGATCGGAGGACTTGACGGCCAGAGGCAACCCCTGCGTCGTGGGGGAACCCGTAGCCACCGGAGGGTGGTCTGAGGTTTTGACGGTCGGGGGGCGGCCGCGCCTCGGCGGCTGAGCCACAGGAACCGGATGATCCAGGTCCACATGTGCTGGTTTTAGACGATCCACTGAGATGTGGTCCGGTTTCCCTCCTATGTCGACCACGAACGATTTCTCCCCCGTCTCCAAAACCCGAAAAGGCCCATCATAAGGTGGCTGTAGCGGCGACCGATGGGCATCATGCCGGACAAAAACGTACTCTGCTGTGTGCAGATTAGGTGGCAAATACGCCTGCGGCAACCGGTGCTGCGATGTGGGCACAGGCAGAAACACCTTGGCATTGTCCAGGAAGGAGGATCGTTGCCGGCCGGCAGACCAAGGCGTTGTGGTGTTGGGGATGAAATCCCCGGGGACTCGCAATGGCTGCCCATAAACCAGTTCAGCTGAGGAAGCCTGAAGGTCTTCCTTAGGGGCTGATCGGAGGCCTAGCATGACCCACGGAAGTTGGTCAACCCACCCACTGTCTTGGAGACTGGCCCTAAATGCGGCCTTCATTGACCTATGAAACCTCTCACACAGTCCATTGGCTTGAGGGTGATAAGCCGTTGTGCGGTGCAGCTTCACCCCGAGACCCTGGGCCACTGCACTCCAGAGTTCCGATGTGAACTGAGGCCCTCGGTCCGAGGTTATGTCCGATGGGGCACCAAAACGGGCAACCCAGGTGCCGATGAATGCTCGTGCCACGTCCGCAGATGTAGTGGAAACCAGTGGAACTGCCTCTGGCCAACGTGTCGTCCTGTCAACCATGGTAAGGAGGTAGGTGCAACCGCGAGAGGGCGGCAGAGGCCCAACCAAGTCCACATGCACATGATCAAACCGCCTTTCGGGCACCTTGAAAGGGGTTAATGGGGCCTTGGTGTGTCGGTGCACCTTGGCCCGTTGACACTCCACACAAGCATTAGCCCAATCTCGCACATCTCTTTTAAGTCCGTGCCAGACGAATTTGGCTGTCACCAACTGCTGTGATGCTTTCCTGCCCGGGTGGGAAAGGCAGTGGAGAGCATCGAAAACCCGCCTCCTCCAAGCGGCAGGGACCACAGGGCGCGGCTGCCCAAGTGAAATGTCACAGAGGAGCGTGGAACCGGTGTCATCAAAAGGAATGTCCACCAACTGTAGGCCTGTATCCGTGGCCTTACAATCCTGGACGTCCTTGTCGGAAAGCTGATCGGCTGCCATACATGCATAATCAATGCCGAGGTGGACTGTACTGATGATAGCCCGAGAGAGGCAGTCGGCGACAGGGTTGTTCTTCCCGGGAATATGTTGGATATCTGTAGTAAACTCTGAGATGGCGGACAACTGGCGTTGCTGGCGAGCGGACCATGGCTCTGAAACCTTGGCCATGGCAAATGCCAGAGGTTTGTGGTCAACAAACGCTGTAAATGGCCGGCCCTCCAACAGGAACCGGAAATGCCGTACTGCCAGGTGGAGGCTGAGAAGCTCCCGGTCGAAAGTGCTGTATTTCCGCTCACTGGCTCTGAGCTGCCGACTAAAAAAGGCGAGGGGTTGCCATCGCCCTTCGACTAGCTGCTCGTACACTGCATAATCTGACGCGTCGGTTGTGAGAGCGATCGGCGCCTCGGGTACTGGGTGCGCCAACATGGCCGCCTTAGCTAGGGCCTGCTTGGTGCCTTTGAAAGCTGTGTCCATATCCTCCGACCAAGCAAGAGTGAGTTTCGCAGGCTTCCCCTTGAGCGCCTCGTAAAGGGGTTGCATGAGCTGGGCTGCCCTGGGCACAAAGCGATGATAGAAATTAACCATTCCCAAAAATTCCTGTAGCGACCGGACGGTGAGGGGCCGTGGAAACTTGCTCACAGCCTCCACTTTCGATGGCAGTGGCACTGCCCCATCCTTGGTGATGCGGTGCCCCAGGAAATCAATTACCGGCAGTCCACACTGGCACTTCGCTGGGTTAACAATTAACCCATGCTGACTTAGGCGCTCGAACAGTGTGTGGAGATGAGCCATGTGCTCACCCTTTGAGGAGCTGGCGATGAGGATGTCGTCTAAGTACGTGAACAGGAACGGCAGGTCCCTTAACACGCTGTCCATAAGGCGCTGAAATGCCTGGGCCGCGTTCTTAAGTCCAACACCCACCACCGGATGTGAATTATATTGTCCATACCCGTTGTCCCCTACATGTGTATATATCAGTGGCGAAGCGTGTCTATCACAACTGGACCTTCTGTAGACCAGGGGTTCCCCAACTTTTCAGCCCGCGACCCCCAACATAACAGACCCCCCCCCCCCCACTATCACCGGAGGGACTGGAACATTAAAAACAACGTGTGCACAGATCTTCACCATCGAGAACATCGTGAAGTCCAAGGGGGGGGGGGGGGGGGGTAATCGTGATACTGAAAATTGTGTGGGGCTTTTTTTTCAGCTGCAAATGATACTGTCGTGAATCTGTCGGAATCAAAATTCCTTTATTCGTCACCCGTACATATATCAAAATATCTATGCACACGTTATTATTAACAATAAAAACCTCATGGTCACATCAAGAGGATTCTGAAATCATCTCGCGACCCCCCCCCCCCCTCGGGGTCCCGCGCCCCCCCCCCCCCCCCCCCCCTCGGGGTCCCGCGACCCCCACTTTGGGAACCCCTGCTGTAGACCACCACCCCCACCATCACCACCACCATTCGAAAATTCAGTTGTTCTAGTCAGACGGACGTCACGGAGGAGTCACTTTATGCCTTATATCATTTAGGCAGATCAGATTGTCGCAGCCAATTCCCATGTGTACCCTAGTTGTAAAGCAGTGTCCATGTAGTGAAGTAACAGACCACCACAGACCACCACACACAGGCTATCGGTTAAAGGGACGGTCTAACACGCTTCACGTGAAAAGGCTTAACGTAACTTTGGAACTTTAAGTTCCAAAATAGCGATCAATAATCACCAAATGTCTCTGGCATATGTCTTGTCATTAGCACTTTCACCTGTCAAAATGAAAGTGAAAAGGTGAAAGTGCTAATGACAAAACATATGCAAATTAGGTGATTATTGATCGCGGTTTTGTAACTCTTAGTTACGTCTTTTCACGTTAAGCGATGCAAAGAAAGATCAAGTCCAAACTCTCAATTCAAATGCACAACAATGCTTAACAAACCCAAGTCAGCCATTAACTAATCAGTCAACAAGTGTGTGGAAACAAAATGCAACAACCAGCTGAGACAAAACCAGCAAAGACAAATGAGTGTCACTCACCAATGATGTTCACTTAAAGACCAAATCCATTCTCCTGTCCTTCTGGATGAATGGTTCGACCACCATCAGGTCATAAAGATGATCGCTTTTCAGATCCAAAATAAGTTCCAATTCCCTGCTCTCTTGTCGGTCCCAAACAGCAACACTCCCATCAGTAGAGCCTCTTGTGGCTAGTAGAGCCCGTTAGCCACGGGTATCTTTCCCAGTTGCTACTCTGAAAATGGCGAACATAGCCTGCTTTAACTACTTGAGTCAGCTCCAGATTGTCAGGTGTTGGACGGCCTTTTTTAATAATGTCCATCTTAACATTAAATGGTCGTCTTGAAAATGGTTCAGACAATAAATCCGCAACGACATCATCTTCACCTGTTGCCATTTTGACGTAAAAAAAACAACGTAGAAAACGTAACACTACGCTAGATCCACTCTCGCGCCAGCCACCACCTTGCACCTTCTAGCTCCATATTGAGCTGCGGGGAAATCTAAAAGAATACGCCCATTGGCTACAAATCACGATATGATTGGTTGATCAAATTGTCAATCCAAACGTACGCTATCATTCCGTCTAAGGGCCAATGTCAGCGGGAATACTTTGGTTGATTACGTTGGATATTCTTCCCAGCAACCCAGAAAAATATCTGATTGGTTGCATTGTTTTTCCAACACAAAACCACTCAAATGCGTCGTGCATGGACCGAGAAAGACAAACAAATCAACGTAACACTGTAATATAACACAGATACGATTCTCATTTATTCATTTTATTTAAATTTTATTAAATGTTATTAAATTGTATTACATTTTATTAATACAATTAATTTCGAGTTTTTGGTTTCATCTGAGAGTTCCAGGGTCTTCTCTGAATACCTTGAAGGCCCTGACGCTTCACCACTGGTATATATATGTATATCAGTGGCGAAGCGTGTCTATCACAACTGGACCTTCTGTAGGGGGGGGGGGTAATCGTGATATTGAAAATTGTGTGGGGCTTTTTTTTCAGCTGCAAATGATACTGTCGTGAATCTGTCGGAATCAAAATTCCTTTATTCGTCACCCGTACATATATAAAAATATCTATGCACACGTTATTATTAACAATAAAAACCTCATGGTCACATCAAGAGGATTCTGAAATCATCTCGCGACCCCCCCCCCCCTCGGGGTCCCGCGCACCCCCCCCCCCCCTCGGGGTCCCGCGACCCCCACTTTGGGAACCCCTGCTGTAGACCACCCCCACCATCACCACCACCCCCATTCGAAAATTCAGTTGTTCTAGTCAGATGGACGTCACGGAGGAGTCACTTTATGCATTATCTCATTTAGGCAGATCAGATTGTCGCAACCAATTTCCAAGTGTACCATAGTTGGTAGAGCAGAGTCCATGTAGTGAAGTAACAGCCCAACACAGACCATCACACACAGGCTATCGGTTAAAGGGACGGTCTAACACGCTTCACGTGAAAAGGCTGAACGTAACTTTGGAACTTTAAGTTCCAAAATAGCGATCAATAATCACCAAATGTCTCTGGCATATGTCTTGTCATTAGCACTTTCACCTGTCAAAATGAAAGTGAAAAGGTGAATGACAAAACATATGCAAATTAGGTGATTATTGATCGCGGTTTTTAACTCTTAGTTACGTTAAGTCTTATCACGTTAAGCGATGCAAAGAAAGATCAAGTCCAAACTCTCAATTCAAATGCACAACAATGTGTTGTGCCTCCCCCCACGCTCTAATCGATCCCAGGTGTTGCCCATCATAATCAGGCCTACTGAGACTAATTAACACCTGGGATCTACCCTTCTTTAGGCTGCCGAGGACCGACGTCGGGCGCTTGGTTATTGTGAACCACTATCACGAGAGACTGCTTGTTCCAGCTCCTACCTCGCCAAGTATCCTGTCCAACCCTGCCCAGTTTATGTTTTTGATGTTGGAGATAACAGTAAAGACATTTTTTCCTTTGCTTTGAGTGTCCGTGTCTCGCTACTTCTGGGTTCTTTGGCACATTTGGTTCCTCGGTCTCGTTGGGGTCTAACAGAATAACCAAGCCTAAAAATGAGCCAAGCCGGGAACCCAGAAGCGGGGCACGGGACACCTTCCGAGTTACGCAAGATTGTAACAGAACAAGCCATCGAGCTTACCCAACTGCAGGCCGAACTGGGAAAGGCTTTTCCCTCGGTCCAGTCCCAGATTGCGGTGCTGGAGAACACGTCGCAGACTACCGTCAGTACGGTCACCAGTCTCGCCGCCAAGGTGGATGCTATGACCGGAGCCCTAGCGTCCATCCAGCGATCTCTGGACGCGTTAGCCGTCAGCACCTATCCAGGTTCCGGTCCGGGAACCAGTCCGTCCTACGTCCCAGCTGGCCCCGATGTCCCCGCAGGGTCAGTCGGTTGCGCCGAGCCCAGCTTGGTTAGCCCCAGATCGTTCGGGGGCGATTTGAACCAGTGCCGGGGGTTCATAGCTCAGTGTGAGTTGCTGTTCACACATCAGCCGTCCAAGTATTCCTCGGGTGGGGCCAGGATTGCTTTTGTGATGTCCCTCCTTGCCGACAGAGCTCTCAGCTGGGCGATAGCCGCGGTGAACAGCGACGGGGGTTATGCCACCGATTACCCCCTATTCAAGCAAGAGTTTTGCGCGGTCTTCGACCATCCATTAGACGGGCTGGATTCTGCAAGCCGGCTGCTAGTTTGCCGTCAGGGGTCTCGCTCGGTGGCCGATTTCACGGTGGAGTTCCGGATCCTTGCAATAGAGAGTGGTTGGGACGATAGAGCACTCCTCTGTCTCTATCGCAAGGGCTTGAGCGACGCCGTCAAGGACCTCATCGTTCGAGACAGCCCGGAGACGCTGAGAGAGTTGATCACACTGGCACTCCAAATGGACACACGGCTGCGTGAACGCCGTTTGGACCGAGCCCAGCGTTCGTTCCTTTGCCCGGCTCCCGGTCGCTCTGCCTCGGCGACCGCCACACAGTCCGCGGCGGGCTTGGCCACGCCCCCTTTTCAGCACGCGCTGTCTGTTGACAGGTCGACGTCCGGGCCCGGGGAGCCCATGGAGATTGGCCGATCCCACCTTTCGGCAGGACAAAAGGAGTACAGGATGTCCCACCAACAGTGCCTCTACTGTGGGAAGGAGGGACATTATGTCAGATCCTGCCCAACCCGCCCAAACGACCAAGCTCGCCAGTAAGGGGCATACGGGTGAGCAAAACATCTTTTTCCCCGCCCCTTAGTACGTTAAATCGTCTTTTTCCGGCCACCTTAGCCTGGGGTACGGAGACCTTGTCGGTTGGCGCCCTCATTGACTCGGGTGCCGACGAGTGTCTACTGGATGTAACTCTAGCCCGACAGGCGGGTGTCCCTTTGGTGGCTTTAGATCGCACCCTCTCTCCTCGGGCCATAGATGGGCATTCTTTGGGTACTATTACGCACGCTACTGACCTTCTCACACTCACTCTTTCGGGAAATCACTCTGAGTCCATTCGTTTTTTTGTTTTGCACGCCCCCACGGCGCCTCTAGTGTTGGGTAGACCCTGGCTGGAGAGGCACGACCCTCACATCTCCTGGGCATCTGGGCGGGTTTTGGGCTGGAGTACAGCTTGTCACGCTACCTGTTTGCGTTCCGCCTTGTCTCCGTCCAGCGGTTCCAGGCCTGTGTCCTCTCCACCAGATATCACTGGGGTGCCTCACATTTATCACGACCTCTCTCTGGCGTTTAGTAAGGACAGAGCCCTCTCACTCCCCCCTCACCGGCCTTATGATTGTCCCATCGACCTCCTTCCTGGGGCCGCCCTTCCTAAGAGGCGGCTCTACAACATCTCCCAGCCGGAGAGGGAGGCGATGCGCAACTATATCGCTGAGTCCCTAGCCTCAGGCCTTATAAGGCCGTCGTCTTCGCCCCTCGCAGCGGGCTTCTTCTTCGTGGCTAAGAAGGACGGTGGCCTGAGGCCCTGTATAGACTATCGGGCACTGAACGACATCACGGTGAAGAATAGGTACCCCCTGCCACTTCTTAGTTCCACTTTCGAGCCACTCACGCACGCCCGGGTGTTCACCAAGTTGGACCTTCGTAACGCATACCACTTGGTCAGGATCAGGGAGGGTGACGAGTGGAAGACGGCCTTCAACACCCATCTCGGCCACTATGAGTACCGCGTCATGCCGTTCGGTCTGTCCAATGCCCCCGGAGTTTTCCAAGGCCTGGTGAATGACGTGCTGAGGGACATGCTAGACATCTTTGTGGTGGTGTACCTGGACGACATCCTGATCTTCTCTAGGTCCATGGAGGAACACCACCAGCACGTCCGCCTGGTGCTACAACGGCTGTTGGAGAACAGGCTCTATGTGAAGGCTGAGAAGTGCGTCTTCCACACCAACTCGGTGACGTATCTCGGCAACGTGGTGGAGGATGGACAGATGCGTGCAGACCCCGCCAAGATCAAGGCGGTGGAGGAATGGCCACGCCCTACTGACCGCACGCAGCTCAGGCGCTTCCTGGGTTTTGCAGGCTTTGTGCGGCGGTTCATCAAGGGGTTCAGCCAGGTGGCTGCCCCCCTCAACGCCCTCACCTCCTCCTCTCGACCATTCGTGTGGACACCTGAGGCGGAATCGGCTTTCCGCCGACTCAAGAGCTTATTCACCACAGCCCCGGTTCTCGTCCACCCCGACCCGGCGAGGCAGTACGTCGTCGAAGTAGATGCGTCTGACACAGGCATCGGAGCCGTTCTCTCACAGCGGTCAGAGGAGGACCACAGGGTCCACCCATGTGCCTATTACTCTCGGCGTTTCGAACCCGCTGAGAGGAACTATGATGTGGGCAACAAGGAACTGTTGGCGGTTCACGCCGCCCTGGAGGAGTGGAGACACTGGTTGGAGGGAGCTGAGCTACCGTTCATTGTGTGGTCGGATCACAAGAACCTGGCCTACATGAGGACGGCGAAGAGGCTCAACTCCAGGCAGGCCCGCTGGGCCCTTTTCTTCAGCCGGTTCAATTTCACCCTCACCTACCGTCCGGGCTCCAAGAACGTCAGAGCTGACGCCCTCTCCCGTCAGTCCCCGGGGGAGGGTCCTGCCGTCAAGGAGAACCCCGACACCATCCTTTCCTCAGCCCGGGTGGTGGGTGTAGTCACCTGGGCCATCGAGCCGCTGGTGAGACAGGCCCAGCGGGCCGAGCCAGACCCAGGTAACGGTCCCTGTAACCGGTTGTTTGTGCCTCTTGCTGTCCGCCCGCAGGTGTTGGAGTGGGGCCACTCCAGCCACTTTGCTTGTCACCCCGGGGAGCGGCGGACGGCGGAGTTCATCAGCCGGAGGTTCTGGTGGACCACTCTCAGGAGGGATGTCAGGGGGTTTGTAGCCGCCTGCACCACCTGCGCCCGGAGCAAGGCTTCGCATCGCCCTCCAGCAGGTCTCCTGCACCCCCTCCCCGTTCCCAGTCGCCCATGGTCCCACATTGCCATGGACTTTATTACGGGGCTTCCTGTTTCCCAAGGCTGTGACACCATCCTGACCGTGGTCGATCGCTTCTCCAAGGCGGTTCATTTTGTTTCCCTCCCAGGGCTTCCCTCGGCGGCCGAAACAGCGGACCTCCTGACCCTCCATGTGGTCCGCCTACATGGAATCCCCTCTGACATTGTGTCCGACCGCGGTCCCCAGTTCATCTCCAAGGTGTGGCAGGCCTTCTGCAAGGGAATTGGGGCCACGGCCAGCCTATCCTCGGGGTAC
>JANIIK010000128.1:35000-67500 GCA_027704905.1 Muraenolepis orangiensis
CCTCTTTCTCCTTCTTCTTCCTCCTCCTGTCCTCTTCCTCCTTCTCCCTCTCCTCCTCCTCCTCCTCTTCCTCCTGCTCCCTCTTCTTCCTCTTCTCCCTCTCCTCTTCCCCCTTCTCTCGAATAATCTAATAATAATCTAATTTTTTAAGATAATCTAATAATAATCTAATCTAATCTTTTTAAATCATCTCATAATCTAATAATAATCTAATGATAATCTAATCTAATCTATTAAACTAATCTAATAATCGAATCAAATCTTTTAAACTAATCTAATAATAATCTAATCTAATCTTTTTAAATAATCTAATAATAATCTAATCTAATATTTTAAACTAATCTAATAATCTAATTATAATCTAATAATAATCTAATCTAATATTTAAAAATAATCTAATAATCTAATAATAATCGAATCTAATATTTTAAAATAATATAATAATCTAATTATAATATAATACATTTTTTTTAAATAATCTAATAATAATATTGTCATATTTTAATCTAATCTAATCTAATCTTTTAAACTAATCTAATAATCTAATAATAATCTAACCTAATTGTTTAAAATAATCAAATAATAATTGAATCTTTTAAACTAATCTAATCTAATAATAATCCAATAATAATCAAATGTAATCTTTTACACTAATGTAATGATCTAATAATAATCGAATAATCTAATCTGTTGTGTCTTTATGTGTGTAGTGATCCAGCGGGTGGATTATCTGTTTGCGGAGAACGGCCTGGTGGCCTATAAGGACGGCCAGCTCCTCTCAGTTCAGATGAACTCCTACCGCAAGTCTACGAAGCTCTATCACAGCTCTATGAAGCTCTACAAATATCTATCACAACTCTATTAAGCTCTATCACAGCTCTATTACAGCTCTACAAAGGTCTTACCAAAGCTCTACAAAGCTCTAGAATGCTCTACGAAGCTCTATCGCAGCTCTATGAAGCTATCGCAGCTCTACAAAGCTCTATGAAGCTCTACTGTAGCTCTATGAAGCTGTATGCAACTCTATGAAGCTGTATGCAGCTCTATAGCGATATTGATAGCTCTACGACAATATAGAACGATAGCTAGGAAGCTTCAAACAGCTCTAGAACGCTACAAAATGCTCTAGGAAGCCCTAGAATGCTCTATATCGTGTGCATGGCTCTATGAAGCTTCATAAAGCTCTACGCAGCTCTATATAGAACGCTCTAACACTCTTTAAAATTGATATACAGCTCTAAGAAGCTCTAGAAGGCTCTATTAAGCTTGAGAACACTAACAATCTCTAGAACACTCTAGAACGCATTAGGAAGCTTTAAGCAGCTCTAGAATGCTATGGAATGCTCTAGAATGTTCTAGAAAGCCAGAGAACGCTCTCTATTGTGTACACGGCTCTATTAGGCATTATAAAGCTCTACTCAATAGCGCTATATAGAGCGCTTTACGACGCTCTAGAAAGCTTTAAACAGCTCTAGAACGGTACGGAATACTCTAGAAAGCCCTAGAAAGCGCTAGGACGCTTTATACAGTGTACACGGCTCTATGAGGCTCTACGCAGCGCTATAAAGAACACTCTATAACTACTCTAGAGCGTTGTAGACCGCTCTAGAACCAGCTCTTTTATATTTTTCTTTTATCCCTTTCCACCGTCCAGTCCATCCAGGCCCACATGGGGGAGGAGCTCCTGCAGGAGTTCATCAACTACTGCCTCAACTACCTGGCTACCATCAAACTACCCAGGAAGAGGTGTATATATATATATATATCTCTTCCTCTCCCTCCTCCTCCTCCTCCTCCTCCTCCTCCTCTTCATCCTCTCTCTTCCTCCTCTCTCTTCCTCTCTCTCCTTCTCTTCCTCCTCCTCCTCCTCCTCCTCTAGAGGGACCTTCATTGAGTTCAGGAGCGGGGTGCTCAACGTCTGCCCGGTCGGGAGGAGCTGCTCCCAGGAGGAGAGGGAGGAGTTCTACCAGCTAGACAAGGTGAGACAGGTAGACAGACAGACAGGTAGACAGATAGACAGGTAGACACACACTGACAGACACAGCTGCTCCCAGGAGGAGAGGGAGGAGTTCTACCAGCTAGACAAGGTGAGACAGGTAGACAGACAGACAGGTAGACAGATAGACAGGTAGACACACACTGACAGACACAGCTGCTCCCAGGAGGAGAGGGAGGAGTTCTACCAGCTAGACAAGGTGAGACAGGTAGACAGACAGACAGGTAGACAGACAGGTAGACACACACTGACAGACACAGCTGCTCCCAGGAGGAGAGGGAGGAGTTCTACCAGCTAGACAAGGTGAGACCGGTAGACAGACAGACAGGTAGACAGATAGACATGTAGACACACACTGACAGACACAGCTGCTCCCAGGAGGAGAGGGAGGAGTTCTACCAGCTAGACAAGGTGAGACAGGTAGACAGACAGGTAGACAGACAGACAGGTAGACACACACTGACACACAGCTGCTCCCAGGAGGAGAGGGAGGAGTTCTACCAGCTAGACAAGGTGAGACAGGTAGACAGACAGGTAGACAGACAGACATGTAGACACACACTGACAGACAGCTGCTCCCAGGAGGAGAGGGAGGAGTTCTACCAGCTAGACAAGGTGAGACAGGTAGACAGGCAGACAGGTAGACACACACTGACAGACACAGCTGCTCCCAGGAGGAGAGGGAGGAGTTCTACCAGCTAGACAAGGTGAGACAGGTAGACAGACAGACAGGTAGACACACACTGACTGTCAAGTTATCTATTTACTGCAGCTTCCCCACTTGAAAGGGACGCCATCTACCCGAAGGGTCCAACTGGATTTCACTCAACAAATGACCAAACTGAATTTCTTTTTCTCTTCTTTTATTTTCACCAGAGTAATTTCATTCATTTGGGCCAATTTGAGTGCAGGTGAAAAACCATTTGGGGAAGGAAATGAAATCACGGTATTAATAAATAATAGTACTGTATAATAATTAATAGTGAACAATATAATACAATACAACAATTAATAATCAGCAACTAACAAAATACGATACACAACAGCTCATCACCATTCCCCGAGCACACGCAAAGAGCCAAACAAACGCCCACACACACACACGCACACACAGGCTCTTTCCCCGCGCCACAAAGCCAGCGCGAGAGCGGCTAGGCAGCAGCTGTGGCAAGTCCTCCCGAAAGTCTACCAAGGTACAGCATCTTACCGGCTGCCTTCCGGGTGTTAGAGATGGTTCCACATCCGCAGTTTGTCAGTTTAACAGGCTCCTTTCTCCGCGGAGTTTGTGTTCCGCGGTGTCTGTTCACCTGTTTATTTCTGGGACCTCCTCCTTTGTGACGCCGCCTGCTCTTCAATGCGCGTCGATGGGGCTGATTTGAAATTGGCTGCAGCCATGTTTTTCCACAGTATTCCGTTTCTGGTTTGACTTGACACCTCCCACTCGATCTTCCCATGGAAACACTGGGGAGATCGCCCGCTTTAAGGCAAACTTGGTCAAATCGGTGGGCCCAGTTTGGTGCTCATGACCAAACTAAGAGGTATTGCTGACTTGACTCAGTCTTTGTTCCTCAGCAGGTAGCAGGACAACCAGCCGCCTGACGTCCCTGTGTAGGATAGTGGCTTGCTGGCTCTCTTTTCTCCCGGGAGGGGTGGGTTGGCTTGCTTTTGTTTTTGGAGCCTTTGTTACAGGAACACTGTAGCTTGGGAAGATCCTGACATGGACGTCCCTCACGATGCCTTTGCTGTCCGGTTTGGTACTGACGACTCTACCAAGCTTGAATTGTCCCCTTAATGCATTCTGGTCGCTTAACCAGACAATGTCCCCCACTGTGACATTCCTCTCTGCAGTGTGCCACTTGCTCCTTACAACTAGGTTGGGGCCAGCGAGTTGTCTCCAGCATCTCCAAAACTTGCCCACCTCTGACTGCATTGCTCCAAGTCTTTTGTAGGGGTAGCTGGAAAAGTCGAAGGTTTTAAAATCCCCGCTTTGAGATGCTCGACCGAGTAGGAGAGAATTGGGTGTGACATATTGAATACAGTCCTCCCGGCTCTGTACCCTGGCATCGATCGGGCGTTCATTTGCAAGGTTGGCAGCTACGTGAAGAGTCGTCTGGAACTCGGAATAGCTGAGCCCAGACACCTGTCCAAGACTCTGGAGTGCCCTCTTTACAATACGCACAGCGGCTTCAGCTGCACCATTTCCATTTTTGGCCGCGGTCTCCTCCAGGGCTGCTTTATCCAGGCCGTCCAAGAATCTGTACAGCTCCTCTAAGACTGGTTTTGCTCCAATGAAATTGGTGCCTGGATCTGACCAGATCTGTCTTGGATGCCCCCTTATTGCTGTAAATCTTTGATAGGCCATTAGGAACCCTTCCGTTGATAGGGTGTTCACTAAGTCTGTATGGATGGCTCTGCTGGCCATACAGCAAAAGACAACTCCCCAGACCTTTCCCATCACTCTCTTCTTGACGTCATCTCTTACATTGTAGGGTCCGAAGAGGTCTACTGTTATAAACTCAAAAGGTGCCGCAGCTTCAGTTCTTTCTGGTGGCAAGTCGCCCATCAGTTGTCGACATCTCCTTGCTCTTGCCTTCCTGCAAACCATGCAGTCATCCACGACTTTGAGGGCAATTCTCCTTCCCCTTATGACCCACGCCTTCCTTCTCATCTTAAGCAAGGTTCCGGCCACTCCGTCATGACTCTCAATGTGGGCCTCCTGAGCTATGAGTGTGGACACCCAGGCATCATAGGGCAAGATGGGGACACCACGTTGGTCTTCTTTGAAGCTTTGCACTCGGCCACCGCAAAGCAATAGCCCAGAGTCTTGGTCTTTGTAGACTACCAGCCTGTCTGTAGTGGTGCTTGGGAAGGTTGCGCCTTCTTGTGCTGCAAGAAAAATGTCTCTTAAGGCATCTTCCCGTTCCCTTACTGAGATGACCCCTGATAAGGAGACTGCCTCCCACTTTGGACTGTCCACGGCTTGATCTCGGCCACTGAACTTTTTTGCTGCCCTCCAGATCCATGCAACTGTTTTGACCAGTCGGGTTAGAACACTGAACCGCTTGACATCCACAAGCCTTCCGATGGATGACCCTCTTGGTGGCCTCCTTTATTCTATTTGGACCTGATTTTGTTTTGGTTCTTGTTTCTTTGCCTCGGACCTTGTCAGCACAGCAACAAATACTTTCCTTTGCAACTTGTTGATGCTTTCTCGGGCAGTGCCTGCTAGCTCCTTGGCTGATCTGATCGGCCACTCACTCTCTGGCAAACTCAAGAACTTTGGCCCATTTTGCCACTGAGTATTCATCCAGGCCTTGAGGGCTGGCTCCTCTGGTGATTACGTCCGCAATGTTTTGCGGCCCAGGGATCCACCACCAGTCTTGGATCCTTGTGCTGTTTTGAATCTCTCCGATCCTATTCGCAAAGAATGTCTGATAGCCATAGCTTTCTCGCTGCACTGCCCCAAGGACTGTTTGGCTATCGACAAAATGGTACCACCTCCCAATTTGGATTCGGCAGTGCAGTTCAAAGAATGTTTTCAAGCGTGAGGCAAACACCGCTCCGCACATCTCTGCTTTGACAGCATCACCTCTGTGGTCCAAGGGAGTTAATTTGGCTTTGGATTCTACCAGCCTGACAATGGAGCCCTGGTCCGAGTTGCTCCACCTTAGGTACATCACTGCTCCATAGGCATGCTCGCTTCCATCAGAGAATGTGATTGCCCAGGGTTCATCAGTGAAGCATAGGGGAGTTAATGCCCTGGTGAACTTAATTTTTCCCAGTTGGTCATACTCCTCAAAGAGTTTAATCGCATCCTCCCTGAGCCCATCTGAGAGTGCCCTGTCCCATGTGTCTTTGACCGGACAGCACTCGCTCCTTGCTTCTTGGAATGCCCTACGTACCAGGATATCTCCCTTCTGCTTCGCAGGAGTTACCAGGCCAACTGGGTCGTAGAGCCCCGACACTTGGCTGAGCAGTTCTCTTCGTGTCAGGGGGTTTGGCGTCTGGGCTCTGATTTGCTCTTGTAGAAGGTCTTGGCCAAGTCGCATCTTTTGCTTTCTCTTCGAGAAATTGATTGCAAACATGACATGGAGCTTGTCTTCCTCCACTATGTAGCCTGGGCCAAGCGCCTTGTTGTCCTCATCGTGCATCTGATTTGGTAAGACCATGGTCTTTGCCTTGGTCTTCTCCAGCTCGTCGTTGCACTCCTTCCTCCCACTCTGCCCAGAAAAGACCCAAGGCTTAAGCTCAAAACCTCCAGCCTTCAGGATCCGCTCCACATTTGCTGTGATGGTTTTCAGCTGGTCAAGGTTGTTGTGGGATGTGAGATGTCATCAACGTAGCTCTCCTGTTGGATTACTCGATGCTCCTCTTTGAGGTGGGTGAAAGGAGGGAGGTTAGCAGTTTCACGCATTGCTAGCTGCGCAATGCACCCTGCTGGTTTGTCTCCGATGTTTACTCTTGTTATTGCATATTCCCCCAGCTCTTCATCTTCGGAGTCCCGCCAGAGGAATCTATGCAGGTGCACTTCCCGGTCCTCTAACCAAACCGAATTGTACATCTTTCTGATGTCACCCAGAGCAGCATGTGCTCCACCCCTGAATCTGAGAAGGACAGCGCGAATCTGGTTGAGGACATCTGGACCTTTCATTAGCAAGTCGTTCAAGCTCACGCCTCTGAACCTTTGGCTGCTGTTCCACACGAGTCTCACTGGGGTCGTGATAGAGTGCGGGTTAGGAGCAACAAGGTGACTCACATACCACACAGGCCCGTTCCAGTTGATGATCATGTCCTTGGACAATTTAATTGCAGCTCTTCGATCGACCATGTCATGCACTTGAGCGGCATATGCAACTTTCCATTTGGGTGCTTTGGGTAGTTGCTTTTCCGTTCTGAGAAATGTTGCCTCGACTGTTCTTTTATTATATGGCAAGGAGGCTGGATCTTCTACCCAGGGATATCTGGCATGCCAATGTGGTTCCTTGCTGTGGCTGTCGCCCATGGCATAGGTGAGGCCGTCTCTTATCACTTCGAGTTCCCTCTCCTCAGCAAGAGTCATTTCTTTGCCCGACGGCTGGCAATATCCACAGCGACACCCCCCGCATTTTGGTTCGCATGCTGCACCGATACTATCCCATCTCCACCACTCCAGGAAGTCCCGGTTTGTGGTTGAAGTCCTTGACTCCTGGAACTTGATGTCAACCTGATTGTTCGGTGGAGGTTGCTCTGGGACCCTGCAGGTGAGCTCCTCATACTTCACAGCAGCTGCTCTCATTGACCTTGCAAAATGTGTTTTGGACTGACACGGTGAGCTCCTCAAAGAGCTCGGGGTGCGTTCCCCCGACCGTCTTTCCCAGTGGTCCGTCCCACAGCACGAGGTCTCCAACGACTTTGATTCTCTGAGGTGCTAGCTGACCTTCTCTATGGCTTATGAGCAGGTTTATTTCTCTGGGTCTCTTAAGCTCTTCAAGTGGTATGTCTGGGAAGACTTTCTGCAGTCGCTTCGGTGTCACACTTTTGTGTACCTCTGCAATACTGTCTAACCCATAACAAACCAATTGATGCGACTTGAGAGTGCCTTTGGGAGTGGTTACTCGGATCTTTAGAAGGTACCGCTTTGTCTCCACGTGGACTTTCATCCCCCCAACCCCATGGACGACGAGGGTGATTCCTTCACTTCTGAGGTTGAGCCTGTTTGCAGCCTTGTGGGTTATGTAATTGGTGTCTGAAGCCAAATCAATTAACGTCCCAATTTTCTGCCCAGCATTGGCTGTGACCTCGAGAAGCATCATGATCACTGGCAGCTCTTTCAACCCGCTCTCCACTAGAAGGCCCGGCTGCTCTTCTACAGTGCTGAAAGCCTTCGATGCAGTGTTTGAGAATACATCCCGACACTGTTTTGCCAACTCTGGTTGAAGCCTGTTGAAGAACCTCTCCTGCTCCTCTGTATATTTCCTCCTGCTTTTCTCTTCCTCTGGACCAAAACTGCTCTTCTTCTGACCTGCGCCGCTTTTCTTCAACTCAGCATTGGGGCACAGATAGAAATGGTGCTCAGGAGTACGCTCCTCCTTGCAGACGTGGTTTGTGCACAGAAAGCCGGGTTTGCAATAAGAACTGCTTTCATGGACCTCAAGACACCTCTTGCATGCTCCCAACTTTCCGACTGCAGCCTTTTTCTCTGCTAGCTTTAGCACTCGAAACTCCTTGCAAAAGTAGAGCTTCTTCCTGTGCTTTTCATCACCACAGACTACACACCCTGCGTGGTCATCGCCTGACTTGGTAGATTTAGTTCTGGCATATCTTGGCTCAGTCCTGGTTTCTCTTTTACTTGGCTCTTCATCCCTCAGTTGCTCGAGCTGCTCATATATGCTCTCTTGCTCCTTGAGAAATGTCAAGAGACTGTCAAACCGATTGTCTGGTGCCACAGCATTTCTCCTGTCAGCGACATAGACAAGCCATTCCTTTTTGAGAGAGTCAGGAAGTTTACTTTCAATTGATCTCGCTACCAGCGGATTTTTGATAGCACCTGTGTCTCCGAGGTCACTCAAATCTTGAAGCGCCTTCTCCACAGCTTGAATTAATTCCACTATTTTCCGTGGCTGATTGCTCCTGACAGCTGGCATCCTCTGTAACTCCTCCACTATTTCAATAGCAATGGATGTTTGGTTGCCATAGCGGTTTTCTAGGACACGGAAGCTGTCATCTGCAGTGTTGTAAGTAGTGAGGCGAAGGTCCCTTATGATTCTGTCATCAAGACTGTCTAGTAGATGAACCTTTTTCACCTCCCTTGAACCGGTCGGCTCACCCTGTCTCTTCCCAGTCCTTCTTCCACCTGTGGAAATCACGTTTGTTGCCGGTGAACTTGGGAAGGGATGTCGGTTTCAACCTGATGGCCACCACGGGATAATTGGGGGCAATCGGTCCTCTTTCAGCATCCTCCTTTATCCTCCACTGCATGAAGTCGGCTTTTCTGGAAACCAGCTGGGGGACTTTGAGATCGAGGCCCCTTAGGGCATTCTGAATGCCCCTTCTCTCGTCTGGGGGGGACCCATCGTTCCCACCGACCGTGCACCTCCTTTGCGGTCCTTACTAGCTCTTGCAGGTGGTTGAGCATGAAGTTATACCCCTCCTGGCTACCGCTGGGTTCTGCAGCAGTGGCGCGTCCACACACCTGTAGTGCTGTGGACATTTCACCAACTCCAAAGTTGGTCCACAGAGCCTCCTGAATTAGACCTTTGACCTCCTTTAGTTTCCCCTCACACTCATTCGCAGTCTTTGTTAGGTCGGCCTTTTGCTGTTCTACTAACACAGCTTCCTCATCTGCGTCCAGCTCCGCCTCCAGATCTGCAATGAATGCAGCTTCCACATCATCATTAGCCTCCATGACTTTTTCAGCACCTGTTGTGAGCTTCTCAAAGCTGTCTCTGAGCTGTTCTTCAGACATGTCTCCATAGGTCCTGGTAATACTGTTGACCAGACGAGAGAACAATCGTTTTGCCGTCGCTCTCTCCACCTTGAGTTGCGCAACTGGCTTTCCAATAGCTTCTTCAGCCATATTTAATTCCCCAGGTTGCTCAGAGATGAGAAGGTAAGTACACCTGTCGAATGATGATTTTGTGTCGTCTTATTTTAACTTGTTTGTTTCCAGGTTATTGCTCCTGCTGTTCCAGCACACAATTCCTAGATTGACCATTTCCTGTCTCCAGTTCTGGCGGTTTTTCACTGTTAAGTTATCTATTTACTGCAGCTTCCCCACTTGAAAGGGACGCCATCTACCCGAAGGGTCCAACTGGATTTCACTCAACAAATGACCAAACTGAATTTCTTTTTCTCTTCTTTTATTTTCACCAGAGTAATTTCATTCATTTGGGCAAATTTGAGTGCAGGTGAAAAACCTTTTGGGGAAGGAAATGAAATCACGGTATTAATAAATAATAGTACTGTATAATAATTAATAGTGAACAATATAATACAATACAACAATTAATAATCAGCAACTAACAAAATACTATACACAACAGCTCATCACCATTCCCCGAGCACACGCAAAGAGCCAAACAAACGCCCACACACACACACGCACACACAGGCTCTTTCCCCGCGCCACAAAGCCAGCGCGAGAGCGGCTAGGCAGCAGCTGTGGCAAGTCCTCCCGAAAGTCTACCAAGGTACAGCATCTTACCGGCTGCCTTCCGGGTGTTAGAGATGGTTCCACATCCGCAGTTTGTCAGTTTAACAGGCTCCTTTCTCCGCGGAGTTTGTGTTCTGCGGTGTCTGTTCACCTGTTTATTTCTGGGACCTCCTCCTTTGTGACGCCGCCTGCTCTTCAATGCGCGTCGATGGGGCTGATTTGAAATTGGCTGCAGCCATGTTTTTCCACAGTATTCCGTTTCTGGTTTGACTTGACACTGACAGACACAGCTGCTCCCAGGAGGAGAGGGAGGAGTTCTACCAGCTAGACAAGGTGAGACAGGTAGACAGACAGGTAGACAGATAGACAGGTAGACAGGTTGACAGACACAGCTGCTCCCAGGAGGAGAGGGAGGAGTTCTACCAGCTAGACAAGGTGAGACAGGTAGACAGACAGACCGGTAGACACACACTGACAGACACAGCTGCTCCCAGGAGGAGAGGGAGGAGTTCTACCAGCTAGACAAGGTGAGACAGGTAGACAGACAGGTAGACAGATAGACAGGTAGACACACACTGACAGACACAGCTGCTCCCAGGAGGAGAGGGAGTTCTACCAGCTAGACAAGGTGAGACAGGTAGACAGACAGACAGGTAGACAGATAGACATGTAGACACACACTGACAGACACAGCTGCTCCCAGGAGGAGAGGGAAGAGTTCTACCAGCTAGACAAGGTGAGACAGGTAGACAGACAGGTAGACAGATAGACAGGTAGACACACACTGACAGACACAGCTGCTCCCAGGAGGAGAGGGAGGAGTTCTACCAGCTAGACAAGGTGAGACAGGTAGACAGACAGGTAGACAGATAGACATGTAGACACACACTGACAGACACAGCTGCTCCCAGGAGGAGAGGGAGGAGTTCTACCAGCTAGACAAGGTGAGACAGGTAGACAGACAGACAGGTAGACAGATAGACAGGTAGACACACACTGACAGACACAGCTGCTCCCAGGAGGAGAGGGAAGAGTTCTACCAGCTAGACAAGGTGAGACAGGTAGACAGACAGGTAGACAGATAGACAGGTAGACACACACTGACAGACACAGCTGCTCCCAGGAGGAGAGGGAGGAGTTCTACCAGCTAGACAAGGTGAGACAGGTAGACAGACAGACAGGTAGACAGATAGACATGTAGACACACACTGACAGACACAGCTGCTCCCAGGAGGAGAGGGAGGAGTTCTACCAGCTAGACAAGGTGAGACAGGTAGACAGACAGACAGGTAGACAGATAGACAGGTAGACACACACTGACAGACACAGCTGCTCCCAGGAGGAGAGGGAGGAGTTCTACCAGCTAGACAAGGTGAGACAGGTAGACAGACAGACAGGTAGACAGACAGACATGTAGACACACACTGACAGACACAGCTGCTCCCAGGAGGAGAGGGAGGAGTTCTACCAGCTAAGCTAGACAAGGTGGGACAGGTAGACGGGTAGGGAGATAGACAGACAGGTAGACAGACAGACACACAGACAGACGTTCCGATTATAGTTTGTATTTTCCGATTTTACGGAAGAGATACTCATTACACTTTTTCACTTACCACCACGCTGTTGTTTGTACAATACTACAATACTTGTTCAATGGAAATGTATATATGTATATATATATATATATATATATATATACCGCTAAGTTATATATGTATACATATATACATATATATATATATATATATATATATATATATATATATATGTATATGTATATATACAGTGCTGCTCGAAAGTATGTGAACCCCTTGAACAGTTAAGAATTTTCTGTTGTTTTACCATGATTTTCCTATTTTATCATCACAAGTTTTACATATATGAAATGTCAGGTTTATGTTTAACAGTTCCATGTACTTTTTTAGAGGGAATTGTGTGAGTAGCCAAAAAAATACATGAAACATGGAATTAGTGGATGTGCAAAAGTAAGTGAACCCCCAGCTGTATTGGTAAAGTCAAGGAGGTAACAGATTCAGGTGAAACACTTTTGGGTGCTTAATTAGTCAATTAAGCAAACCAATCAAATGAGACATCATTAGGAAAAGGGTTGGACAACACAGATTAAAAGAGAGAGAAAAACAACCAAACGACTGCAGTGCCAGGGTGTACCCATACGAATCAACCATGCCAAGAGGAAAGGAGATACCCGAGGAAATCAAGAAAATGGTACTGACAGACATCAGTCTAGAGAAGGCTACAAGACAATCTCCAAACGATTCCAGCTCCATCCATCCACGGTGAGGCAAATAATTTACAAATGGAGGGCGTCCAAGATGACCGCATCTTTGCCTAGAAGTGGACGCCCATTAAAACTAACATCAAGAAGCACCCGTAGAATAATAAATCAGGTAAAGGACAACCCACACATCACCTCTAAAGAGTTGCAGAGCTCTCTGGCAGCGTCAGGTGTAAATGTACATGCGTCTACAATTAGACGAAAATTGAACCAACACGACATTCATGGGAGGGTTGCTAGAAGGAAGCCTCTGCTCTCCAAAAAGAACAAAGCTGCCCGTTTAAACTTTGCCAGAGAGAACTTGGACAAACCAGAGGCCTTCTGGAAGTCCATTCTCTGGACAGATGAGTCCAAAATAGAATTATTTGGTCATAATCGTAAGCGCTTTGTTTGGAGAAAAACCAACACAGCACATGAAGAAAAGAACCTCATCCCAACAGTGAAGCATGGTGGTGGAAATGTTAAGGTATGGGGCTGCTTCTCTGCTTCTGGACCTGGACAACTCCATATCATCCAGGGAAACATGAATTCTGAAGTGTATCAGCAAATTCTTGATAAGAATCTCCAGCCATCAGTCAGGAAGTTGAAACTGGGCCGTAAATGGGTTTTTCAACAAGACAACGACCCAAAACATACCAGCAAATCTACCAAGGAATGGTTCAGAAAAAAGAGGATTCGTACTCTGGATTGGCCAAGTCAAAGTCCGGACCTCAATCCAATTGAAATGTTGTGGCTAGACCTGAAGCGGGGGGTACATGCCAGATGTCCCTCCAACCTTTCTCAACTGGCTGAGTTCTGCAAGGAAGAGTGGGCAAAAATCCCCCACAGCAGATGCGAGAGACTGGTCAGTGGCTATAGAAAACGTTTGATTGCAGTAATGGCTGCAAAAGGAGGTGCCACACGCTATTAACCAAAAGGGTTCACATACTTTTGCACAAGTCATATTTTCACCACTTTTTTTGAATAAATAATGAAAATACATCATTTTTCTTTGTTTGTGTCCATTATTTGGAAAGTCCTGCTTTACAAATTGGTGTTTGGATATACATTTAATAAGGTTATTTTACATTTTTGTACAATTACAATGACCATGTCTAGGGGGTTCACATACTTTCGAGCAGCACTGTATGTGTATATGTGTATATGTATATATATGTATATATATATATATGTATATATATATATATACACATACACATACACATATACATATATATATATATATATGTATATGTGTATGTGTATGTGTATATATATATATGTATATATATGTATATATACACATACACATACACATATATATATGTGTATGTGTATGTGTATATGTATGTGTATATATATATATATGTATATATACACATATACATATATATATATATATATATGTATATGTGTATGTGTATATGTATGTGTATGTGTATATATATATATACATATATATATATATATATGTATATGTATATATATGTATATGTATATATGTATATGTATATATATATATGTATATATGTATATCAGGGTTTCCACTAGGATTTTTTCGTGTCGGTCAAATTCGAAACTTAGCGGTCATGTTTCAAAAACTGTCTATATTACAAACGCAACTATTATGTACACCTAGATTGACGAAAGAATGACAAAGACCTCAAATCAATTAGACTATTTAATGAACAACAAAACGAACAAGAACGATTGAGCAAAACCTCGTTAGCCGCAAAACTAGGCTATTTCAAAACCCCTGTAACATCTGTAGTCCGTTTTAACATAGGCTACATGGCATCACATTTACCCTGTAGGCTACCAGGCAACTTTTAGCTTTCTCCTTCATTTCATTGCGGCAAAGTCCTCTGAGCCGAGCTGAAATCAAAGGTGTCTAATGTGTCTTTGCAGCTTGCAATCCGCATAAGATCACTCTCTCCTCTCCAGACGACTCCGCACTGATGTTTTCAAACCATTCTGCAGAAGCCCCTCTCTGCTTGTCGCTTGACACGCGCACAACACAGGCCCTTTAGCCCGAGTGGCCCAGTCGGGGTACAGCTCGCTGAACTCACACATGAGCACTTGGCAAGCTGTCGCAAACATTAAAGCCTTTTGCCGTGGAGCGCTAACATTAAAGCCCCATAGCCGTGGAGCGCTAACATTAAAGCCCCATAGCCGTGGAGCGCTAACATTAAAGCCCCATAGCCGTGGAGCGCTAACATTAAAGCCCCATAGCCGTGGAGCGGCCATCACCGCACCTGCATCCATCCATCCATCGTCTCCCGCTTATCCGTAATCGGGTCGCGGAGGTAGCAGCTTCAGCAGGGGACTCCAAACTTCCCTCTCCCTGGCAACATGGACTAGCTCTGACTGGGGGATCCCGAGGCGTTCCCAGGCCAGTGTGGAGATGTAATCACCCCACCTGTAAGCCACCCTCCTGAGGAAACCCATTTCGGCCGCTTGTATTCGCGATCTCGTCCTTTCGGTCATTACCCATTGCTCATGGCCATAGGTGAGGGTAGTAACGAAGACTGATCGGTAGATCGAGAGCTTTGCCTTCTGGCTCAGCTCTCTTTTGGTTACAACAGTGCACCCAATACCGCTCCCGCTGCACCTATTCTCCTGTCAATCTCACGCTCCATCCTCCCCTCACTCGAGAACAAGACCCCGAGATACTTGAACTCCTTCACTTGGGATAAGGACTCCCTCCCTACTTGGAGTAGACAATCCACCGGTTTCCTGCTAAGAACCATGGCCTCAGATTTGGAGGTGCTGATCCTCATCCCAGCCGCTTCACATTCCGCTGCAAACCGATCCAGTGAGTGCTGAAGGTCACGTACTGATGACACAAACAGGACCACATCATCTGCAAACAGCAGCGATTCAATCCTGAGCCCACCATACTGAAACCCCTCCCCTCCATGACTACGCCTTGAAATCCTGTCCATGAAAATCACAAACAGGATGGGTGACAAAGCGCTGCCCTGGTGGAGGCCAACACCCACTGAGAACAGGCCTGACTTACTACCGAGAATCCGGACACAGCTCTTGCTTTGGGAGTAGAGAGATTGGATGGCCCTCAACAGTGACCCCCGCACCCCATACTCCCGCAGCACCCCCCACAGTATTTCCCGAGGGACCCGATCATATGCCTTCTCCACATCCACAAAACACATGTAGACTGGATGGGCATACTCCCAAGCCCCCTCCAGGATCCTTGCATGAGTGAAAAGCTGGTCCGTTGTTCCACGACCAGGGCGGAATCCGCATTGTTCCTCTTCAATCTGAGGTTCGACTATCGGCCGAACCCTCCTTTCCAGCACCTTGGAGTAGACTTTCCCAGGGAGGCTGAGTAATGTGATACCCCTGTAATTGGCACACACCCTCTGGTCACCCGTTTTGAACAGGGGTACCACCACCCCCGTTTGCCACTCCTCAGGCACTGTCCCAGACTTCCACGCAATGTTGAAAAGACGTGTCATCCACGTCAGCCCCTCAACACCCAGAGCCTTTAGCATTTCTGGACGGATCTCATCAACCCCTGTGGCTTTGCCACGGCGGAGATGTTTGACTACCGTAGTGACTTCCTCCAGGGAGATTGATGTTTGCCGTCCTTCATCCTCCAGCTCTGTCTCTACCATTGAGGGTGTAGTTGGGTTAAGAAGTTCCTCAAAGTGTTCTTTCCATCGCCCGATCACCTCCTCAGTTGAGGTCAGCAATGTCTCACCCTTACTGTACACAGCTTGGATGGATCCACGCTTCCCCCTCCTGAGGCGCCGGATTGTTTGCCAGAAACGCTTTGGTGCCGACTGAAAGTCCTTCTCCATGGCTTCTCCGAATTCCTCCCACACCCGCTGCTATGCCTCTGTTACAGCCGAGGCTGCCGTCCTCTTGGCCTGTCGATACCTCGCAACTGAGTCTCACAGGCTAACATAGCCCGGAAGGCCTCCTTCTTTAGCCGGACGGCTTCCCTGACCACCTGTGTCCACCACGAAGTCCGAGGGTTGCCGCCCCTTGAGGCACCAATGACCAGAGGGTGCCTCAAGGCCATGAGGCCACAGCTCTCAACCGCAGCTTCGGCAATAGAAGCTTTGAACAATGACCACTCTGGCTCAATGCCCCCAGCCTCCACAGAGATGCCCGAAAAATTCCGCCGGAGGTGGGAGTTGAAGGTCTCCCGGACAGGGGCATCCACCAGACGTTCCCAGTTCACCCGCACTACACGTTTGGGCTTACCAGGTCTGTCCAGAGGCTTCCCCCGCCATCTTACCCAACTCACCACCAGATGGTGATCGGTTGACAGCTCTGCCCTTCTCTTCACCCGAGTGTCCAAAACATGCGGCCTCAGGCCAGATGATACGATAACAAAATCGATCATTGACCTTCGGCCTAAGGTACTCTGGTACCATGTACACTTATGAGCATCCTTATGTTTGAACATGGTGTTTGTTATGGCCAATCCATGACTAGCACAGAAATCCAATAACAAAACCCCACTCCGGTTCAGATCAGGTAGGTAGTTACCCACGTGTGCGTTGAAGTCTCCCAGGAGGACTATAGAGTCCCCTTCAGGAGCCCCATGCAGGACTCCATCCAGGGTGTGCAAGAAGGCGGGATATTCCGAACTGTTGTTTGGTGCATAGGCACAAACAACAGTCAGAGTTTTCCCTCCCATGACCATAAGGTGTAGGGAGGCGACCCTCTCGTCCACCGGGGTAAACTCCAACAAAGCGGCACTCAGCCGGGGACTTGTGAGTATCCCCACACCCGCCCGGCGCCTCACACCCTGAGCAACTCCAGAGAAGAGTCCAACCCCTATCCAGGAGTTTAGTTCCAGAGCCAGTGCTGTGCGTAGAGGTAAGCCCCACCAGATCTAATTGGTAGCGCTCCACTTCCCGCACAAGCTCAGGCTCCTTCCCCCCCAGAGAGGTGACATTCCACGTCCCCAAAGCCAGTCTCTGTTGGCTGGGTTTGGTCCGTCGATGCCTTCACTGCCTCCTAACTGGCAGTGCACCCGACCCCAGCGGTTCTTCCCGTAGGTGGTGGGTCCGCGGGAAGGAGAAGTGGCCACGTTGCTTTTTCCACTATCACCGGAGGGACTGGAACATTAAAAACAACGTGTGCACAGATCCAAAACATGTCAACATGCCAAAACAAGTCCAAAACATGACAAATGACAAAACATATGCAAATTAGGTGATTATTGATCGCGGGTTTGTAACTCTTAGTTACGTTAAGTCTTTTCACGTTAAGCGATGCAAAGAAAGATCAAGTCCAAACTCTCAATTCAAATGGACAACAATGCTTAACAAACCCAAGTCAGCCATTAACTAATCAGTCAACAAGTGTGTGGAAACAAAATGCAACAACCAGCTCAACGAGACGCAACACTGAGACAAAACCAGCAAAGACAAATGAGTCTCACTCACCAATGATGTTCACTTAAAGACCAAATCCATTCTCCTGTCCTTCTGGATGAATGGTCCGACCACCATCAGGTCATAAAGATGATCGCTTTTCAGATCCAAAATAAGTTCCAATTCCCTGCTCTCTTGTCGGTCCCAAACAGCAACACTCCCATCAGTAGAGCCTCTTGTGGCTAGTAGAGCATAGAAAACGGCGTTTTCTATGCGACACGGGGGCTACTGTGAGCGTTTTGCCGGCATCAAGTCTGGATATACAAGCGGGGGTACGGGGGGCACCACTAGAAGCGGCCAAAGGTAGTCCAATACAAACCTATGGTGAACGGGTTGTGACATTGTGTTTTGAGGGGCAGCGGTTCTCATGGACATTTGTTACTGCCAAGGTGTCTAACCCATTGTTGGGCGCTGATTTTCTGTGTGCTAATGGTCTTCTGGTGGATGTTAAAAACCGGCGCTTGGTCAGCGCAGAGACTTTTAGTTATTTTCCATGTCAACTCAGTAGCTCTGGCTCTTCAAGGCTGTCCAGTACACTCACTACCTCTGAGTTTTCTAGCATGCTGGCTGAGTTCCCAGCCCTTACGATGCCCACCTTTTCAGCAGCTACAGTTAAGCACGGGGTGGAACATTACATACCGACTGCGGGCCCGCCAGTATATGCCCGTGCACGACGCCTGGACCCAGGCAAGCTGGCTATTGCTAAGGCTGAGTTTGGGGCGATGGAGAGCCTCGGTATTGTGCGACGGTCCAATAGCCCTTGGGCTTCGCCGCTCCATATGGTGCCAAAGGCCACCGGGGGTTGGCGTCCGTGTGGTGATTATCGGCGTCTAAATGAGGCTACGACCCCTGACCGCTACCCCATACCGCACATTCAGGACTTTTCAGCTCGCCTAGCGGGGAAAGCTATTTTTTCTAAAGTGGACCTGGTTCGTGGTTATCACCAGGTTCCAGTACAAACACAGGACATTCCGAAGACCGCGGTAATCACTCCGTTTGGGCTCTTCGAGTTCCTCCGAATGCCTTTTGGACTTAAGAACGCGGCCCAGGCATTTCAGCGCCTTATGGACAGCGTGTTAAGGGACCTGCCGTTCCTGTTCACGTACTTAGACGACATCCTCATCGCCAGCTCCTCAAAGGGTGAGCACATGGCTCATCTCCACACACTGTTCGAGCGCCTAAGTCAGCATGGGTTAATTGTTAACCCAGCGAAGTGCCAGTTTGGACTGCCGGTAATTGATTTCCTGGGGCACCGCATCACCAAGGATGGGGCAGTGCCACTGCCATCGAAAGTGGAGGCTGTGAGCAAGTTTCCACGGCCCCTCACCGTCCGGTCGCTACAGGAATTTTTGGGAATGGTTCATTTCTATCATCGCTTTGTGCCCAGGGCAGCCCAGCTCATGCAACCCCTTTACGAGGCGCTCAAGGGGAAGCCTGCGAAACTCACTCTTGCTTGGTCGGAGGATATGGACACAGCTTTCAAAGGCACCAAGCAGGCCCTAGCTAAGGCGGCCATGTTGGCGCACCCAGTACCCGAGGCGCCGATCGCTCTCACAACCGACGCGTCAGATTATGCTGTTGGGGCAGTGTACGAGCAGCTAGTCGAAGGGCGATGGCAACCCCTCGCCTTTTTTAGTCGGCAGCTCAGAGCCAGTGAGCGGAAATACAGCACTTTCGACCGGGAGCTTCTCAGCCTCCACCTGGCAGTACGGCATTTCCGGTTCCTGTTGGAGGGCCGGCCATTTACAGCGTTTGTTGACCACAAACCTCTGGCATTTGCCATGGCCAAGGTTTCAGAGCCATGGTCCGCTCGCCAGCAACGCCAGTTGTCCGCCATCTCAGAGTTTACTACAGATATCCAACATATTCCCGGGAAGAACAACCCTGTCGCCGACTGCCTCTCTCGGGCTATCATCAGTACGGTCCACCTCGGCATTGATTATGCATGTATGGCAGCCGATCAGCTTTCCGACAAGGACGTCCAGGATTGTAAGGCCACGGATACAGGCCTACAGTTGGTGGACATTCCTTTTGATGACACCGGTTCCACGCTCCTCTGTGACATTTCACTTGGGCAGCCGCGCCCTGTGGTCCCTGCCGCTTGGAGGAGGCGGGTTTTCGATGCTCTCCACTGCCTTTCCCACCCGGGCAGGAAAGCATCACAGCAGTTGGTGACAGCCAAATTCGTCTGGCACGGACTTAAAAGAGATGTGCGAGATTGGGCTAATGCTTGTGTGGAGTGTCAACGGGCCAAGGTGCACCGACACACCAAGGCCCCATTAACCCCTTTCAAGGTGCCCGAAAGGCGGTTTGATCATGTGCATGTGGACTTGGTTGGGCCTCTGCCGCCCTCTCGCGGTTGCACCTACCTCCTTACCATGGTTGACAGGACGACACGTTGGCCAGAGGCAGTTCCACTGGTTTCCACTACATCTGCGGACGTGGCACGAGCATTCATCGGCACCTGGGTTGCCCGTTTTGGTGCCCCATCGGACATAACCTCGGACCGAGGGCCTCAGTTCACATCGGAACTCTGGAGTGCAGTGGCCCAGGGTCTCGGGGTGAAGCTGCACCGCACAACGGCTTATCACCCTCAAGCCAATGGACTGTGTGAGAGGTTTCATAGGTCAATGAAGGCCGCATTTAGGGCCAGTCTCCGAGACAGTGGGTGGGTTGACCAACTTCCGTGGGTCATGCTAGGCCTCCGATCAGCCCCTAAGGAAGACCTTCAGGCTTCCTCAGCTGAACTGGTTTATGGGCAGCCATTGCGAGTCCCCGTGGATTTCATCCCCAACACCACAACGCCTTGGTCTGCCGGCCGGCAACGATCCTCCTTCCTGGACAATGCCAAGGTGTTTCTGCCTGTGCCCACATCGCAGCACCGGTTGCCGCAGGCGTATTTGCCACCTAATCTGCACACAGCAGAGTACGTTTTTGTCCGGCATGATGCCCATCGGTCGCCGCTACAGCCACCTTATGATGGGCCTTTTCGGGTTTTGGAGACGGGGGAGAAATCGTTCGTGGTCGACATAGGAGGGAAACCGGACCACATCTCAGTGGATCGTCTAAAACCAGCACATGTGGACCTGGATCATCCGGTTCCTGTGGCTCAGCCGCCGAGGCGCGGCCGCCCCCCGACCGTCAAAACCTCAGACCACCCTCCGGTGGCTACGGGTTCCCCCACGACGCAGGGGTTGCCTCTGGCCGTCAAGTCCTCCGATCACCCTCTGGTGGTCACTGGTCCCGTCGCAACACGGACACTGGACACCCGCAGCCGTTTCGGCAGGATTATCCGGGGTCCGCAACGGCTTATACAGCCTGTTCTTGTGAATTCTGGGGGGGCGCATGTAGGGGACAACGGGTATGGACAATATAATTCACATCCGGTGTTGGGTGATGCACAAGGGTATGTGCCTTTAAGGGAGGATGACGTTGTTGACGGGGGGGGGAGCAACCGGGGTGACGTGTTGACGTATTGGGGATAAATAAGGAAGTGGAAAATAAAGAAAGGACCGCAACTGTCTCGTGTCTCGCAACTAAACTATCGCCTGGCAGTCCTTTTGTTCCGCACTCCTACATGTGTATATATATCTGTGTATATATACACAGATATATATATATACATATATATATACACAGATATATATATACATATATATATATATATATATACGTATATATATATACACAGATATATATATACATATATATATATATATGTGTATATATATCTGTGTATATATATGTATATACGTATGTGTGTGTGTAATATGTTCTCAGAAAGAGGGGATCAGGGAGAGGTTTGTGTCGGCTCTGAGGGAAGAGTTCAAGGGGCGGGGCTTGGCCTTTTCCATCGGTAAGTTTTTTTTAATTTTTTTACCGTTTGTAATCAATGTCACTTTAATTAAATCCAAACAAAAAAACAAAAATTATCTGGATTGTATTCTAATTATAGATTGATTAGATGGGAGTCGATTCGATTTGATTATCAGATTAGATGAGATGATTATTAGATTATTATTAGATTATATGGGATTATATTGGATAAAATTAGATTATCAGATTAGATGATTATTAGATTTGATTAGATTATTATTAGATTAGATGGAATTAGATTAGATTAGATTATCAGATTATTATATTATATTACATTAGATAATTATTATATTATTATTAGATTAGATTAGATTAGTTTAGAACATTATTAGATTAAGAGATATTGTCTGGACAGTTTTTTACTGTTTGTAATTTATGTCACTTTATTTAATAATTGATCATTTTAATTAAATCCAAAAAATGTCACTAGTTAGATGGGATTATATTAGATTAGATTATCAGATTAGATTAGATGATCATTAAATTATTATTAGATTATATTAGATGGGATTATATTATATTAGATTATTATTATATTAATTATTACTTTTTCTCTCTCTCTCTGCCTGTCTCCATGTCTCTCTCTCTGCCTTTCTCTCTCTCTGCCTGTCTGTCTGTCTGTCTGTCTGTCTCTGTCTCTCTCTCCAACCAGGCGGTCAAAAAAAATTTGATTAGATTATTATTAGATCAGATTGGATTATATTTAGATTAGATTAGATTAGATGATCAGATTATATTAGATTATTATTACATTATTATTACATTATTATTAGATTGAAATACTGTCTGGACATCGTGGAGACCAAACCGGTAATCAGATTATTTTATTAGATTGGATTATTATAAAATGTAATTGGATTACAATAATATAATAATATAATAGTATTATTATTGGATTAGTATTAGATTAGATTATATTCGATCAGATTATATTATTAGATTAGATTATTATTAGATTAAGAGATATTGTCTTTCATTATTATCAGATTAGATTTGTATTAGATTCGAGTCTAGATTAAATTATTATTATATCAGATCAGGTTAGATTAAAGTCCATTATTATCAGATTATAATTAGATTAGATCAGATTATATTTTATTCGATTATTATTATTATTATATGATATTAATATTTGATTATATTATTATTAGATTATTTTACATTTGATTATTAGATTACATTAGATATTATTACACTAGATTTGATTACTTTAAGATTCCATTATTATTAGATCAGATTCGATTATAATTACATTAGATTATAATTAGATTCGATTATTATTAACATAACCTGTTTTTAAATCTGCATAACCTGTTTTTTTAATCTGCATAACCTGTTTTTAAAAATCTGCATACCCTGTTTTCTAATCTGCACAACCTGTTTTCTAATCTGCATAATCTGTATTTCTAATCTGCATAACCTGTTTTATAATCTGCATAACCTACTTTCTTATGGGGGGGGGGGGGGGGGGCGTGGTCTCCACAGGGGGGAAACGACTACGAGATATATTCCGATCCCCGAACCGTCGGACACGAGGTCACCTGCCCCGAGGAAACCATGGAGCTCTGCCAACGGCTGTTTTTATCGAAAAATGATAAATCCACAACGAACGATGAAGGAAACTAACGTATCGACGTATCGGAAACTACGATCAATCGCTAAAAGTTACTTTTTCCCGATACAATAGAGAAAAAAACGGTACATTTAATTGTCTTATTTTTTTTTACTTGAAATGTAATTGCACTCTTGCATACTTTAAGAATTTGAAATTTAAAAACATATCTGACTACGATAAAAATTACTTTCCGATACGATAAAAAACGAATGTTTATCTGTGAGTGTTTTTGCATTGCAATTTTGCATTTATTATGCTTATATCATTTAAAATGTAACGACATGATAAATCCGACTACGATGGAAATCAATAAAGTTACTTTCCGAACTATGATCGAACAAAACATGTAACATTTAATTGAGTGTTTTTGACAAATAAATGAAGTACATTTTGCATATATTAAAACTGTGACAAGCAAAGCTTCCTCAAGAATAAAAAATATAAATAAAACTACGATAAATCGTCCGATATATACAATAAAAAAAAAAAACATGTTTTTCGAGTGTTTTTTGACTAATAAATGTAGCAAATTTGGGATTTATTATGCTTATGTAGGAACTCGTGGAATACAACGACACAGTTTCTCTGGTTGACAACACAAATCCGTGTGTCATTTATTGCATCTCATCTCCTCATGTTGAGCTGCACTCCTCAGCTACAACTCCAAACATGAATCAATTACACACCCAAAATGGCTGCCATCTTTAAGCCCAACCCCAAACACCTGCTTAAAGGGACCATGCCCCATTACCCCTAACACACCCTTTGCCTGGTGAATTACGTTCCTTGCATCCCCTACATGCCTCCCCCCAGAATTCACCCTAATAACAATTTACGCGGAGGGCGGAGTGCTCTGCCATAACGGCTCCGCCTGACCAACGTGGTGGGCAGCACCGCCGTAGGGAACGTCTCAGGGGCTCTACGGTCAAGTGGGTGCTGGAAGGGTGGCGAGGGGGTCCCCAGGGCCTTACCCGGGATCTGGGGCAAGGTAGGGGGCCGTCCCCGTCGTGGGGGCTGGGCTAGCTCCACCGGCTTGCTCAAGTCCAGTGGTTTCAGGCGATCTATAGAAACATGTTCTAGTTTCCCGGCCATGTCCACAACAAAGTACTTGTCTCCCGCCTCCTGGACCCGGAATGGACCGTCGTAGGGAGGCCGCAAAGGGTCCCGGTGGGCGTCGTGCCGGATGAACACGTATTCCGCTGACCGCAGACTCGTAGGGACGTGCGACCGAGGGAGGCCATGCTGTGAAGTGGGGACTGGTGCAAAGGCCCTAGCCTTATCCAGCAGAGCCGTCCGTTGCTGGGCGGCCGACCAGGGGGCTGTAACGGAAGGGATGAAATCCCCTGGGACCCGCAGCGGCTGACCGTAAACCAGCTCAGCAGATGAGGATTGGAGGTCTTCCTTGGGGGCCGTCCTGAGACCCAGCATGACCCACGGGAGTCTGTCGATCCAGTTGCTGTCCGTAAGGCTGGCCCGCAGCGCCGCTTTCATTGACCGATGAAAACGCTCGCATAATCCATTGGCCTGTGGATGGTATGACGTGGTCCGGTGTAGCTTCATGCCCAGGCTCTGGGCGACCGTGTTCCAGAGCTCTGACGTGAACTGTGGGCCCCGGTCCGAAGATAGATCGGCCGGAGTACCAAACCGGGCAACCCAGGTTCCAATGAAGGCCCTGGCCACCTCGGCGGCTGTCGTAGCTGACAGTGGAACGGCCTCCGGCCAACGGGTGGTCCTGTCTACCATGGTCAAGAGATAACTAAAACCTTGCGAGGGGGGCAGCGGACCCACTATATCTATGTTCACATGATCGAACCTCCTTTCCGGAACCAGGAACTGCTCCAGGGGGGCCTTGGTGTGGCGATGCACTTTAGCGCGCTGGCACTCCACACAGGCGTTGGCCCAGTCTCTCACGTCTTTTTTAAGCCCGGGCCAGACAAACTTGGCAGATACTAGCCTCTGCGTTGGTCTCCTACCCGGGTGGGAGAGGCCGTGGACGGCTTCAAAAATCCGTCGCCTCCACCCCGTGGGAACGATGGGGCGTGGCTGCCCCGTAGAGACATCACACAGGAGCGTGACGCCAGCACCGTCGAAAGCCACGTCCTCCAACTGCAGGCTTGAGGTCGCTGGCCTCCCGTCTCGCCCCTCAGTGTCGGCAGCCTGGTCTGCCGCCATCCCGGCGTAATCCAGTCCCAAGTGGACTGCCCCTGCTATGGCCCGGGAGAGGCAGTCTGCGACGAGGTTGTCTTTACCTGCCACATGCTGCACGTCAGTGGTGAACTCCGAGACGTATGCAAGTTGTCGCTGTTGACGGGCGGACCACGGCTCAGACACCTTGGCCATAGCGAATGTTAGCGGCTTGTGATCCACGAATGCCGTGAACTGGCGGCCCTCCAGTAGAAAACGGAAATGCCGGATGGCAAGGTAGAGGCCGAGGAGCTCCCGGTCGAAGGTGCTATACCTCCGTTCGCTGGGGCGTAACTGGCGGCTGAAAAAAGCGAGCGGCTGCCATGCCCCGCTTACCCACTGCTCAAACACTGCGCCAATGGCAAAGTCTGAGGCATCTGTGGTGATGGCGATCGGGGCTTTGAGAGCCGGGTGTGCCAGCATGGTCGCGTTAGCTAGGGCCGTCTTGGCGTCCCGGAAGGCTTGGTCTCTCTCCGCCGACCAGTCCACAGCCTGCTTTGGCGTCTTACCCTTCAGTGCCGAAAAGTCCTGAATGTATGGGACTGGGTACCGGTCAGGCGTCGTGGCGTCATTGAGCCGGCGGTAATCCCCACACGGACGCATCCCCCCTCCCGGCTTGGGCACAATGTGGAGGGGGGAAGCCCATGGGCTGTCGGAGCGGCGAATAATGCCCAGGCGCTCCATGTTCTCAAACTCTGCCTTGGCAATGCTGAGCTTGGCCGGGTCGAGGCGCCGAGCCCGGGCATAGACCGGGGGGCCAGTCGTGGCGATATGGTGCTCCACTCCATGCTTGTCGGTGGCTACTGAGAAGGTGGGCCGCGTGAGCCCCGGGAACTCGGCGAGCAGCTGCTGGAACTCGTCTGTGGAGGAGAGCATGCTAGAGAGTCTGATAGCGTCTGCCCCTCCGAGAGAACCCGCGTACGAACAGAAAGTAGCGGCATCAATCAAGCGGCGATTTTTCACATCCACTAACAGTCCATAGGCGCACAAAAAATCCGCCCCGAGAAGGGGGACAGAAACATTAGCGGTGACAAAGTCCCAGCCAAACAGTTGGCCACTAAAACGCAGTCCCACATACCTGGTGCCGTATGTGCGGATGGGGCTTCCGTTGGCGGCCTCCAAAGGGGGACCGTGTCCCCCGGTGATGATGTCCACTCGAGAAGCGGGCAAGACGCTCCTCTGCGCGCCCGTGTCGCACATGAACCGTCGCCCGGAGATGGTGTCCTGGACGAACAGCAGCCTGCCTTCTCGACCGACGCTCATGGCCACTAGCGAGCGCCGGCCCTGGCGTTTCCCGCCCCATGGAAACTGCACGGTGGTTGGCACTGCTTGGCCCTGGATCCAAATCTCGCATGGAAGTAACACAGCCCTGCGTCCTGCTGCCTGCGAGGAGCTGTCGCGGCGGCGGCGACCATCATGTCTCCTGGCGGTGGCGAAAAGGATTGGGCCGAAAAAACCGCTGCAGCACCGGGCTGCTGAGCGGCCAGAAAAACTCTATCTGCCTCCTCGGCTAGCGCACGGCAATCATCTTTTATAGTGGTGTTGGCCAGAGCAGCGCCTACCGTAACAGGTAGCTGTCGCAGGAAGAGTTGGACGAACAGGAAATCGGGTTTGTGCTCCCCCAATAAATCCAGCATTCTATCCATCAGCTCAGAAGGTTTGCTGTCCCCGAGCCCTTGTAGAGAGAACAGCCGGCTGGCCCGCTCGGTATCGGAAAGTTCAAATGTCTTCAGCAGGTGAGCCTTGAGCGTATCGTACTTGTCCTGGTACGGAGGGCGTTTGAGGAGGCTCACCACTCTGCTGGCTGTTGAATTTCCCAGGGCTGACACCACATAGTAGTATTTCGTGGTATCCGTGGTAATGTCCCGCAGCGCGAACTGCGCCTCTGTTTGAGCAAACCATGCCGAGGCTGATGATTCCCAGAACTCGGGTAGTTTCAACGAAACTGCGTTTGTAGTCATGTTCCCAGCAAAAAAAAAAAAAAAAAAAAAAAAAAAAAAAAAAAAGTAGCGGAAGCGTCCACCTTACGTCAGGTCACCAATGTAGGAACTCGTGGAATACAACGACACAGTTTCTCTGGTTGACAACACAAATCCGTGTGTCATTTATTGCATCTCATCTCCTCATGTTGAGCTGCACTCCTCAGCTACAACTCCAAACATGAATCCATTACACACCCAAAATGGCTGCCATCTTTAAGCCCAACCCCAAACACCTGCTTAAAGGGACCATGCCCCATTACCCCTAACACACCCTTTGCCTGGTGAATTACGTTCCTTGCATCCCCTACACTTATATAATTTCAAATGTTAAGACATACCAGCTTCAATAAATCCGACTATGACCAAAATCAACAAGTTACTTTCCGATATACAATAAAAAATGAACATTTATTTGAATATTTTTTAACTGACCAACGACAACAGCGGGGAGCCCGGTGAGCTGGATGCTGACTCTGCGGAGCATCAGGTGGCTGAGTTCATGCAGTCCAAGGGGATACAGTTGGACTGTAACAACATCGAGGCATGCCACCCACTGTTCAGGAGAAACGCCAGTGACAGACCAGTTGTGATACTGCGATTCACTAACAGAAAGTACAAGATCGCACTTCTGAAACAAGGAAGGAAGCTGAAGGGAACAGATGTCTTCATTAACGAGCACCTAGCCAAACACAACGCTGATATAGCCTACAGAGCGCGCCAGCTGAAGAAACAGAGGAAAATACTCAACACCTGGACTTCAAACTGCAAAGTATTCATAAAACTAAACGGGAATCCCGAGGAAGCCAAAGTGATCTGCATCAGGAACATCGCTGAACTGGATGAATTCAAATGACTTCATGACGTCACGATCTGGATCTCTCGATCTCCGAGGTAACATTCATAACACAACCATGACAAACAATGACAGAACTCCTTTTACATCTGGAGATAATATTAACATTACACAGAGGATAAGTGACCACCATCAACTGGAATTGGAAGGATTTGAATACACTGATCACAATATGATGGATTTGGAACAGGATATTGATCCGGACAATAATTTTTTCTCTTCTATTAATAATAATTGCTGCTACTACACAGATGAGCAATACAATCTGAACATTCAATCTGAAGGCAAATTATCAATGATTCATTTCAACAGTAGAAGCTTATATGCTAACTTCAATAACATCAAGGACTATCTACAATCATTTTCACAACCATTCAGTATAATAGCAATATCTGAAACATGGATGAACACTGAAAAGGGCATTGATTTTGAATTAGATGGTTACGAACTCAGGTATCAAAACAGACAAAACAAGAGTGGTGGAGGAGTGGCTATTTTTATTGAGAAATCTTTAGCCTTCAGAGTGTTGGAGGGAATGACTATTGGGGTTGACAATCTACTTGAATGCTTAACAGTTGAAATCATCATGGAGAAAAGAAAAAATGTTATTGTTAGCTGTATATATAGGGCACCAGGTGCAAGCATTGGTGCATTCAGTGAATGGATGGAAAGTGTATTTTCAAAAATAATCAACAAAACTATATTTTTATGTGGGGATTACAATATTGACATATTAAATCCCAATAAACTCAATACTACTGATGAATTTCTCAACACAATGTACAGTTTAAGCCTATTCCCAAGAATCACTAGACCCAGCAGAATTACATCTCATTGTGCCACCCTCATTGATAATATCTTCACCAATGACATTGATAGTAATGCAATAAGTGGATTATTAATTAATGACATAAGTGACCATTTACCAGTGTTTACGGTTTACGATATTTATTGTAGAAATAAGTTATATAAACAAACCGAATATAAACGAATAAGGTCAGAGGAATCTATAAACACACTAAAATATGAACTATTGGAATATAACTGGGATATAATATACCAAAAAAATGATGTTGACCTTGCATATGAAGAGTTCCTAAGAATATTTACCTTATTATATGATAAACATTGTCCTATAAAGAAATACAACAGAAAACTAAAATATACTATTAGTTGTCCATGGATTACGAATGGGCTCCGTAATGCATGTAAAAAGAAAAATACACTTTATAGAGATTTCATAAGACAAAGGACTAAAGATGCAGAACAAAAATACAAAAACTATAAAAATAAGTTAACTAATATTATAAGGACAAGTAAGAAAGATTATTATAAGAGGATATTAGATAATAATAAAAATAATGTTAAAGGGATATGGAATATACTAAACAATATTATAAGAAATGGATCTAGACACAATAGTCTACCTAAGTACTTCATTGATAAGGATGTGGAAAACTATAACATGGAAGATGTGGCCAATAGCTTTAATGAATTCTTTGTTAATGTTGGACCTGACCTTGCAAGGAAAATCCCTGAGCCAGGAACTTGTGGGGAACACTTATCAGAGAGAAATCCCTGCTCATTGTTTCTAAAATCAGTGGAGGAAAATGAAATTTTGAATATTGTCAAAAAATGCAAAGATAAACAGTCTACTGACTTTAATGAAATCAACATGTCTCTGGTAAAAAAAGTTATTGACGGCATAGCCAAACCATTAACATACATTTGTAACTTATCATTTCAAACCGGTTCATTTCCTAACAAAATGAAAATAGCTAAAGTCATACCTCTGTACAAGGCTGGAGACACACATCTTTTCACAAACTATAGACCTGTCTCCCTACTGCCACAATTCTCTAAAATACTGGAAAAACTCTTCAACAGCAGATTGGACACATTTCTAGAAAAATACAAAATTCTTTCAGAAAATCAGTATGGTTTCAGAACAAACCGATCAACAGCTATGGCAGTAATTGAGGCAACCGAAGCAATCACAGATGCAATAGATCGCAAGCAATATGCTGTAGGAGTATTCATTGACTTAAAAAAAGCTTTCGACACCATTGACCATGATTTATTGATAAAAAAACTTGAAAGGTATGGTATCAGGGGAATAGTGCTGGATTGGGTTAAAAGTTATTTAAGGGGGAGACAGCAGTTTGTGAAATTGGGTGACTGTGTTTCGTCATGTTTGGAGGTTGCATGTGGTGTCCCCCAGGGGTCAGTATTGGGCCCTAAGTTCTTCATTTTGTACATTAATGAGATATGTAAAGTCTCAAAGTTATTGCACTTGGTACTGTTTGCTGATGACACAAATATCTTTTGCGCGGGGGATAACTTGCAACAATTACAGGAGGATATCACTGCAGAGATGAACAAATTGAAGGTGTGGTTTGATAGAAACAGGCTGTCATTAAATCTGAGCAAGACAAAGTTAATGGTTTTTGGAAATTGTAAAAGGAACACTCAGGTAAATATAAAAATAGATGGAATTGAAATAGAAAGAGTTAATGAAATAAAATTTCTTGGGGTTATGATTGATGACAGAATCAGCTGGAAATCTCATATCAAACATGTACAAACCAAAGTCTCAAGAAGCATTGCAATAATATATAGAGCAAAGAAAATTTTGGATCATAAATCACTCCACATGCTATACTGTTCACTAGTCTTACCTTACCTACAGTACTGTGCTGAGGTTTGGGGCAACAACTTCACAACTTCACTACAGCCACTAACCATTTTACAAAAACGAGCAGTACGAACCATTCACAGCGTGGGTTACCAGGAACACACAAACTCACTTTTTCTACTGTCAAAACTACTGAAATTTACAGACATCGTCAAATATCAAACAGCTCAAATTATGTTCAAAGCTAAAAATAATCTATTACCAGTAAATATACAGTCATTATTCAGCATGCACGAGGGGGGTTATAATTTAAGAGGGAAATTTAATTTTGATATTCAATTAATTCGAACAACCAGAAAAAGTTTTTGTATTTCAGTCAGCGGGGTGAGACTATGGAACAGGTGCACTGTGGAGTTGAAACAATGTCCAAACATAAAACAGTTTAAAAGTAGGTACAAAGACACAATCTTCACAAGTTACAGGGATGAGGGAGGTGTTGGGTAGCACTAGGTGTTATAAGGGTACTGCTTTTTTATTGTTATTTTTATTTTTTTTTCTGGGGGGGTTATTTTCTTATGTGTGTGTAAATATGCGTATATAATGAGTATTGTAGGCATATATTTAGATAATCATCTGAATGGGTGTGTGTATATAGACAGGGTTAGACCAGGAAGCTTGTTATTATGTATTATTTATGGAGAAGGGGTGGGAGTTAATAAGTTTTACTTCTTCTCACTCCTTTTCGAATATGTATATATTCTATTTTTCTTTGTTTCTTTAATGGCTTATTTATTATTTTTGCTTTCATATTCGAAATAAACACTTCAATCAATCAATCAATCAAAAACTAATAAATGTATCAAATTTTGCATTTATGATAATTCTAAGATTTTAAATGTTCAGACTTATACCAACTACGATAAATCCGACTACGATGGAAATCAATAAAGTTACTTTCCGAACTACTATCGAACAAAACTGTTACATTTATTTGAGTATTTTTTAACGAATAAATGTGGTCAATTTTGCATTTATTATGCTTATATAATTTAAAATTGTAAGACATATACCAGCTACGATAAATCCGATAAATATGATAAAAAACGAAAAAAAAATTCTAGTGTTTTTTGACTTAACAAATGTGGTAAATTAGCATTTACGATAATTCTATAATTAAAAATGTTAAGACATATACCCGACTACGATAAATCCGACGACGACGGGAAATCAAAAATAGTAACTTTCCGATATATACGATAAAAAAATAACATTTTAGTATTTTTTCACACACACACACTCTCTCTCTCTCTCACTCTCACACACACACATTCTCTCACACTTACACACACTCTCGCACAAGATCTCTCTCTCTCTCTCTCTCTCTCTCACACACACACACCTCTCTCTCTCTCTCTCTCTCTCTCTCTCACACACACACACACACACACCTCTCTCTCTCTCTCTCTCTCTCTCTCTCTCTCTCTCATCGCCTGCTGCTGTCACAGCAGTGTGCCCTTGTAGTAAATCTTCCTCTCTCTC
>JANIIK010000128.1:72500-86141 GCA_027704905.1 Muraenolepis orangiensis
AAGTTCAGGTTAAAGTACAATAAGGTGAAAGTACAATAAGTTCAGGTTAAAGTACAATCAGGTTAAAGTACAATAAGGTGAAAGTACAATAAGTTCAGGTTAAAGTACAATAAGTTCAGGTTAAAGTACATTAAGGTGAAAGTACAATAAGTTCAGGTGAAAGTACAATAAGGTGGAAGTACAATAAGATCAGGTTAAAGTACAATAAGGTGAAAGTACAATAAGATCAGGTTAAAGTACAATAAGGTGAAAGTACAATAAGTTCAGGTTAAAGTACAATAAGGTGAAAGTACATTAAGATCAGGTTAAAGTACAATAAGTTCAGGTTAAAGTACAATAAGGTGAAAGTACAATAAGTTCAGATTAAAGTACAATAAGTTCAGGTTAAAGTACAATAAGTTCAGGTTAAAGTACAATAAGGTGAAAGTATGATAAGTTCAGGTTAAAGTACAATAAGGTGAAAGTACAATAAGTTCAGGTTAAAGTACAATCAGGTTAAAGTACAATAAGGTGAAAGTACAATAAGATCAGGTTAAAGTACAATAAATTCAGGTTAAAGTACAATAAGGTGAAAGTACAATAAGTTCAGATTAAAGTACAATAAGTTCAGGTGAAAGTACAATAAGTTCAGGTTAAAGTACAATAAGTTCAAGTTAAAGTACAATAAGGTGAAAGTACAATAAGTTCAGGTTAAAGTACAATAAGGTGAAAGTACAATAAGTTCAGGTTAAAGTACAATAAGTTCAGGTGAAAGTACAATAAGTTCAGGTTAAAGTACAATAAGGTGAAAGTACAATAAGTTCAGGTTAAAGTACAATAAGTTCAGGTTAAAGTACAATAAGGTGAAAGTACAATAAGTTCAGATTAAAGTACAATAAGTTCAGGTTAAAGTACAATAAGTTCAGGTTAAAGTACAATAAGGTGAAAGTATGATAAGTTCAGGTTAAAGTACAATAAGGTGAAAGTACAATAAGTTCAGGTTAAAGTACAATCAGGTTAAAGTACAATAAGGTGAAAGTACAATAAGATCAGATTAAAGTACAATAAGTTCAGGTTAAAGTACAATAAGTTCAGGTTAAAGTACAATAAGGTGAAAGTATGATAAGTTCAGGTTAAAGTACAATAAGGTGAAAGTACAATAAGTTCAGGTTAAAGTACAATCAGGTTAAAGTACAATAAGGTGAAAGTACAATAAGATCAGGTTAAAGTACAATAAATTCAGGTTAAAGTACAATAAGGTGAAAGTACAATAAGTTCAGATTAAAGTACAATAAGTTCAGGTGAAAGTACAATAAGTTCAGGTTAAAGTACAATAAGTTCAAGTTAAAGTACAATAAGGTGAAAGTACAATAAGTTCAGGTTAAAGTACAATAAGTTCAGGTTAAAGTACATTAAGGTGAAAGTACAATAAGTTCAGGTGAAAGTACAATAAGGTGGAAGTACAATAAGATCAGGTTAAAGTACAATAAGGTGAAAGTACAATAAGATCAGGTTAAAGTACAATAAGGTGAAAGTACAATAAGTTCAGGTTAAAGTACAATAAGGTGAAAGTACATTAAGATCAGGTTAAAGTACAATAAGTTCAGGTTAAAGTACAATAAGGTGAAAGTACAATAAGTTCAGATTAAAGTACAATAAGTTCAGGTTAAAGTACAATAAGTTCAGGTTAAAGTACAATAAGGTGAAAGTATGATAAGTTCAGGTTAAAGTACAATAAGGTGAAAGTACAATAAGTTCAGGTTAAAGTACAATCAGGTTAAAGTACAATAAGGTGAAAGTACAATAAGATCAGGTTAAAGTACAATAAATTCAGGTTAAAGTACAATAAGGTGAAAGTACAATAAGTTCAGATTAAAGTACAATAAGTTCAGGTGAAAGTACAATAAGTTCAGGTTAAAGTACAATAAGTTCAAGTTAAAGTACAATAAGGTGAAAGTACAATAAGTTCAGGTTAAAGTACAATAAGGTGAAAGTACAATAAGTTCAGGTTAAAGTACAATAAGTTCAGGTGAAAGTACAATAAGTTCAGGTTAAAGTACATTAAGGTGAAAGTACAATAAGTTCAGGTTAAAGTACAATAAGTTAAGGTGAAAGTACAATAAGTTCAGGTTAAAGTACAATAAGTTCAGGTGAAAGTACAATAAGTTCAGGTGAAAGTACAATAAGATCAGGTTAAAGTACAATAAGGTGAAAGTACAATAAGTTCAGGTTAAAGTACAATAAGTTCAGGTGAAAGTACAATAAGTTCAGGTTAAAGTACAATAAGTTCAGGTTAAAGTACAATAAGGTTAAAGTACAATAAGTTCAGGTTAAAGTACAATAAGGTGAAAGTACAATAAGTTCAGGTTAAAGTACAATAAGGTGAAAGTACAATAAGTTCAGGTGAAAGTACAATAAGTTCAGGTTAAAGTACAATAAGGTGAAAGTACAATAAGTTCAGGTTAAAGTACAACAAGATGAAAGTACAATAAGGTGAAAGTACAATAAGATCAGGTTAAAGTACAATAAGGTGAAAGTACAATAAGTTCAGGTTAAAGTACAATAAATTCAGGTTAAAGTACAATAAGGTGAAAGTACAATAAGTTCAGGTGAAAGTACAATAAGTTCAGGTTAAAGTACAAAAAGGTGAAAGTACAATAAGTTCAGGTGAAAGTACAATAAGGTGAAAGTACAATAAGATCAGGTTAAAGTACAATAAGGTGAAAGTACAATAAGTTCAGGTTAAAGTACAATAAGGTGAAAGTACAATAAGTTCAGGTTAAAGTACAATAAGGTGAAAGTACAATAAGTTCAGGTTAAAGTACAATAAGGTGAAAGTACAATAAGTTCAGGTTAAAGTACAATAAGGTGAAAGTACAATAAGTTCAGGTTAAAGTACAATAAGTTCAGGTTAAAGTACAATAAGTTCAGGTTAAAGTACAATAAGGTTAAAGTACAATAAGTTCAGGTTAAAGTACAATAAGGTGAAAGTACAATAAGTTCAGGTTAAAGTACTATAGTGGCTATTCCTTCACTTAATTATAGCCACTGCCCCAGCGATAGAAGAGTTGTTTTAACGCACCTTTGTCGTAGATCCGGACGCCGTGCGCATGTTCATTGTGAAAATAATAAACTCAAATATTTCAAACTCAAATATCCTACCAAAACGTTGTAGGCCAGCGCAATAGACAAACTATGTTCATGTGTGTGTGTGTTTGTGTGTGAAAGGTAGAAAGTAGATGATAGATGTATGTGTATGTGTATGTGTATGTAGGTGATTCAAAATAGAAGATGGTTAAAAAACTGTGTTTGCTCTCCAACTAAAGCTAGGACTCCATAATCCCGGTCCAAACATTTTCCACTTCCCTTTGTTAACTTGCACCACCCTGATTACTATGGGTGTGGCCAAGTTGCCAATCAATCGGTGGCCCAGCTGTCGATCAGCTGTCTATCAAATCAGTAGATCTGATATATAGTAGAACAAAACATGGGAAGTCTACAAATTATAATTATTCGTTTTTTAGGTAAACAAAAACGCTATTTGGCTCCTACAAGTACAATAAGGTGAAAGTACAATAAGTTCAGGTGAAAGTACAATAAGTTCAGGTTAAAGTACAATAAGGTGAAAGTACAATAAGTTCAGGTTAAAGTACAACAAGATGAAAGTACAATAAGGTGAAAGTACAATAAGATCAGGTTAAAGTACAATAAGGTGAAAGTACAATAAGTTCAGGTTAAAGTACAATAAATTCAGGTTAAAGTACAATAAGGTGAAAGTACAATAAGTTCAGGTGAAAGTACAATAAGTTCAGGTTAAAGTACAAAAAGGTGAAAGTACAATAAGTTCAGGTGAAAGTACAATAAGGTGAAAGTACAATAAGATCAGGTTAAAGTACAATAAGGTGAAAGTACAATAAGTTCAGGTTAAAGTACAATAAGGTGAAAGTACAATAAGTTCAGGTTAAAGTACAATAAGGTGAAAGTACAATAAGTTCAGGTTAAAGTACAATAAGGTGAAAGTACAATAAGTTCAGGTTAAAGTACAATAAGTTCAGGTAAAGTACAATAAGGTGAAAGTACAATAAGTTCAGGTGAAAGTACAATAAGTTCAGGTTAAAGTACAATAAGTTCAGGTTAAAGTACAATAAGGTGAAAGTACAATAAGTTCAGGTTAAAGTACAATAAGGTGAAAGTACAATAAGTTCAGGTTAAAGTACAATAAGTTCAGGTTAAAGTACAATAAGGTGAAAGTACAATAAGTTCAGGTTAAAGTACAATAAGTTCAGGTTAAAGTACAATAAGGTGACAGTATAATAAGTTCAGGTTAAAGTACAATAAGGTGACAGTATAATAAGTTCAGGTTAAAGTACTATAAGGTGAAAGTACAATAAGTTCAGGTTAAAGTACAATAAGGTGAAAGTACAATAAGATCAGGTGAAAGTACAATAAGGTGAAAGTACAATAAGATCAGGTGAAAGTACAATAAGATCAGGTTAAAGTACAATAAGGTGAAAATACAATAAGTTCAGGTTAAAGTACAATAAGTTCAGGTGAAAGTACAATAAGTTCAGGTTAAAGTACATTAAGGTGAAAGTACAATAAGTTCAGGTTAAAGTACAATAAGGTGAAAGTACAATAAGTTCAGGTTAAAGTACAATAAGTTCAGGTGAAAGTACAATAAGTTCAGGTTAAAGTACATTAAGGTGAAAGTACAATAAGTTCAGGTTAAAGTACAATAAGGTGAAAGTACAATAAGTTCAGGTTAAAGTACAATAAGTTCAGGTGAAAGTACAATAAGTTCAGGTAAAAGTACATTAAGGTGAAAGTACAATAAGTTCAGGTTAAAGTACAATAAGTTAAGGTGAAAGTACAATAAGATCAGGTTAAAGTACAATAAGGTGAAAGTACAATAAGTTCAGGTTAAAGTACAATAAGTTCAGGTGAAAGTACAATAAGTTCAGGTGAAAGTACAATAAGGTTAAAGTACAATAAGTTCAGGTTAAAGTACAATAAGGTGAAAGTACAATAAGTTCAGGTGAAAGTACAATAAGGTGAAAGTACAATAAGTTCAGGTTAAAGTACAATAAGGTGAAAGTACAATAAGTTCAGGTTAAAGTACAATAAGTTCAGGTTAAAGTACAATAAGTTCAGGTTAAAGTACAATAAGGTGAAAGTACAATAAGTTCAGGTTAAAGTACAATAAGGTGAAAGTACAATAAGTTCAGGTTAAAGTACAATAAGGTGAAAGTACAATAAGGTGAAAGTACAATAAGTTCAGGTGAAAGTACAATAAGTTCAGGTGAAAGTACAATAAGGTGAAAGTACAATAAGTTCAGGTGAAAGTACAATAAGTTCAGGTTAAAGTACAATAAGGTGAAAGTACAATAAGTTCAGGTTAAAGTACAATAAGGTGAAAGTACAATAAGTTCAGGTTAAAGTACAATAAGTTCAGGTTAAAGTACAATAAGTTCAGGTTAAAGTACAATAAGGTTAAAGTACAATAAGTTCAGGTTAAAGTACAATAAGGTGAAAGTACAATAAGTTCAGGTTAAAGTACAATAAGGTGAAAGTACAATAAGTTCAGGTGAAAGTACAATAAGTTCAGGTTAAAGTACAATAAGGTGAAAGTACAATAAGATCAGGTTAAAGTACAATAAGGTGAAAGTACAATAAGTTCAGGTTAAAGTACAACAAGATGAAAGTACAATAAGATCAGGTTAAAGTACAATAAGGTGAAAGTACAATAAGATCAGGTTAAAGTACAATAAGGTGAAAGTACAATAAGTTCAGGTTAAAGTACAATAAATTCAGGTTAAAGTACAATAAGGTGAAAGTACAATAAGTTCAGGTGAAAGTACAATAAGTTCAGGTTAAAGTACAATAAGGTGAAAGTTCAATAAGTTCAGGTGAAAGTACAATAAGGTGAAAGTACAATAAGATCAGGTTAAAGTACAATAAGGTGAAAGTACAATAAGTTCAGGTTAAAGTACAATAAGGTGAAAGTACAATAAGTTCAGGTTAAAGTACAATAAGGTGAAAGTACAATAAGTTCAGGTTAAAGTACAATAAGGTGAAAGTACAATAAGTTCAGGTTAAAGTACAATAAGTTCAGGTTAAAGTACAATAAGGTGAAAGTACAATAAGTTCAGGTTAAAGTGCAATAAGTTCAGGTTAAAGTACAGTAAGGTGAAAGTACAATAAGTTCAGGTGAAAGTACAATAAGTTCAGGTTAAAGTACAATAAGTTCAGGTTAAAGTACAATAAGGTGAAAGTACAATAAGTTCAGGTTAAAGTACAATAAGGTGAAAGTACAATAAGTTCAGGTTAAAGTACAATAAGTTCAGGTTAAAGTACAATAAGGTGAAAGTACAATAAGTTCAGGTTAAAGTGCAATAAGTTCAGGTTAAAGTACAGTAAGGTGAAAGTACAATAAGTTCAGGTGAAAGTACAATAAGTTCAGGTTAAAGTACAATAAGGTGAAAGTACAATAAGTTCAGGTTAAAGTACAATAAGGTGAAAGTACAATAAGTTCAGGTTAAAGTACAATAAGTTCAGGTTAAAGTACAATAAGTTCAGGTTAAAGTACAATAAGGTTAAAGTACAATAAGTTCAGGTTAAAGTACAATAAGGTGAAAGTACAATAAGTTCAGGTTAAAGTACAATAAGGTGAAAGTACAATAAGTTCAGGTGAAAGTACAATAAGTTCAGGTTAAAGTACAATAAGGTGAAAGTACAATAAGATCAGGTTAAAGTACAATAAGGTGAAAGTACAATAAGTTCAGGTTAAAGTACAACAAGATGAAAGTACAATAAGATCAGGTTAAAGTACAATAAGGTGAAAGTACAATAAGATCAGGTTAAAGTACAATAAGGTGAAAGTACAATAAGTTCAGGTTAAAGTACAATAAATTCAGGTTAAAGTACAATAAGGTGAAAGTACAATAAGTTCAGGTGAAAGTACAATAAGTTCAGGTTAAAGTACAATAAGGTGAAAGTTCAATAAGTTCAGGTGAAAGTACAATAAGGTGAAAGTACAATAAGATCAGGTTAAAGTACAATAAGGTGAAAGTACAATAAGTTCAGGTTAAAGTACAATAAGGTGAAAGTACAATAAGTTCAGGTTAAAGTACAATAAGGTGAAAGTACAATAAGTTCAGGTTAAAGTACAATAAGGTGAAAGTACAATAAGTTCAGGTTAAAGTACAATAAGTTCAGGTTAAAGTACAATAAGGTGAAAGTACAATAAGTTCAGGTTAAAGTGCAATAAGTTCAGGTTAAAGTACAGTAAGGTGAAAGTACAATAAGTTCAGGTGAAAGTACAATAAGTTCAGGTTAAAGTACAATAAGTTCAGGTTAAAGTACAATAAGGTGAAAGTACAATAAGTTCAGGTTAAAGTACAATAAGGTGAAAGTACAATAAGTTCAGGTTAAAGTACAATAAGTTCAGGTTAAAGTACAATAAGGTGACAGTATAATAAGTTCAGGTTAAAGTACTATAAGGTGAAAGTACAATAAGTTCAGGTTAAAGTACAATAAGGTGAAAGTACAATAAGATCAGGTGAAAGTACAATAAGATCAGGTTAAAGTACAATAAGGTGAAAATACAATAAGTTCAGGTTAAAGTACAATAAGTTCAGGTGAAAGTACAATAAGTTCAGGTTAAAGTACATTAAGGTGAAAGTACAATAAGTTCAGGTTAAAGTACAATAAGGTGAAAGTACAATAAGTTCAGGTTAAAGTACAATAAGTTCAGGTGAAAGTACAATAAGTTCAGGTTAAAGTACATTAAGGTGAAAGTACAATAAGTTCAGGTTAAAGTACAATAAGTTAAGGTGAAAGTACAATAAGATCAGGTTAAAGTACAATAAGGTGAAAGTACAATAAGTTCAGGTTAAAGTACAATAAGTTCAGGTGAAAGTACAATAAGTTCAGGTGAAAGTACAATAAGGTGAAAGTACAATAAGTTCAGGTTAAAGTACAATAAGGTGAAAGTACAATAAGTTCAGGTGAAAGTACAATAAGGTGAAAGTACAATAAGTTCAGGTTAAAGTACAATAAGGTGAAAGTACAATAAGTTCAGGTTAAAGTACAATAAGTTCAGGTTAAAGTACAATAAGTTCAGGTTAAAGTACAATAAGGTGTAAGTACAATAAGTTCAGGTTAAAGTACAATAAGGTGAAAGTACAATAAGTTCAGGTGAAAGTACAATAAGTTCAGGTTAAAGTACAATAAGGTGAAAGTACAATAGTTCAGGTGAAAGTACAATAAGATCAGGTTAAAGTACAATAAGGTGAAAGTACAATAAGTTCAGGTTAAAGTACAATAAGTTCAGGTGAAAGTACAATAAGGTTAAAGTACAATAAGTTCAGGTTAAAGTACAATAAGGTGAAAGTACAATAAGTTCAGGTTAAAGTACAATAAGGTGAAAGTACAATAAGTTCAGGTGAAAGTACAATAAGATCAGGTTAAAGTACAATAAGGTGAAAGTACAATAAGTTCAGGTTAAAGTACAATAAGGTGAAAGTACAATAAGTTCAGGTTAAAGTACAATAAGTTCAGGTTAAAGTACAATAAGTTCAGGTTAAAGTACAATAAGGTTAAAGTACAATAAGTTCAGGTTAAAGTACAATAAGGTGAAAGTACAATAAGTTCAGGTAAAAGTACAACAAGATGAAAGTACAATAAGATCAGGTTAAAGTACAATAAGGTGAAAGTACAATAAGATCAGGTTAAAGTACAATAAGGTGAAAGTACAATAAGTTCAGGTTAAAGTACAATAAATTCAGGTTAAAGTACAATAAGGTGAAAGTACAATAAGTTCAGGTTAAAGTACAATAAGGTGAAAGTACAATAAGTTCAGGTTAAAGTACAATAAGTTCAGGTTAAAGTACAATAAGGTGAAACTACAATAAGTTCAGGTTAAAGTGCAATAAGTTCAGGTTAAAGTAAAATAAGGTGAAAGTACAATAAGTTCAGGTGAAAGTACAATAAGGTGAAAGTACAATAAGTTCAGGTTAAAGTACAATAAGGTGAAAGTACAATAAGTGCAGGTTAAAGTACAATAAGTTCAGGTTAAAGTACAATAAGGTGAAAGTATAATAAGTTCAGGTTAAAGTACAATAAGGTGAAAGTACAATAAGTTCAGGTTAAAGTACAATAAGGTGAAAGTACAATAAGATCAGGTTAAAGTACAATAAGGTGAAAGTACAATAAGTTCAGGTTAAAGTACAATAAGTTCAGGTGAAAGTACAATAAGGTTAAAGTACAATAAGTTCAGGTTAAAGTACAATAAGGTGAAAGTACAATAAGTTCAGGTTAAAGTACAATAAGGTGAAAGTACAATAAGTTCAGGTGAAAGTACAATAAGGTGAAAGTACAATAAGTTCAGGTTAAAGTACAATAAGGTGAAAGTACAATAAGTTCAGGTGAAAGTACAATAAGGTGAAAGTACAATAAGTTCAGGTTAAAGTACAATAAGTTCAGGTTAAAGTACAATAAGGTGAAAGTACAATAAGTTCAGGTGAAAGTACAATAAGTTCAGGTTAAAGTACAATAAGGTCAAAGTACAATAAGTTCAGGTGAAAGTACAATAAGTTCAGGTTAAAGTACAATAAGGTGAAAGTACAATAAGTTCAGGTTAAAGTACAATAAGTTCAGGTTAAAGTACAATAAGGTGAAAGTACAATAAGTTCAGGTTAAAGTACAATAAGGTGAAAGTACAATAAGTTCAGGTGAAAGTACAATAAGTTCAGGTGAAAGTACAATAAGGTGAAAGTACAATAAGTTCAGGTTAAAGTACAATAAGTTCAGGTTAAAGTACAATAAGGTGAAAGTACAATAAGTTCAGGTTAAAGTACAATAAGTTCAGGTTAAAGTACAATAAGGTGAAAGTACAATAAGTTCAGGTTAAAGTACAATAAGGTGAAAGTACAATAAGTTCAGGTGAAAGTACAATAAGTTCAGGTGAAAGTACAATAAGTTCAGGTGAAAGTACAATAAGGTGAAAGTACAATAAGTTCAGGTTAAAGTACAATAAGGTGAAAGTACAATAAGTTCAGGTGAAAGTACAATAAGTTCAGGTTAAAGTACAATAAGGTGAAAGTACAATAAGTTCAGGTGAAAGTACAATAAGGTGAAAGTACAATAAGTTCAGGTTAAAGTACAATAAGGTTAAAGTACAATAAGTTCAGGTTAAAGTACAATAAGGTTAAAGTACAATAAGTTCAGGTTAAAGTACAATAAGATGAAAGTACAATAAGATCAGGTTAAAGTACAATAAGGTGAAAATACAATAAGATCAGGTTAAAGTACAATAAGGTGAAAGTACAATAAGTTCAGGTTAAAGTACAATAAGTTCAGGTTAAAGTACATTAAGGTGAAAGTACAATAAGTTCAGGTGAAAGTACAATAAGGTGGAAGTACAATAAGATCAGGTTAAAGTACAATAAGGTGAAAGTACAATAAGATCAGGTTAAAGTACAATAAGGTGAAAGTACAATAAGTTCAGGTTAAAGTACAATAAGGTGAAAGTACATTAAGATCAGGTTAAAGTACAATAAGTTCAGGTTAAAGTACAATAAGGTGAAAGTACAATAAGTTCAGATTAAAGTACAATAAGTTCAGGTTAAAGTACAATAAGTTCAGGTTAAAGTACAATAAGGTGAAAGTATGATAAGTTCAGGTTAAAGTACAATAAGGTGAAAGTACAATAAGTTCAGGTTAAAGTACAATAAGGTGAAAGTACAATAAGATCAGGTTAAAGTACAATAAGGTGAAAGTACAATAAGATCAGGTTAAAGTACAATAAGTTCAGGTTAAAGTACAATAAGGTGAAAGTACAATAAGTTCAGGTTAAAGTACAATAAGTTCAGGTGAAAGTACAATAAGGTTAAAGTACAATAAGTTCAGGTTAAAGTACAATAAGGTGAAAGTACAATAAGTTCAGGTTAAAGTACAATAAGGTGAAAGTACAATAAGTTCAGGTGAAAGTACAATAAGGTGAAAGTACAATAAGTTCAGGTTAAAGTACAATAAGGTGAAAGTACAATAAGTTCAGGTGAAAGTACAATAAGGTGAAAGTACAATAAGTTCAGGTTAAAGTACAATAAGTTCAGGTTAAAGTACAATAAGGTGAAAGTACAATAAGTTCAGGTGAAAGTACAATAAGTTCAGGTTAAAGTACAATAAGGTCAAAGTACAATAAGTTCAGGTGAAAGTACAATAAGTTCAGGTTAAAGTACAATAAGGTGAAAGTACAATAAGTTCAGGTTAAAGTACAATAAGTTCAGGTTAAAGTACAATAAGGTGAAAGTACAATAAGTTCAGGTTAAAGTACAATAAGGTGAAAGTACAATAAGTTCAGGTGAAAGTACAATAAGTTCAGGTGAAAGTACAATAAGGTGAAAGTACAATAAGTTCAGGTTAAAGTACAATAAGGTGAAAGTACAATAAGTTCAGGTGAAAGTACAATAAGGTGAAAGTACAAAAAGTTCAGGTTAAAGTACAATAAGGTGAAAGTACAATAAGTTCAGGTGAAAGTACAATAAGGTGAAAGTACAATAAGTTCAGGTTAAAGTACAATAAGGTGAAAGTACAATAAGTTCAGGTGAAAGTACAATAAGTTCAGGTTAAAGTACAATAAGGTGAAAGTACAATAAGTTCAGGTGAAAGTACAATAAGTTCAGGTTAAAGTACAATAAGGTGAAAGTACAATAAGTTCAGGTTAAAGTACAATAAGTTCAGGTTAAAGTACAATAAGGTGAAAGTACAATAAGTTCAGGTTAAAGTACAATAAGGTGAAAGTACAATAAGTTCAGGTGAAAGTACAATAAGTTCAGGTGAAAGTACAATAAGTTCAGGTGAAAGTACAATAAGGTGAAAGTACAATAAGTTCAGGTTAAAGTACAATAAGGTTAAAGTACAATAAGTTCAGGTTAAAGTACAATAAGGTTAAAGTACAATAAGTTCAGGTTAAAGTACAATAAGATGAAAGTACAATAAGATCAGGTTAAAGTACAATAAGGTGAAAATACAATAAGATCAGGTTAAAGTACAATAAGGTGAAAGTACAATAAGTTCAGGTTAAAGTACAATAAGTTCAGGTTAAAGTACATTAAGGTGAAAGTACAATAAGTTCAGGTGAAAGTACAATAAGGTGGAAGTACAATAAGATCAGGTTAAAGTACAATAAGGTGAAAGTACAATAAGATCAGGTTAAAGTACAATAAGGTGAAAGTACAATAAGTTCAGGTTAAAGTACAATAAGGTGAAAGTACATTAAGATCAGGTTAAAGTACAATAAGTTCAGGTTAAAGTACAATAAGGTGAAAGTACAATAAGTTCAGATTAAAGTACAATAAGTTCAGGTTAAAGTACAATAAGTTCAGGTTAAAGTACAATAAGGTGAAAGTATGATAAGTTCAGGTTAAAGTACAATAAGGTGAAAGTACAATAAGTTCAGGTTAAAGTACAATAAGGTGAAAGTACAATAAGATCAGGTTAAAGTACAATAAGGTGAAAGTACAATAAGATCAGGTTAAAGTACAATAAGTTCAGGTTAAAGTACAATAAGGTGAAAGTACAATAAGTTCAGATTAAAGTACAATAAGTTCAGGTGAAAGTACAATAAGTTCAGGTTAAAGTACAATAAGGTGAAAGTACAATAAGTTCAGGTTAAAGTACAATAAGTTCAGGTGAAAGTACAATAAGTTCAGGTTAAAGTACATTAAGGTGAAAGTACAATAAGTTCAGGTTAAAGTACAATAAGTTAAGGTGAAAGTACAATAAGATCAGGTTAATGTACAATAAGGTGAAAGTACAATAAGTTCAGGTTAAAGTACAATAAGTTCAGGTGAAAGTACAATAAGTTCAGGTGAAAGTACAATAAGGTGAAAGTACAATAAGTTCAGGTTAAAGTACAATAAGGTGAAAGTACAATAAGTTCAGGTTAAAGTACAATAAGGTGAAAGTACAATAAGTTCAGGTGAAAGTACAATAAGTTCAGGTTAAAGTACAATAAGGTGAAAGTACAATAAGTTCATGTGAAAGTACAATAAGATCAGGTTAAAGTACAATAAGGTGAAAGTACAATAAGTTCAGGTTAAAGTACAATAAGTTCAGGTGAAAGTACAATAAGGTTAAAGTACAATAAGTTCAGGTTAAAGTACAATAAGGTGAAAGTACAATAAGTTCAGGTTAAAGTACAATAAGGTGAAAGTACAATAAGGTGAAAGTACAATAAGTTCAGGTGAAAGTACAATAAGTTCAGGTGAAAGTACAATAAGGTGAAAGTACAATAAGTTCAGGTTAAAGTACAATAAGGTGAAAGTACAATAAGTTCAGGTTAAAGTACAATAAGTTCAGGTGAAAGTACAATAAGTTCAGGTTAAAGTACATTAAGGTGAAAGTACAATAAGTTCAGGTTAAAGTACAATAAGTTAAGGTGAAAGTACAATAAGATCAGGTTAATGTACAATAAGGTGAAAGTACAATAAGTTCAGGTTAAAGTACAATAAGTTCAGGTGAAAGTACAATAAGTTCAGGTGAAAGTACAATAAGGTGAAAGTACAATAAGTTCAGGTTAAAGTACAATAAGGTGAAAGTACAATAAGTTCAGGTTAAAGTACAATAAGGTGAAAGTACAATAAGTTCAGGTGAAAGTAC
>JANIIK010000129.1:0-35174 GCA_027704905.1 Muraenolepis orangiensis
CTTATTGTACTTTCACCTGAACTTATTGTACTTTCACCTTATTGTACTTTAACCTGAACTTATTGTACTTTAACCTGAACTTATTGTACTTTCACCTTATTGTACTTTAACCTGATCTTATTGTACTTTCACCTTATTGTACTTTAACCTGATCTTATTGTACTTTCACCTTATTGTACTTTAACCTGAACTTATTGTACTTTCACCTTATTGTACTTTAACCTGAACTTATTGTACTTTCACCTTATTGTACTTTAACCTGAACTTATTGTACTTTCACCTGAACTTATTGTACTTTCACCTTATTGTACTTTAACCTGAACTTATTGTACTTTCACCTTATTGTACTTTAACCTGAACTTATTGTACTTTCACCTTATTGTACTTTAACCTGAACTTATTGTACTTTACCTGAACTTATTGTACTTTAACCTGAACTTATTGTACTTTCACCTTATTGTACTTTAACCTGAACTTATTGTACTTTCACCTTATTGTACTTTAACCTGATCTTATTGTACTTTCACCTGAACTTATTGTACTTTCACCTTATTGTACTTTAACCTGAACTTATTGTACTTTCACCTGAACTTATTGTACTTTCACCTTATTGTACTTTAACCTGAACTTATTGTACTTTCACCTTATTGTACTTTAACCTGAACTTATTGTACTTTCACCTGAACTTATTGTACTTTCACCTTATTGTACTTTCACCTTATTGTACTTTCACCTGAACTTATTGTACTTTCACCTTATTGTACTTTAACCTGAACTTATTGTACTTTCACCTTATTGTACTTTAACCTGAACTTATTGTACTTTCACCTTATTGTACTTTAACCTGAACTTATTGTACTTTCACCTTATTGTACTTTAACCTGAACTTATTGTACTTTCACCTTATTGTACTTTAACCTGAACTTATTGTACTTTCACCTTATTGTACTTTAACCTGAACTTATTGTACTTTCACCTTATTGTACTTTAACCTGAACTTATTGTACTTTCACCTTATTGTACTTTAACCTGAACTTATTGTACTTTAACCTGAACTTATTGTACTTTCACCTTATTGTACTTTAACCTGAACTTATTGTACTTTCACCTTATTGTACTTTAACCTGAACTTATTGTACTTTAACCTGAACTTATTGTACTTTCACCTGAACTTATTGTACTTTCACCTTATTGTACTTTACCTGAACTTATTGTACTTTAACCTGAACTTATTGTACTTTCACCTTATTGTACTTTAACCTGAACTTATTGTACTTTAACCTGAACTTATTGTACTTTCACCTTATTGTACTTTAACCTGAACTTATTGTACTTTCACCTTATTGTACTTTAACCTGAACTTATTGTACTTTAACCTGAACTTATTGTACTTTCACCTTATTGTACTTTAACCTGAACTTATTGTACTTTCACCTTATTGTACTTTAACCTGAACTTATTGTACTTTCACCTTATTGTACTTTAACCTGAACTTATTGTACTTTCACCTTATTGTACTTTCACCTGAACTTATTGTACTTTCACCTTATTGTACTTTAACCTGATCTTATTGTACTTTCACCTTATTGTACTTTAACCTGATCTTATTGTACTTTCACCTTATTGTACTTTCACCTGAACTTATTGTACTTTCACCTTATTGTACTTTAACCTGAACTTATTGTACTTTCACCTTATTGTACTTTAACCTGAACTTATTGTACTTTCACCTTATTGTACTTTAACCTGAACTTATTGTACTTTCACCTTATTGTACTTTAACCTGAACTTATTGTACTTTAACCTGAACTTATTGTACTTTCACCTTATTGTACTTTAACCTGAACTTATTGTACTTTCACCTTATTGTACTTTAACCTGAACTTATTGTACTTTCACCTTATTGTACTTTAACCTGAACTTATTGTACTTTCACCTTATTGTACTTTAACCTGAACTTATTGTACTTTAACCTGAACTTATTGTACTTTCACCTTATTGTACTTTAACCTGAACTTATTGTACTTTAACCTGAACTTATTGTACTTTCACCTTATTGTACTTTAACCTGAACTTATTGTACTTTCACCTGACTTATTGTACTTTCACCTGAACTTATTGTACTTTCACCTTATTGTACTTTAACCTGAACTTATTGTACTTTAACCTGAACTTATTGTACTTTCACCTTATTGTACTTTAACCTGAACTTATTGTACTTTAACCTGAACTTATTGTACTTTCACCTTATTGTACTTTAACCTGAACTTATTGTACTTTCACCTTATTGTACTTTAACCTGAACTTATTGTACTTTCACCTTATTGTACTTTAACCTGAACTTATTGTACTTTCACCTTATTGTACTTTAACCTGAACTTATTGTACTTTCACCTTATTGTACTTTAACCTGAACTTATTGTACTTTCACCTTATTGTACTTTAACCTGAACTTATTGTACTTTCACCTTATTGTACTTTAACCTGAACTTATTGTACTTTCACCTTATTGTACTTTAACCTGAACTTATTGTACTTTCACCTTATTGTACTTTAACCTGAACTTATTGTACTTTCACCTTATTGTACTTTAACCTGAACTTATTGTACTTTCACCTTATTGTACTTTAACCTGAACTTATTGTACTTTCACCTTATTGTACTTTAACCTGAACTTATTGTACTTTCACCTGAACTTATTGTACTTTCACCTTATTGTACTTTAACCTGAACTTATTGTACTTTCACCTTATTGTACTTTAACCTGAACTTATTGTACTTTCACCTTATTGTACTTTAACCTGAACTTATTGTACTTTCACCTTATTGTACTTTAACCTGAACTTATTGTACTTTAACCTGAACTTATTGTACTTTCACCTTATTGTACTTTAACCTGAACTTATTGTACTTTAACCTGAACTTATTGTACTTTCACCTTATTGTACTTTAACCTGAACTTATTGTACTTTCACCTTATTGTACTTTAACCTGAACTTATTGTACTTTCACCTTATTGTACTTTAACCTGAACTTATTGTACTTTCACCTTATTGTACTTTCACCTGAACTTATTGTACTTTCACCTTATTGTACTTTAACCTGAACTTATTGTACTTTCACCTTATTGTACTTTACCTGAACTTATTGTACTTTAACCTGAACTTATTGTACTTTCACCTTATTGTACTTTAACCTGAACTTATTGTACTTTCACCTGTATTGTACTTTCACCTTATTGTACTTTACCTGAACTTATTGTACTTTCACCTGAACTTATTGTACTTTCACCTTATTGTACTTTAACCTGAACTTATTGTACTTTAACCTGAACTTATTGTACTTTCACCTTATTGTACTTTAACCTGAACTTATTGTACTTTCACCTTATTGTACTTTAACCTGAACTTATTGTACTTTCACCTTATTGTACTTTAACCTGAACTTATTGTACTTTCACCTTATTGTACTTTAACCTGAACTTATTGTACTTTCACCTTATTGTACTTTAACCTGAACTTATTGTACTTTCACCTGAACTTATTGTACTTTCACCTGACTTATTGTACTTTAACCTGAACTTATTGTACTTTCACCTTATTGTACTTTAACCTGAACTTATTGTACTTTCACCTTATTGTACTTTAACCTGAACTTATTGTACTTTAACCTGAACTTATTGTACTTTCACCTTATTGTACTTTAACCTGAACTTATTGTACTTTCACCTTATTGTACTTTAACCTGAACTTATTGTACTTTCACCTTATTGTACTTTAACCTGAACTTATTGTACTTTCACCTTATTGTACTTTAACCTGAACTTATTGTACTTTCACCTTATTGTACTTTAACCTGAACTTATTGTACTTTCACCTTATTGTACTTTAACCTGAACTTATTGTACTTTCACCTTATTGTACTTTAACCTGAACTTATTGTACTTTCACCTTATTGTACTTTAACCTGAACTTATTGTACTTTCACCTTATTGTACTTTAACCTGAACTTATTGTACTTTAACCTGAACTTATTGTACTTTCACCTTATTGTACTTTAACCTGAACTTATTGTACTTTCACCTTATTGTACTTTAACCTGAACTTATTGTACTTTCACCTGACTTATTGTACTTTCACCTGAACTTATTGTACTTTCACCTTATTGTACTTTACCTGAACTTATTGTACTTTAACCTGAACTTATTGTACTTTCACCTTATTGTACTTTAACCTGAACTTATTGTACTTTAACCTGAACTTATTGTACTTTCACCTTATTGTACTTTAACCTGAACTTATTGTACTTTAACCTGAACTTATTGTACTTTCACCTTATTGTACTTTAACCTGAACTTATTGTACTTTCACCTTATTGTACTTTAACCTGAACTTATTGTACTTTCACCTTATTGTACTTTAACCTGAACTTATTGTACTTTCACCTTATTGTACTTTAACCTGAACTTATTGTACTTTCACCTTATTGTACTTTAACCTGAACTTATTGTACTTTCACTGAACTTATTGTACTTTCACCTTATTGTACTTTACCTGAACTTATTGTACTTTAACCTGAACTTATTGTACTTTCACCTTATTGTACTTTAACCTGAACTTATTGTACTTTCACCTTATTGTACTTTAACCTGAACTTATTGTACTTTCACCTTATTGTACTTTAACCTGAACTTATTGTACTTTCACCTTATTGTACTTTAACCTGAACTTATTGTACTTTCACCTTATTGTACTTTAACCTGAACTTATTGTACTTTCACCTTATTGTACTTTAACCTGAACTTATTGTACTTTCACCTTATTGTACTTTAACCTGAACTTATTGTACTTTCACCTTATTGTACTTTAACCTGAACTTATTGTACTTTCACCTTATTGTACTTTAACCTGAACTTATTGTACTTTCACCTGAACTTATTGTACTTTCACCTTATTGTACTTTAACCTGAACTTATTGTACTTTCACCTGAACTTATTGTACTTTCACCTTATTGTACTTTAACCTGAACTTATTGTACTTTCACCTGAACTTATTGTACTTTCACCTTATTGTACTTTAACCTGAACTTATTGTACTTTAACCTGAACTTATTGTACTTTCACCTTATTGTACTTTAACCTGAACTTATTGTACTTTCACCTTATTGTACTTTAACCTGAACTTATTGTACTTTCACCTTATTGTACTTTCACCTGAACTTATTGTACTTTCACCTTATTGTACTTTAACCTGAACTTATTGTACTTTCACCTTATTGTACTTTAACCTGAACTTATTGTACTTTCACCTTATTGTACTTTAACCTGAACTTATTGTACTTTCACCTGAACTTATTGTACTTTCACCTTATTGTACTTTAACCTGAACTTATTGTACTTTCACCTGAACTTATTGTACTTTCACCTTATTGTACTTTAACCTGAACTTATTGTACTTTCACCTTATTGTACTTTAACCTGATCTTATTGTACTTTCACCTTATTGTACTTTAACCTGAACTTATTGTACTTTCACCTTATTGTACTTTAACCTGAACTTATTGTACTTTCACCTTATTGTACTTTAACCTGAACTTATTGTACTTTAACCTGAACTTATTGTACTTTCACCTTATTGTACTTTAACCTGAACTTATTGTACTTTCACCTTATTGTACTTTAACCTGAACTTATTGTACTTTCACCTTATTGTACTTTAACCTGAACTTATTGTACTTTAACCTGAACTTATTGTACTTTCACCTTATTGTACTTTAACCTGAACTTATTGTACTTTAACCTGAACTTATTGTACTTTCACCTTATTGTACTTTAACCTGAACTTATTGTACTTTCACCTTATTGTACTTTAACCTGAACTTATTGTACTTTCACCTGAACTTATTGTACTTTCACCTTATTGTACTTTAACCTGAACTTATTGTACTTTAACCTGAACTTATTGTACTTTCACCTTATTGTACTTTAACCTGAACTTATTGTACTTTCACCTTATTGTACTTTAACCTGAACTTATTGTACTTTCACCTTATTGTACTTTAACCTGAACTTATTGTACTTTCACTTATTGTACTTTCACCTTATTGTACTTTAACCTGAACTTATTGTACTTTCACCTTATTGTACTTTAACCTGAACTTATTGTACTTTCACCTTATTGTACTTTAACCTGAACTTATTGTACTTTAACCTGAACTTATTGTACTTTCACCTTATTGTACTTTAACCTGAACTTATTGTACTTTCACCTGAACTTATTGTACTTTCACCTTATTGTACTTTAACCTGAACTTATTGTACTTTCACCTGAACTTATTGTACTTTCACCTTATTGTACTTTAACCTGAACTTATTGTACTTTCACCTTATTGTACTTTAACCTGAACTTATTGTACTTTCACCTTATTGTACTTTAACCTGAACTTATTGTACTTTCACCTTATTGTACTTTCACCTGAACTTATTGTACTTTCACCTGACTTATTGTACTTTCACCTGAACTTATTGTACTTTCACCTTATTGTACTTTAACCTGAACTTATTGTACTTTCACCTTAACTTATTGTACTTTAACCTGAACTTATTGTACTTTCACCTTATTGTACTTTAACCTGAACTTATTGTACTTTAACCTGAACTTATTGTACTTTCACCTTATTGTACTTTAACCTGAACTTATTGTACTTTCACCTGAACTTATTGTACTTTAACCTGAACTTATTGTACTTTCACCTTATTGTACTTTAACCTGAACTTATTGTACTTTCACCTTATTGTACTTTAACCTGAACTTATTGTACTTTAACCTGAACTTATTGTACTTTCACCTGAACTTATTGTACTTTAACCTGAACTTATTGTACTTTCACCTTATTGTACTTTAACCTGAACTTATTGTACTTTAACCTGAACTTATTGTACTTTCACCTTATTGTACTTTAACCTGAACTTATTGTACTTTCACCTTATTGTACTTTAACCTGAACTTATTGTACTTTCACCTTATTGTACTTTCACCTGAACTTATTGTACTTTCACCTGAACTTATTGTACTTTCACCTTATTGTACTTTCACCTTATTGTACTTTAACCTGAACTTATTGTACTTTCACCTTATTGTACTTTAACCTGAACTTATTGTACTTTAACCTTATTGTACTTTCACCTGAACTTATTGTACTTTAACCTGAACTTATTGTACTTTCACCTTATTGTACTTTAACCTGATCTTATTGTACTTTCACTGAACTTATTGTACTTTCACCTTATTGTACTTTAACCTGAACTTATTGTACTTTCACCTGAACTTATTGTACTTTCACCTTATTGTACTTTAACCTGAACTTATTGTACTTTCACCTTATTGTACTTTAACCTGAACTTATTGTACTTTCACCTTATTGTACTTTCACCTGAACTTATTGTACTTTCACCTGAACTTATTGTACTTTAACCTGAACTTATTGTACTTTCACCTTATTGTACTTTAACCTGATCTTATTGTACTTTCACCTAACTTATTGTACTTTAACCTGAACTTATTGTACTTTCACCTTATTGTACTTTAACCTGAACTTATTGTACTTTCACCTTATTGTACTTTAACCTGAACTTATTGTACTTTCACCTTATTGTACTTTAACCTGAACTTATTGTACTTTCACCTTATTGTACTTTCACCTGAACTTATTGTACTTTCACCTTATTGTACTTTACCTGAACTTATTGTACTTTCACCTTATTGTACTTTAACCTGAACTTATTGTACTTTCACCTTATTGTACTTTAACCTGAACTTATTGTACTTTCACCTTATTGTACTTTAACCTGAACTTATTGTACTTTCACCTTATTGTACTTTAACCTGAACTTATTGTACTTTCACCTTATTGTACTTTAACCTGAACTTATTGTACTTTCACCTTATTGTACTTTAACCTGAACTTATTGTACTTTAACCTGAACTTATTGTACTTTCACCTGAACTTATTGTACTTTAATCTGAACTTATTGTACTTTCACCTTATTGTACTTTAACCTGAACTTATTGTACTTTAACCTGATCTTATTGTACTTTCACCTTATTGTACTTTAACCTGATCTTATTGTACTTTCACCTTATTGTACTTTAACCTGAACTTATTGTACTTTCACCTTATTGTACTTTAACCTGAACTTATTGTACTTTCACCTTATTGTACTTTAACCTGAACTTATTGTACTTTCACCTGAACTTATTGTACTTTAACCTGAACTTATTGTACTTTCACCTTATTGTACTTTAACCTGAACTTATTGTACTTTAACCTGATCTTAATGTACTTTCACCTTATTGTACTTTAACCTGAACTTATTGTACTTTCACCTTATTGTACTTTAACCTGATCTTATTGTACTTTCACCTTATTGTACTTTAACCTGATCTTATTGTACTTCCACCTTATTGTACTTTCACCTGAACTTATTGTACTTTCACCTTATTGTACTTTAACCTGAACTTATTGTACTTTAACCTGAACTTATTGTACTTTCACCTTATTGTACTTTAACCTGATCTTATTGTACTTTCACCTTATTGTACTTTAACCTGATCTTATTGTACTTTCATCTTATTGTACTTTAACCTGAACTTATTGTACTTTAACCTTATTGTACTTTAACCTGAACTTATTGTACTTTAACCTTATTGTACTTTAACCTGAACTTATTGTACTTTCACCTTATTGTACTTTCACCTGAACTTATTGTACTTTCACCTGAACTTATTGTACTTTCACCTTATTGTACTTTAACCTGAACTTATTGTACTTTCACCTTATTGTACTTTAACCTGAACTTATTGTACTTTAACCTGAACTTATTGTACTTTCACCTTATTGTACTTTAACCTGAACTTATTGTACTTTCACCTGAACTTATTGTACTTTCACCTTATTGTACTTTAACCTGAACTTATTGTACTTTCACCTGAACTTATTGTACTTTCACCTTATTGTACTTTAACCTGAACTTATTGTACTTTCACCTTATTGTACTTTCACCTGAACTTATTGTACTTTCACCTTATTGTACTTTAACCTGAACTTTTTGTACTTTCACCTTATTGTACTTTCACCTGAACTTATTGTACTTTCACCTTATTGTACTTTAACCTGAACTTATTGTACTTTCACCTTATTGTACTTTCACCTGAACTTATTGTACTTTCACCTGAACTTATTGTACTTTCACCTGAACTTATTGTACTTTCACCTTATTGTACTTTAACCTGAACTTATTGTACTTTCACCTTATTGTACTTTAACCTGAACTTATTGTACTTTAACCTGAACTTATTGTACTTTCACCTTATTGTACTTTAACCTGAACTTATTGTACTTTCACCTGAACTTATTGTACTTTGACCTTATTGTACTTTAACCTGAACTTATTGTACTTTCACCTGAACTTATTGTACTTTCACCTTATTGTACTTTAACCTGAACTTATTGTACTTTAACCTGAACTTATTGTACTTTCACCTTATTGTACTTTCACCTGAACTTATTGTACTTTCACCTTATTGTACTTTAACCTGAACTTATTGTACTTTCACCTTATTGTACTTTCACCTGAACTTATTGTACTTTCACCTTATTGTACTTTAACCTGAACTTATTGTACTTTCACCTTATTGTACTTTCACCTGAACTTATTGTACTTTCACCTTATTGTACTTTAACCTGAACTTATTGTACTTTCACCTTATTGTACTTTAACCTGAACTTATTGTACTTTCACCTTATTGTACTTTAACCTGAACTTATTGTACTTTCACCTGAACTTATTGTACTTTCACCTTATTGTACTTTAACCTGAACTTATTGTACTTTAACCTGAACTTATTGTACTTTCACCTTATTGTACTTTAACCTGAACTTATTGTACTTTCACCTTATTGTACTTTAACCTGATCTTATTATATTTTCACCTTATTGTACTTTAACCTGATCTTATTGTACTTTCATCTTATTGTACTTTAACCTGAACTTATTGTACTTTAACCTTATTGTACTTTAACCTGAACTTATTGTACTTTAACCTTATTGTACTTTAACCTGAACTTATTGTACTTTCACCTTATTGTACTTTCACCTGAACTTATTGTACTTTCACCTGAACTTATTGTACTTTCACCTGAACTTATTGTACTTTCACCTTATTGTACTTTAACCTGAACTTATTGTACTTTCACCTTATTGTACTTTAACCTGAACTTATTGTACTTTAACCTGAACTTATTGTACTTTCACCTTATTGTACTTTAACCTGAACTTATTGTACTTTCACCTGAACTTATTGTACTTTCACCTTATTGTACTTTAACCTGAACTTATTGTACTTTCACCTGAACTTATTGTACTTTCACCTTATTGTACTTTAACCTGAACTTATTGTACTTTAACCTGAACTTATTGTACTTTCACCTTATTGTACTTTAACCTGAACTTATTGTACTTTCACCTGAACTTATTGTACTTTAACCTTATTGTACTTTCACCTGAACTTATTGTACTTTAACCTGAACTTATTGTACTTTCACCTTATTGTACTTTAACCTGATCTTATTGTATTTTCACCTTATTGTACTTTAACCTGATCTTATTGTACTTTCATCTTATTGTACTTTAACCTGAACTTATTGTACTTTAACCTTATTGTACTTTAACCTGAACTTATTGTACTTTAACCTTATTGTACTTTAACCTGAACTTATTGTACTTTCACCTTATTGTACTTTCACCTGAACTTATTGTACTTTCACCTGAACTTATTGTACTTTCACCTGAACTTATTGTACTTTTACCTTATTGTACTTTAACCTGAACTTATTGTACTTTCACCTTATTGTACTTTAACCTGAACTTATTGTACTTTAACCTGAACTTATTGTACTTTCACCTTATTGTACTTTAACCTGAACTTATTGTACTTTCACCTGAACTTATTGTACTTTCACCTTATTGTACTTTAACCTGAACTTATTGTACTTTCACCTGAACTTATTGTACTTTCACCTTATTGTACTTTAACCTGAACTTATTGTACTTTCACCTTATTGTACTTTCACCTGAACTTATTGTACTTTCACCTTATTGTACTTTAACCTGAACTTTTTGTACTTTCACCTTATTGTACTTTAACCTGAACTTATTGTACTTTCACCTTATTGTACTTTAACCTGAACTTATTGTACTTTAACCTTATTGTACTTTCACCTGAACTTATTGTACTTTAACCTGAACTTATTGTACTTTCACCTTATTGTACTTTAACCTGATCTTATTGTACTTTCACCTGAACTTATTGTACTTTCACCTTATTGTACTTTAACCTGAACTTATTGTACTTTCACCTGAACTTATTGTACTTTCACCTTATTGTACTTTAACCTGAACTTATTGTACTTTCACCTTATTGTACTTTAACCTGAACTTATTGTACTTTCACCTTATTGTACTTTCACCTGAACTTATTGTACTTTCACCTGAACTTATTGTACTTTCACCTGAACTTATTGTACTTTCACCTTATTGTACTTTAACCTGATCTTATTGTACTTTCACCTTAACTTATTGTACTTTAACCTGAACTTATTGTACTTTCACCTTAATGTACTTTAACCTGAACTTATTGTACTTTAACCTGAACTTATTGTACTTTCACCTTAATGTACTTTAACCTGAACTTATTGTACTTTCACCTGAACTTATTGTACTTTAACCTGAACTTATTGTACTTTCACCTTATTGTACTTTAACCTGAACTTATTGTACTTTCACCTTATTGTACTTTAACTTGAACTTATTGTACTTTAACCTGAACTTATTGTACTTTCACCTGAACTTATTGTACTTTAATCTGAACTTATTGTACTTTCACCTTATTGTACTTTAACCTGAACTTATTGTACTTTAACCTGAACTTATTGTACTTTCACCTTATTGTACTTTAACCTGAACTTATTGTACTTTCACCTTATTGTACTTTAACCTGAACTTATTGTACTTTCACCTTATTGTACTTTCACCTGAACTTATTGTACTTTCACCTGAACTTATTGTACTTTCACCTTATTGTACTTTCACCTTATTGTACTTTAACCTGAACTTATTGTACTTTCACCTTATTGTACTTTAACCTGAACTTATTGTACTTTAACCTTATTGTACTTTCACCTGAACTTATTGTACTTTAACCTGAACTTATTGTACTTTCACCTTATTGTACTTTAACCTGATCTTATTGTACTTTCACATAAACTTATTGTACTTTCACCTTATTGTACTTTAACCTGAACTTATTGTACTTTCACCTGAACTTATTGTACTTTCACCTTATTGTACTTTAACCTGAACTTATTGTACTTTCACCTTATTGTACTTTAACCTGAACTTATTGTACTTTCACCTTATTGTACTTTCACCTGAACTTATTGTACTTTCACCTGAACTTATTGTACTTTAACCTGAACTTATTGTACTTTCACCTTATTGTACATTAACCTGATCTTATTGTACTTTCACCTTAACTTATTGTACTTTAACCTGAACTTATTGTACTTTCACCTTAATGTACTTTAACCTGAACTTATTGTACTTTCACCTGAACTTATTGTACTTTAACCTGAACTTATTGTACTTTCACCTTATTGTACTTTAACCTGAACTTATTGTACTTTCACCTTATTGTACTTTAACTTGAACTTATTGTACTTTAACCTGAACTTATTGTACTTTCACCTGAACTTATTGTACTTTAATCTGAACTTATTGTACTTTCACCTTATTGTACTTTAACCTGAACTTATTGTACTTTAACCTGATCTTATTGTACTTTCACCTTATTGTACTTTAACCTGATCTTATTGTACTTTCACCTTATTGTACTTTAACCTGAACTTATTGTACTTTCACCTTATTGTACTTTAACCTGAACTTATCATACTTTCACCTTATTGTACTTTAACCTGAACTTATTGTACTTTAACCTGAACTTATTGTACTTTAATCTGAACTTATTGTACTTTCACCTTATTGTACTTTAACCTGAACTTATTGTACTTTAACCTGATCTTAATGTACTTTCACCTTATTGTACTTTAACCTGAACTTATTGTACTTTCACCTTATTGTACTTTAACCTGATCTTATTGTACTTTCACCTTATTGTACTTTAACCTGATCTTATTGTACTTCCACCTTATTGTACTTTCACCTGAACTTATTGTACTTTCACCTTAATGTACTTTAACCTGAACTTATTGTACTTTAACCTGAACTTATTGTACTTTCACCTTATTGTACTTTAACCTGATCTTATTGTATTTTCACCTTATTGTACTTTAACCTGATCTTATTGTACTTTCATCTTATTGTACTTTAACCTGAACTTATTGTACTTTAACCTTATTGTACTTTAACCTGAACTTATTGTACTTTAACCTTATTGTACTTTAACCTGAACTTATTGTACTTTCACCTTATTGTACTTTCACCTGAACTTATTGTACTTTCACCTGAACTTATTGTACTTTCACCTTATTGTACTTTAACCTGAACTTATTGTACTTTCACCTTATTGTACTTTAACCTGAACTTATTGTACTTTAACCTGAACTTATTGTACTTTCACCTTATTGTACTTTAACCTGAACTTATTGTACTTTCACCTGAACTTATTGTACTTTCACCTTATTGTACTTTAACCTGAACTTATTGTACTTTCACCTGAACTTATTGTACTTTCACCTTATTGTACTTTAACCTGAACTTATTGTACTTTCACCTTATTGTACTTTCACCTGAACTTATTGTACTTTCACCTTATTGTACTTTAACCTGAACTTTTTGTACTTTCACCTTATTGTACTTTCACCTGAACTTATTGTACTTTCACCTTATTGTACTTTAACCTGAACTTATTGTACTTTCACCTTATTGTACTTTCACCTGAACTTATTGTACTTTCACCTGAACTTATTGTACTTTCACCTGAACTTATTGTACTTTCACCTTATTGTACTTTAACCTGAACTTATTGTACTTTCACCTTATTGTACTTTAACCTGAACTTATTGTACTTTAACCTGAACTTATTGTACTTTCACCTTATTGTACTTTAACCTGAACTTATTGTACTTTCACCTGAACTTATTGTACTTTGACCTTATTGTACTTTAACCTGAACTTATTGTACTTTCACCTGAACTTATTGTACTTTCACCTTATTGTACTTTAACCTGAACTTATTGTACTTTAACCTGAACTTATTGTACTTTCACCTTATTGTACTTTCACCTGAACTTATTGTACTTTCACCTTATTGTACTTTAACCTGAACTTATTGTACTTTCACCTTATTGTACTTTCACCTGAACTTATTGTACTTTCACCTTATTGTACTTTAACCTGAACTTATTGTACTTTCACCTTATTGTACTTTCACCTGAACTTATTGTACTTTCACCTTATTGTACTTTAACCTGAACTTATTGTACTTTCACCTTATTGTACTTTAACCTGAACTTATTGTACTTTCACCTTATTGTACTTTCACCTGAACTTATTGTACTTTAACCTGAACTTATTGTACTTTCACCTTATTGTACTTTAACCTGAACTTATTGTACTTTAACCTGAACTTATTGTACTTTCACCTTATTGTACTTTAACCTGAACTTATTGTACTTTCACCTTATTGTACTTTAACCTGACTTATTGTACTTTCACCTTATTGTACTTTAACCTGAACTTATTGTACTTTCACCTTATTGTACTTTAACCTGAACTTATTGTACTTTAACCTGAACTTATTGTACTTTCACCTTATTGTACTTTAACCTGAACTTATTGTACTTTCACCTTATTGTACTTTCACCTGAACTTATTGTACTTTCACCTACTTATTGTACTTTAACCTGAACTTATTGTACTTTCACCTTATTGTACTTTAACCTGAACTTATTGTACTTTCACCTTATTGTACTTTCACCTTATTGTACTTTAACCTGAACTTATTGTACTTTCACCTGAACTTATTGTACTTTCACCTTATTGTACTTTAACCTGAACTTATTGTACTTTCACCTTATTGTACTTTAACCTGAACTTATTGTACTTTAACCTGAACTTATTGTACTTTCACCTTATTGTACTTTAACCTGAACTTATTGTACTTTCACCTTATTGTACTTTACCTGAACTTATTGTACTTTCACCTTATTGTACTTTAACCTGAACTTATTGTACTTTCACCTTATTGTACTTTCACCTGAACTTATTGTACTTTAACCTGAACTTATTGTACTTTCACCTTATTGTACTTTAACCTGAACTTATTGTACTTTCACCTTATTGTACTTTAACCTTATTGTACTTTACTGAACTTATTGTACTTTAACCTGAACTTATTGTACTTTCACCTTATTGTACTTTAACCTGAACTTATTGTACTTTCACCTGAACTTATTGTACTTTCACCTTATTGTACTTTAACCTGAACTTATTGTACTTTCACTGAACTTATTGTACTTTCACCTTATTGTACTTTAACCTGAACTTATTGTACTTTCACCTTATTGTACTTTAACCTGAACTTATTGTACTTTCACCTGAACTTATTGTACTTTCACCTTATTGTACTTTAACCTGAACTTATTGTACTTTCACCTTATTGTACTTTAACCTGACTTATTGTACTTTAACCTGAACTTATTGTACTTTCACCTTATTGTACTTTAACCTGAACTTATTGTACTTTCACCTTATTGTACTTTAACCTGAACTTATTGTACTTTCACCTTATTGTACTTTAACCTGAACTTATTGTACTTTCACCTTATTGTACTTACCTTATTGTACTTTAACCTGAACTTATTGTACTTTCACCTTATTGTACTTTAACCTGAACTTATTGTACTTTCACCTTATTGTACTTTAACCTGAACTTATTGTACTTTCACCTTATTGTACTTTAACCTGAACTTATTGTACTTTCACCTTATTGTACTTTCACCTGAACTTATTGTACTTTAACCTGAACTTATTGTACTTTCACCTTATTGTACTTTAACCTGAACTTATTGTACTTTAACCTGAACTTATTGTACTTTCACCTTATTGTACTTTAACCTGAACTTATTGTACTTTCACCTGAACTTATTGTACTTTCACCTTATTGTACTTTAACCTGAACTTATTGTACTTTCACCTGAACTTATTGTACTTTCACCTTATTGTACTTTAACCTGAACTTATTGTACTTTCACCTGAACTTATTGTACTTTCACCTTATTGTACTTTAACCTGAACTTATTGTACTTTCACCTTATTGTACTTTCACCTTATTGTACTTTAACCTGAACTTATTGTACTTTCACCTGACTTATTGTACTTTCACCTGACTTATTGTACTTTCACCTGAACTTATTGTACTTTAACCTGAACTTATTGTACTTTCACCTTATTGTACTTTAACCTGAACTTATTGTACTTTCACCTGACTTATTGTACTTTAACCTGAACTTATTGTACTTTCACCTTATTGTACTTTAACCTGAACTTATTGTACTTTCACCTTATTGTACTTTAACCTGAACTTATTGTACTTTCACCTTATTGTACTTTAACCTGAACTTATTGTACTTTCACCTTATTGTACTTTAACCTGAACTTATTGTACTTTCACCTTATTGTACTTTCACCTGAACTTATTGTACTTTCACCTTATTGTACTTTAACCTGAACTTATTGTACTTTAACCTGAACTTATTGTACTTTCACCTTATTGTACTTTAACCTGAACTTATTGTACTTTCACCTTATTGTACTTTAACCTGAACTTATTGTACTTTCACCTTATTGTACTTTAACCTGAACTTATTGTACTTTCACCTTATTGTACTTTAACCTGAACTTATTGTACTTTCACCTTATTGTACTTTAACCTGAACTTATTGTACTTTCACCTTATTGTACTTTCACCTGAACTTATTGTACTTTCACCGACTTATTGTACTTTAACCTGAACTTATTGTACTTTCACCTTATTGTACTTTAACCTGAACTTATTGTACTTTCACCTTATTGTACTTTAACCTGAACTTATTGTACTTTAACCTGAACTTATTGTACTTTCACCTTATTGTACTTTAACCTGAACTTATTGTACTTTCACCTTATTGTACTTTAACCTGAACTTATTGTACTTTCACCTTATTGTACTTTAACCTGAACTTATTGTACTTTCACCTTATTGTACTTTCACCTGAACTTATTGTACTTTAACCTGAACTTATTGTACTTTAACCTGAACTTATTGTACTTTCACCTGAACTTATTGTACTTTCACCTTATTGTACTTTAACCTGAACTTATTGTACTTTCACCTTATTGTACTTTAACCTGAACTTATTGTACTTTAACCTGAACTTATTGTACTTTCACCTTATTGTACTTTAACCTGAACTTATTGTACTTTCACCTTATTGTACTTTAACCTGAACTTATTGTACTTTCACCTGAACTTATTGTACTTTAACCTGAACTTATTGTACTTTCACCTTATTGTACTTTAACCTGAACTTATTGTACTTTCACCTTATTGTACTTTAACCTGAACTTATTGTACTTTCACCTTATTGTACTTTAACCTGAACTTATTGTACTTTCACTGACTTATTGTACTTTAACCTGAACTTATTGTACTTTCACCTTATTGTACTTTAACCTGAACTTATTGTACTTTCACCTTATTGTACTTTAACCTGAACTTATTGTACTTTAACCTGAACTTATTGTACTTTCACCTTATTGTACTTTAACCTGAACTTATTGTACTTTCACCTTATTGTACTTTAACCTGAACTTATTGTACTTTCACCTTATTGTACTTTAACCTGAACTTATTGTACTTTCACCTTATTGTACTTTAACCTGAACTTATTGTACTTTCACCTTATTGTACTTTAACCTGAACTTATTGTACTTTCACCTGAACTTATTGTACTTTCACCTTATTGTACTTTCACCTTATTGTACTTTAACCTGAACTTATTGTACTTTCACCTTATTGTACTTTAACCTGAACTTATTGTACTTTCACCTTATTGTACTTTAACCTGACTTATTGTACTTTCACCTTATTGTACTTTAACCTGAACTTATTGTACTTTCACCTTATTGTACTTTAACCTGAACTTATTGTACTTTCACCTGAACTTATTGTACTTTCACCTTATTGTACTTTAACCTGAACTTATTGTACTTTCACCTTATTGTACTTTAACCTGAACTTATTGTACTTTCACCTTATTGTACTTTAACCTGAACTTATTGTACTTTCACCTTATTGTACTTTCACCTGAACTTATTGTACTTTCACCTGAACTTATTGTACTTTAACCTGAACTTATTGTACTTTCACCTTATTGTACTTTAACCTGAACTTATTGTACTTTCACCTACTTATTGTACTTTAACCTGAACTTATTGTACTTTCACCTTATTGTACTTTAACCTGAACTTATTGTACTTTCACCTTATTGTACTTTAACCTGAACTTATTGTACTTTCACCTTATTGTACTTTAACCTGAACTTATTGTACTTTCACCTTATTGTACTTTAACCTGAACTTATTGTACTTTACCTGAACTTATTGTACTTTCACCTGAACTTATTGTACTTTCACCTGAACTTATTGTACTTTCACCTTATTGTACTTTAACCTGAACTTATTGTACTTTAACCTGAACTTATTGTACTTTCACCTTATTGTACTTTAACCTGAACTTATTGTACTTTCACCTTATTGTACTTTAACCTGAACTTATTGTACTTTCACCTTATTGTACTTTAACCTGAACTTATTGTACTTTCACCTTATTGTACTTTAACCTGAACTTATTGTACTTTCACCTTATTGTACTTTAACCTGAACTTATTGTACTTTCACCTTATTGTACTTTCACCTGAACTTATTGTACTTTAACCTGAACTTATTGTACTTTCACCTTATTGTACTTTAACCTGAACTTATTGTACTTTCACCTTATTGTACTTTAACCTGAACTTATTGTACTTTCACCTTATTGTACTTTAACCTGAACTTATTGTACTTTCACCTTATTGTACTTTAACCTGAACTTATTGTACTTTCACCTTATTGTACTTTAACCTGAACTTATTGTACTTTCACCTTATTGTACTTTAACCTGAACTTATTGTACTTTCACCTTATTGTACTTTAACCTGAACTTATTGTACTTTCACCTTATTGTACTTTAACCTGAACTTATTGTACTTTCACCTTATTGTACTTTAACCTGAACTTATTGTACTTTAACCTGAACTTATTGTACTTTCACCTTATTGTACTTTAACCTGAACTTATTGTACTTTCACCTGAACTTATTGTACTTTCACCTTATTGTACTTTAACCTGAACTTATTGTACTTTCACCTGAACTTATTGTACTTTCACCTTATTGTACTTTAACCTGAACTTATTGTACTTTCACCTTATTGTACTTTAACCTGAACTTATTGTACTTTCACCTTATTGTACTTTAACCTGAACTTATTGTACTTTCACCTTATTGTACTTTAACCTGAACTTATTGTACTTTCACCTTATTGTACTTTAACCTGAACTTATTGTACTTTCACCTTATTGTACTTTAACCTGAACTTATTGTACTTTAACCTGAACTTATTGTACTTTCACCTTATTGTACTTTAACCTGAACTTATTGTACTTTCACCTGAACTTATTGTACTTTCACCTTATTGTACTTTAACCTGAACTTATTGTACTTTCACCTGAACTTATTGTACTTTCACCTTATTGTACTTTAACCTGAACTTATTGTACTTTCACCTTATTGTACTTTAACCTGAACTTATTGTACTTTCACCTTATTGTACTTTCACCTGAACTTATTGTACTTTCACCTGACTTATTGTACTTTCACCTGAACTTATTGTACTTTCACCTTATTGTACTTTAACCTGAACTTATTGTACTTTCACCTTATTGTACTTTAACCTGAACTTATTGTACTTTCACCTTATTGTACTTTAACCTGAACTTATTGTACTTTCACCTTATTGTACTTTAACCTGAACTTATTGTACTTTCACCTTATTGTACTTTAACCTGAACTTATTGTACTTTCACCTTATTGTACTTTAACCTGAACTTATTGTACTTTCACCTTATTGTACTTTAACCTGAACTTATTGTACTTTAACCTGAACTTATTGTACTTTCACCTTATTGTACTTTAACCTGAACTTATTGTACTTTCACCTTATTGTACTTTAACCTGAACTTATTGTACTTTAACCTGAACTTATTGTACTTTCACCTTATTGTACTTTAACCTGAACTTATTGTACTTTCACCTTATTGTACTTTACCTGAACTTATTGTACTTTCACCTTATTGTACTTTAACCTGAACTTATTGTACTTTCACCTTATTGTACTTTAACCTGACTTATTGTACTTTCACCTTATTGTACTTTAACCTGAACTTATTGTACTTTCACCTTATTGTACTTTAACCTGAACTTATTGTACTTTCACCTTATTGTACTTTCACCTGAACTTATTGTACTTTACCTGAACTTATTGTACTTTCACCTTATTGTACTTTAACCTGAACTTATTGTACTTTCACCTGAACTTATTGTACTTTCACCTTATTGTACTTTAACCTGAACTTATTGTACTTTCACCTTATTGTACTTTACCTGAACTTATTGTACTTTAACCTGAACTTATTGTACTTTCACCTTATTGTACTTTAACCTGAACTTATTGTACTTTCACCTGAACTTATTGTACTTTCACCTTATTGTACTTTAACCTGAACTTATTGTACTTTAACCTGAACTTATTGTACTTTCACCTTATTGTACTTTAACCTGAACTTATTGTACTTTCACCTTATTGTACTTTAACCTGAACTTATTGTACTTTCACCTTATTGTACTTTAACCTGAACTTATTGTACTTTCACCTGAACTTATTGTACTTTCACCTTATTGTACTTTCACCTTATTGTACTTTAACCTGAACTTATTGTACTTTCACCTTATTGTACTTTAACCTGAACTTATTGTACTTTAACCTGAACTTATTGTACTTTCACCTTATTGTACTTTAACCTGAACTTATTGTACTTTCACCTTATTGTACTTTAACCTGAACTTATTGTACTTTCACCTTATTGTACTTTAACCTGAACTTATTGTACTTTCACCTTATTGTACTTTAACCTGAACTTATTGTACTTTCACCTTATTGTACTTTAACCTGAACTTATTGTACTTTCACCTTATTGTACTTTAACCTGAACTTATTGTACTTTAACCTGAACTTATTGTACTTTCACCTTATTGTACTTTAACCTGAACTTATTGTACTTTCACCTTATTGTACTTTAACCTGAACTTATTGTACTTTAACCTGAACTTATTGTACTTTCACCTTATTGTACTTTAACCTGAACTTATTGTACTTTCACCTTATTGTACTTTAACCTGAACTTATTGTACTTTAACCTGAACTTATTGTACTTTCACCTTATTGTACTTTACCTGAACTTATTGTACTTTCACCTGAACTTATTGTACTTTCACCTTATTGTACTTTAACCTGAACTTATTGTACTTTCACCTTATTGTACTTTAACCTGAACTTATTGTACTTTCACCTTATTGTACTTTAACCTGAACTTATTGTACTTTCACCTTATTGTACTTTAACCTGAACTTATTGTACTTTCACCTTATTGTACTTTAACCTGAACTTATTGTACTTTCACCTTATTGTACTTTAACCTGAACTTATTGTACTTTCACCTTATTGTACTTTCACCTGAACTTATTGTACTTTCACCGACTTATTGTACTTTCACCTTATTGTACTTTAACCTGAACTTATTGTACTTTCACCTTATTGTACTTTAACCTGAACTTATTGTACTTTAACCTGAACTTATTGTACTTTCACCTTATTGTACTTTAACCTGAACTTATTGTACTTTCACCTGAACTTATTGTACTTTCACCTTATTGTACTTTAACCTGAACTTATTGTACTTTCACCTGAACTTATTGTACTTTCACCTTATTGTACTTTAACCTGAACTTATTGTACTTTCACCTTATTGTACTTTAACCTGAACTTATTGTACTTTCACCTTATTGTACTTTAACCTGAACTTATTGTACTTTCACCTTATTGTACTTTAACCTGAACTTATTGTACTTTCACCTTATTGTACTTTAACCTGAACTTATTGTACTTTCACCTTATTGTACTTTCACCTGAACTTATTGTACTTTAACCTGAACTTATTGTACTTTCACCTTATTGTACTTTAACCTGAACTTATTGTACTTTAACCTGAACTTATTGTACTTTCACCTTATTGTACTTTAACCTGAACTTATTGTACTTTCACCTTATTGTACTTTAACCTGAACTTATTGTACTTTCACCTTATTGTACTTTAACCTGAACTTATTGTACTTTCACCTTATTGTACTTTAACCTGAACTTATTGTACTTTAACCTGAACTTATTGTACTTTCACCTTATTGTACTTTAACCTGAACTTATTGTACTTTCACCTTATTGTACTTTAACCTGAACTTATTGTACTTTCACCTTATTGTACTTTAACCTGAACTTATTGTACTTTCACCTTATTGTACTTTAACCTGAACTTATTGTACTTTCACCTTATTGTACTTTCACCTGAACTTATTGTACTTTCACCTTATTGTACTTTAACCTGAACTTATTGTACTTTAACCTGAACTTATTGTACTTTCACCTTATTGTACTTTCACCTGACTTATTGTACTTTAACCTGAACTTATTGTACTTTCACCTTATTGTACTTTAACCTGAACTTATTGTACTTTCACCTTATTGTACTTTAACCTGAACTTATTGTACTTTAACCTGAACTTATTGTACTTTCACCTTATTGTACTTTAACCTGAACTTATTGTACTTTCACCTTATTGTACTTTAACCTGAACTTATTGTACTTTCACCTTATTGTACTTTCACCTGAACTTATTGTACTTTCACCTTATTGTACTTTAACCTGAACTTATTGTACTTTCACCTTATTGTACTTTAACCTGAACTTATTGTACTTTCACCTTATTGTACTTTAACCTGAACTTATTGTACTTTCACCTTATTGTACTTTAACCTGAACTTATTGTACTTTCACCTTATTGTACTTTAACCTGAACTTATTGTACTTTCACCTTATTGTACTTTAACCTGAACTTATTGTACTTTAACCTGAACTTATTGTACTTTCACCTTATTGTACTTTAACCTGAACTTATTGTACTTTCACCTTATTGTACTTTAACCTGAACTTATTGTACTTTCACCTTATTGTACTTTAACCTGAACTTATTGTACTTTCACCTTATTGTACTTTAACCTGAACTTATTGTACTTTAACCTGAACTTATTGTACTTTCACCTTATTGTACTTTAACCTGAACTTATTGTACTTTACCTGAACTTATTGTACTTTCACCTTATTGTACTTTAACCTGAACTTATTGTACTTTCACCTTATTGTACTTTAACCTGAACTTATTGTACTTTCACCTTATTGTACTTTAACCTGAACTTATTGTACTTTCACCTTATTGTACTTTAACCTGAACTTATTGTACTTTCACCTTATTGTACTTTAACCTGAACTTATTGTACTTTCACCTTATTGTACTTTAACCTGAACTTATTGTACTTTCACCTTATTGTACTTTAACCTGAACTTATTGTACTTTCACCTTATTGTACTTTAACCTGAACTTATTGTACTTTCACCTGAACTTATTGTACTTTCACCTTATTGTACTTTAACCTGAACTTATTGTACTTTCACCTTATTGTACTTTAACCTGAACTTATTGTACTTTCACCTTATTGTACTTTAACCTGAACTTATTGTACTTTCACCTTATTGTACTTTAACCTGAACTTATTGTACTTTCACCTGAACTTATTGTACTTTCACCTTATTGTACTTTAACCTGAACTTATTGTACTTTCACCTTATTGTACTTTAACCTGAACTTATTGTACTTTCACCTTATTGTACTTTACCTGAACTTATTGTACTTTAACCTGAACTTATTGTACTTTCACCTTATTGTACTTTAACCTGAACTTATTGTACTTTCACCTTATTGTACTTTAACCTGAACTTATTGTACTTTCACCTTATTGTACTTTAACCTGAACTTATTGTACTTTAACCTGAACTTATTGTACTTTCACCTTATTGTACTTTAACCTGAACTTATTGTACTTTCACCTTATTGTACTTTCACCTTATTGTACTTTAACCTGAACTTATTGTACTTTCACCTTATTGTACTTTAACCTGAACTTATTGTACTTTCACCTTATTGTACTTTAACCTGAACTTATTGTACTTTCACCTTATTGTACTTTAACCTGACTTATTGTACTTTAACCTGAACTTATTGTACTTTCACCTTATTGTACTTTAACCTGAACTTATTGTACTTTCACCTGTATTACTGTATTGTACTTTCACCTTATTGTACTTTAACCTGAACTTATTGTACTTTCACCTTATTGTACTTTAACCTGAACTTATTGTACTTTAACCTGAACTTATTGTACTTTCACCTTATTGTACTTTACCTGAACTTATTGTACTTTAACCTGAACTTATTGTACTTTCACCTTATTGTACTTTAACCTGAACTTATTGTACTTTCACCTGAACTTATTGTACTTTCACCTTATTGTACTTTAACCTGAACTTATTGTACTTTCACCTTATTGTACTTTCACCTTATTGTACTTTAACCTGAACTTATTGTACTTTCACCTTATTGTACTTTAACCTGAACTTATTGTACTTTCACCTTATTGTACTTTAACCTGAACTTATTGTACTTTCACCTTATTGTACTTTAACCTGAACTTATTGTACTTTCACCTTATTGTACTTTAACCTGAACTTATTGTACTTTAACCTGAACTTATTGTACTTTCACCTTATTGTACTTTAACCTGAACTTATTGTACTTTCACCTTATTGTACTTTAACCTGAACTTATTGTACTTTCACCTTATTGTACTTTAACCTGAACTTATTGTACTTTCACCTTATTGTACTTTAACCTGAACTTATTGTACTTTCACCTTATTGTACTTTCACCTGAACTTATTGTACTTTCACCTTATTGTACTTTAACCTGAACTTATTGTACTTTAACCTGAACTTATTGTACTTTCACCTTATTGTACTTTAACCTGAACTTATTGTACTTTCACCTTATTGTACTTTAACCTGAACTTATTGTACTTTCACCTTATTGTACTTTAACCTGAACTTATTGTACTTTCACCTTATTGTACTTTAACCTGAACTTATTGTACTTTCACCTTATTGTACTTTAACCTGAACTTATTGTACTTTCACCTTATTGTACTTTAACCTGAACTTATTGTACTTTCACCTTATTGTACTTTAACCTGAACTTATTGTACTTTCACCTTATTGTACTTTAACCTGAACTTATTGTACTTTCACCTTATTGTACTTTACCTGAACTTATTGTACTTTAACCTGACTTATTGTACTTTCACCTTATTGTACTTTAACCTGAACTTATTGTACTTTCACCTTATTGTACTTTAACCTGAACTTATTGTACTTTCACCTTATTGTACTTTAACCTGAACTTATTGTACTTTCACCTTATTGTACTTTAACCTGAACTTATTGTACTTTAACCTGAACTTATTGTACTTTCACCTTATTGTACTTTCACCTGAACTTATTGTACTTTCACCTTATTGTACTTTAACCTGAACTTATTGTACTTTCACCTTATTGTACTTTAACCTGAACTTATTGTACTTTCACCTTATTGTACTTTAACCTGAACTTATTGTACTTTCACCTTATTGTACTTTAACCTGAACTTATTGTACTTTCACCTTATTGTACTTTAACCTGAACTTATTGTACTTTAACCTGAACTTATTGTACTTTCACCTTATTGTACTTTAACCTGAACTTATTGTACTTTAACCTGAACTTATTGTACTTTCACCTTATTGTACTTTAACCTGAACTTATTGTACTTTCACCTTATTGTACTTTAACCTGAACTTATTGTACTTTCACCTTATTGTACTTTAACCTGAACTTATTGTACTTTCACCTTATTGTACTTTAACCTGAACTTATTGTACTTTCACCTTATTGTACTTTAACCTGAACTTATTGTACTTTCACCTTATTGTACTTTAACCTGAACTTATTGTACTTTCACCTTATTGTACTTTAACCTGAACTTATTGTACTTTCACCTTATTGTACTTTAACCTGAACTTATTGTACTTTCACCTTATTGTACTTTAACCTGAACTTATTGTACTTTCACCTTATTGTACTTTCACCTGAACTTATTGTACTTTAACCTGAACTTATTGTACTTTCACCTTATTGTACTTTAACCTGAACTTATTGTACTTTCACCTGAACTTATTGTACTTTCACCTTATTGTACTTTAACCTGAACTTATTGTACTTTCACCTTATTGTACTTTAACCTGAACTTATTGTACTTTCACCTTATTGTACTTTAACCTGAACTTATTGTACTTTCACCTTATTGTACTTTAACCTGAACTTATTGTACTTTCACCTGAACTTATTGTACTTTCACCTTATTGTACTTTAACCTGAACTTATTGTACTTTCACCTTATTGTACTTTCACCTGAACTTATTGTACTTTCACCTTATTGTACTTTAACCTGAACTTATTGTACTTTAACCTGAACTTATTGTACTTTCACCTTATTGTACTTTAACCTGAACTTATTGTACTTTCACCTGAACTTATTGTACTTTCACCTTATTGTACTTTAACCTGAACTTATTGTACTTTAACCTGAACTTATTGTACTTTCACCTTATTGTACTTTAACCTGACTTATTGTACTTTCACCTTATTGTACTTTAACCTGAACTTATTGTACTTTCACCTTATTGTACTTTAACCTGAACTTATTGTACTTTCACCTTATTGTACTTTAACCTGAACTTATTGTACTTTCACCTTATTGTACTTTAACCTGATCTTATTGTACTTTCACCTTATTGTACTTTAACCTGAACTTATTGTACTTTCACCTTATTGTACTTTCACCTGAACTTATTGTACTTTAACCTGAACTTATTGTACTTTCACCTTATTGTACTTTAACCTGAACTTATTGTACTTTAACCTGAACTTATTGTACTTTCACCTTATTGTACTTTAACCTGAACTTATTGTACTTTAACCTGAACTTATTGTACTTTCACCTTATTGTACTTTAACCTGATCTTATTGTACTTTCACCTGAACTTATTGTACTTTCACCTTATTGTACTTTAACCTGAACTTATTGTACTTTCACCTGAACTTATTGTACTTTCACCTTATTGTACTTTAACCTGAACTTATTGTACTTTCACCTTATTGTACTTTAACCTTATTGTACTTTAACCTGAACTTATTGTACTTTCACCTGAACTTATTGTACTTTCACCTTATTGTACTTTAACCTGATCTTATTGTACTTTCACCTTATTGTACTTTAACCTGATCTTATTGTACTTTAACCTGAACTTATTGTACTTTCACCTTATTGTACTTTAACCTGATCTTATTGTACTTTCACCTTATTGTACTTTAACCTGAACTTATTGTACTTTCACCTTATTGTACTTTAACCTGAACTTATTGTACTTTCACCTGAACTTATTGTACTTTAACCTGAACTTATTGTACTTTCACCTTATTGTACTTTAACCTGAACTTATTGTACTTTCACCTTATTGTACTTTAACCTGAACTTATTGTACTTTCACCTTATTGTACTTTAACCTGAACTTATTGTACTTTCACCTTATTGTACTTTAACCTGAACTTATTGTACTTTAACCTGAACTTATTGTACTTTCACCTTATTGTACTTTAACCTGAACTTATTGTACTTTCACCTTATTGTACTTTAACCTGAACTTATTGTACTTTCACCTTATTGTACTTTAACCTGAACTTATTGTACTTTCACCTTATTGTACTTTAACCTGATCTTATTGTACTTTCACCTTATTGTACTTTCACCTGAACTTATTGTACTTTCACCTTATTGTACTTTCACCTGAACTTATTGTACTTTAACCTGAACTTATTGTACTTTAACCTGAACTTATTGTACTTTCACCTGAACTTATTGTACTTTCACCTTATTGTACTTTAACCTGAACTTATTGTACTTTAACCTGAACTTATTGTACTTTCACCTTATTGTACTTTAACCTGATCTTATTGTACTTTCACCTTATTGTACTTTAACCTGATCTTATTGTACTTTCACCTTATTGTACTTTCACCTGAACTTATTGTACTTTCACCTTATTGTACTTTCACCTGAACTTATTGTACTTTAACCTGAACTTATTGTACTTTAACCTGAACTTATTGTACTTTCACCTGAACTTATTGTACTTTCACCTTATTGTACTTTAACCTGAACTTATTGTACTTTCACCTTATTGTACTTTAACCTGAACTTATTGTACTTTAACCTGAACTTATTGTACTTTCACCTTATTGTACTTTAACCTGAACTTATTGTACTTTCACCTTATTGTACTTTAACCTGAACTTATTGTACTTTAACCTGAACTTATTGTACTTTCACCTTATTGTACTTTAACCTGAACTTATTGTACTTTCACCTGAACTTATTGTACTTTCACCTTATTGTACTTTAACCTGAACTTATTGTACTTTAACCTGAACTTATTGTACTTTCACCTTATTGTACTTTAACCTGAACTTATTGTACTTTCACCTTATTGTACTTTAACCTGAACTTATTGTACTTTCACCTGAACTTATTGTACTTTCACCTTATTGTACTTTAACCTGAACTTATTGTACTTTCACCTTATTGTACTTTAACCTGATCTTATTGTACTTTCACCTTATTGTACTTTAACCTGATCTTATTGTACTTTCACCTTATTGTACTTTCACCTGAACTTATTGTACTTTAACCTGATCTTATTGTACTTTCACCTTATTGTACTTTAACCTGAACTTATTGTACTTTCACCTTATTGTACTTTAACCTGAACTTATTGTACTTTAACCTGAACTTATTGTACTTTCACCTTATTGTACTTTAACCTGAACTTATTGTACTTTAACCTGAACTTATTGTACTTTCACCTTATTGTACTTTAACCTGAACTTATTGTACTTTAACCTGAACTTATTGTACTTTCACCTTATTGTACTTTAACCTGAACTTATTGTACTTTCACCTTATTGTACTTTAACCTGAACTTATTGTACTTTCACCTTATTGTACTTTAACCTGAACTTATTGTACTTTCACCTTATTGTACTTTAACCTGAACTTATTGTACTTTCACCTTATTGTACTTTCACCTGAACTTATTGTACTTTAACCTGAACTTATTGTACTTTCACCTTATTGTACTTTAACCTGACTTATTGTACTTTCACCTGAACTTATTGTACTTTCACCTTATTGTACTTTCACCTGAACTTATTGTACTTTCACCTTATTGTACTTTAACCTGAACTTATTGTACTTTCACCTTATTGTACTTTAACCTGAACTTATTGTACTTTCACCTTATTGTACTTTAACCTGAACTTATTGTACTTTAACCTGAACTTATTGTACTTTCACCTTATTGTACTTTAACCTGATCTTATTGTACTTTCACCTTATTGTACTTTAACCTGATCTTATTGTACTTTCACCTTATTGTACTTTCACCTGAACTTATTGTACTTTCACCTTATTGTACTTTAACCTGAACTTATTGTACTTTAACCTTATTGTACTTTAACCTGAACTTATTGTACTTTCACCTTATTGTACTTTAACCTGAACTTATTGTACTTTAACCTTATTGTACTTTCACCTGAACTTATTGTACTTTAACCTGAACTTATTGTACTTTCACCTTATTGTACTTTAACCTGATCTTATTGTACTTTCACCTTATTGTACTTTAACCTGAACTTATTGTACTTTCACCTTATTGTACTTTAACCTGAACTTATTGTACTTTAACCTGAACTTATTGTACTTTCACCTTATTGTACTTTAACCTGAACTTATTGTACTTTCACCTTATTGTACTTTAACCTGAACTTATTGTACTTTAACCTGAACTTATTGTACTTTCACCTTATTGTACTTTAACCTGAACTTATTGTACTTTAACCTGAACTTATTGTACTTTCACCTTATTGTACTTTAACCTGAACTTATTGTACTTTCACCTTATTGTACTTTAACCTGAACTTATTGTACTTTCACCTTATTGTACTTTAACCTGATCTTATTGTACTTTCACCTTATTGTACTTTAACCTGAATCTTATTGTACTTTCACCTTATTGTACTTTCACCTGAACTTATTGTACTTTAACCTGATCTTATTGTACTTTCACCTTATTGTACTTTAACCTGAACTTATTGTACTTTCACCTGAACTTATTGTACTTTCACCTTATTGTACTTTAACCTGAATTTATTGTACTTTAACCTGAACTTATTGTACTTTCACCTTATTGTACTTTCACCTGAACTTATTGTACTTTCACCTTATTGTACTTTAACCTGAACTTATTGTACTTTCACCTTATTGTACTTTAACCTGAACTTATTGTACTTTAACCTTATTGTACTTTAACCTGAACTTATTGTACTTTCACCTTATTGTACTTTAACCTGAACTTATTGTACTTTCACCTTATTGTACTTTAACCTGAACTTATTGTACTTTCACCTTATTGTACTTTAACCTGAACTTATTGTACTTTCACCTGAACTTATTGTACTTTCACCTTATTGTACTTTCACCTGAACTTATTGTACTTTCACCTTATTGTACTTTAACCTGAACTTATTGTACTTTCACCTTATTGTACTTTAACCTGAACTTATTGTACTTTCACCTTATTGTACTTTAACCTGAACTTATTGTACTTTAACCTGAACTTATTGTACTTTCACCTTATTGTACTTTAACCTGATCTTATTGTACTTTCACCTTATTGTACTTTAACCTGATCTTATTGTACTTTCACCTTATTGTACTTTCACCTGAACTTATTGTACTTTCACCTTATTGTACTTTAACCTGAACTTATTGTACTTTCACCTGAACTTATTGTACTTTCACCTTATTGTACTTTAACCTGAATTATTGTACTTTAACCTGAACTTATTGTACTTTCACCTGAACTTATTGTACTTTAACCTGAACTTATTGTACTTTCACCTTATTGTACTTTAACCTGAACTTATTGTACTTTCACCTTATTGTACTTTAACCTGAACTTATTGTACTTTCACCTTATTGTACTTTAACCTGAACTTATTGTACTTTAACCTTATTGTACTTTCACCTGAACTTATTGTACTTTAACCTGAACTTATTGTACTTTCACCTTATTGTACTTTAACCTGATCTTATTGTACTTTCACCTGAACTTATTGTACTTTCACCTTATTGTACTTTCACCTGAACTTATTGTACTTTCACCTTATTGTACTTTAACCTGAACTTATTGTACTTTCACCTTATTGTACTTTAACCTGAACTTATTGTACTTTCACCTTATTGTACTTTAACCTGAACTTATTGTACTTTAACCTGAACTTATTGTACTTTCACCTTATTGTACTTTCACCTGAACTTATTGTACTTTCACCTTATTGTACTTTCACCTGAACTTATTGTACTTTCACCTTATTGTACTTTAACCTGAACTTATTGTACTTTCACCTTATTGTACTTTAACCTGAACTTATTGTACTTTAACCTGAACTTATTGTACTTTCACCTTATTGTACTTTAACCTGAACTTATTGTACTTTCACCTGAACTTATTGTACTTTCACCTTATTGTACTTTAACCTGAATTATTGTACTTTAACCTGAACTTATTGTACTTTCACCTTATTGTACTTTAACCTGATCTTATTGTACTTTCACCTTATTGTACTTTAACCTGATCTTATTGTACTTTCATCTTGTTGTACTTTCAAGTCAAGTCAAGTCATTTTATTGTATAGCCCTTAATCACAGTTATAGTCTCAAGGCTTCACATGCCACATGTTTACAACACCCCCAAACCTAGCCCCCTAAGGGCAAGAAAAACTCCCTTAATTACGTAGGAGAATCTTGAGAAGGAACACAGAGTAGAAGGGATCCCTCCTTCCAGGGATGGTTCAGGAGTGCAATGGGTGCCTAAGTGACTTATAGTAATGTACAAAGTACAAAGATTAATAATAATATACATATAATATACACAATATACAATATTAAAATGAGAGAAGAAGTACTTTCACCTTATTGTACTTTAACCTGAACTTATTGTACTTTCACCTTATTGTACTTTAACCTGAACTTATTGTACTTTCACCTTATTGTACTTTAACCTGATCTTATTGTACTTTCATCTTGTTGTACTTTAACCTGATCTTATTGTACTTTCACCTTATTGTACTTTCACCTGAACTTATTGTACTTTAACCTGAACTTATTGTACTTTCACCTTATTGTACTTTAACCTGAACTTATTGTACTTTAACCTGAACTTATTGTACTTTAACCTTATTGTACTTTAACCTGAACTTATTGTACTTTAACCTGAACTTATTGTACTTTCACCTTATTGTATTTTAACCTGATCTTATTGTACTTTCACCTGAACTTATTGTACTTTCACCTTATTGTACTTTAACCTGAACTTATTGTACTTTCACCTGAACTTATTGTACTTTCACCTTATTGTACTTTAACCTGAACTTATTGTACTTTCACCTTATTGTACTTTAACCTTATTGTACTTTAACCTGAACTTATTGTACTTTCACCTGAACTTATTGTACTTTCACCTTATTGTACTTTAACCTGATCTTATTGTACTTTCACCTTATTGTACTTTAACCTGATCTTATTGTACTTTAACCTGAACTTATTGTACTTTCACCTTATTGTACTTTAACCTGATCTTATTGTACTTTCACCTGAACTTATTGTACTTTAACCTGAACTTATTGTACTTTCACCTTATTGTACTTTAACCTGAACTTATTGTACTTTCACCTTATTGTACTTTAACCTGAACTTATTGTACTTTCACCTTATTGTACTTTAACCTGAACTTATTGTACTTTCACCTTATTGTACTTTAACCTGAACTTATTGTACTTTCACCTTATTGTACTTTCACCTGAACTTATTGTACTTTCACCTTATTGTACTTTAACCTGAACTTATTGCACTTTAACCTGAACTTATTGTACTTTCACCTTATTGTACTTTAACCTGAACTTATTGTACTTTCACCTTATTGTACTTTAACCTGAACTTATTGTACTTTCACCTTATTGTACTTTAACCTGAACTTATTGTACTTTCACCTTATTGTAGTTTAACCTGATCTTATTGTACTTTCACCTTATTGTACTTTCACCTGAACTTATTGTACTTTCACCTTATTGTACTTTCACCTGAACTTATTGTACTTTAACCTGAACTTATTGTACTTTAACCTGAACTTATTGTACTTTAACCTGAACTTATTGTACTTTAACCTGAACTTATTGTACTTTAACCTTATTGTACTTTAACCTGAACTTATTGTACTTTAACCTGATCTTATTTTACTTTCACCTTATTGTACTTTAACCTGATCTTATTGTACTTTCACCTTATTGTAGTTTAACCTGATCTTATTGTACTTTCACCTTATTGTACTTTCACCTGAACTTATTGTACTTTCACCTTATTGTACTTTCACCTGAACTTATTGTACTTTAACCTGAACTTATTGTACTTTAACCTGAACTTATTGTACTTTCACCTGAACTTATTGTACTTTAACCTGAACTTATTGTACTTTCACCTTATTGTACTTTAACCTGAACTTATTGTACTTTAACCTGATCTTATTTTACTTTCACCTTATTGTACTTTAACCTGATCTTATTGTACTTTCACCTTATTGTACTTTAACCTGAACTTATTGTACTTTAACCTGAACTTATTGTACTTTCACCTTATTGTACTTTCACCTGAACTTATTGTACTTTCACCTTATTGTACTTTAACCTGAACTTATTGTACTTTAACCTGAACTTATTGTACTTTCACCTTATTGTACTTTAACCTGAACTTATTGTACTTTCACCTGAACTTATTGTACTTTAACCTGAACTTATTGTACTTTCACCTTATTGTACTTTAACCTGAACTTATTGTACTTTAACCTGAACTTATTGTACTTTCACCTTATTGTACTTTAACCTGAACTTATTGTACTTTCACCTTATTGTACTTTAACCTGAACTTATTGTACTTTCACCTTATTGTACTTTAACCTGAACTTATTGTACTTTAACCTGAACTTATTGTACTTTCACCTTATTGTACTTTAACCTGAACTTATTGTACTTTCACCTTATTGTACTTTAACCTGAACTTATTGTACTTTCACCTTATTGTACTTTAACCTGAACTTATTGTACTTTAACCTGAACTTATTGTACTTTCACCTTATTGTACTTTAACCTGAACTTATTGTACTTTAACCTGAACTTATTGTACTTTCACCTTATTGTACTTTAACCTGAACTTATTGTACTTTAACCTGAACTTATTGTACTTTCACCTTATTGTACTTTAACCTGAACTTATTGTACTTTCACCTTATTGTACTTTAACCTGAACTTATTGTACTTTCACCTTATTGTACTTTAACCTGAACTTATTGTACTTTAACCTGAACTTATTGTACTTTCACCTTATTGTACTTTAACCTGAATGATTGTACTTTAACCTGAACTTATTGTACTTTCACCTTATTGTACTTTAACCTGAACTTATTGTACTTTAACCTGAACTTATTGTACTTTCACCTTATTGTACTTTAACCTGAACTTATTGTACTTTCACCTTATT
>JANIIK010000130.1:0-22500 GCA_027704905.1 Muraenolepis orangiensis
GTACAATAAGGTTAAAGTACAATAAGTTCAGGTTAAAGTACAATAAGGTGAAAGTACAATAAGTTCATGTTAAAGTACAATAAGGTTAAAGTACAATAAGTTCAGGTTAAAGTACAATAAGGTGAAAGTACAATAAGTTCAGGTGAAAGTACAATAAGGTGAAAGTACAATAAGTTCAGGTTAAAGTACAATAAGGTGAAAGTACAATAAGTTCAGGTTAAAGTACAATAAGGTGAAAGTACAATAAGTTCAGGTTAAAGTACAATAAGGTGAAAGTACAATAAGTTCAGGTTAAAGTACAATAAGTTCAGGTTAAAGTACAATAAGGTGAAAGTACAATAAGTTCAGGTTAAAGTGCAATAAGTTCAGGTTAAAGTACAATAAGGTGAAAGTACAATAAGTTCAGGTTAAAGTACAATAAGGTGAAAGTACAATAAGTTCATGTTAAAGTACAATAAGGTTAAAGTACAATAAGTTCAGGTTAAAGTACAATAAGGTGAAAGTACAATAAGTTCAGGTTAAAGTACAATAAGGTGAAAGTACAATAAGTTCAGGTGAAAGTACAATAAGGTGAAAGTACAATAAGTTCAGGTTAAAGTACAATAAATTCAGGTTAAAGTACAATAAGGTGAAAGTACAATAAGTTCAGGTGAAAGTACAATAAGTTCAGGTTAAAGTACAATAAGGTGAAAGTACAATAAGTTCAGGTTAAAGTACAATAAGTTCAGGTTAAAGTACAATAAGGTGAAAGTACAATAAGTTCAGGTGAAAGTACAACAAGGTGAAAGTACAATAAGATCAGGTTAAAGTACAATAAGTTCAGGTGAAAGTACAATAAGGTGAAAGTAAAATAAGATCAGGTTAAAGTACAATAAGGTGAAAGTACATTAAGTTCAGATGAAAGTACAATAAGGTGAAAGTACAATAAGATCAGGTTAAAGTACAATAAGGTGAAAGTACAATAAGTTCAGGTTAAAGTACAATAAGGTGAAAGTACAATAAGTTCAGGTTAAAGTACAATAAGGTGAAAGTACAATAAGTTCAGGTTAAAGTACAATAAGGTGAAAGTACAATAAGTTCAGGTTAAAGTACAATAAGTTCAGGTTAAAGTACAATAAGGTGAAAGTACAATAAGTTCAGGTTAAAGTGCAATAAGTTCAGGTTAAAGTACAATAAGGTGAAAGTACAATAAGTTCAGGTTAAAGTACAATAAGTTCAGGTTAAAGTACAATAAGGTGAAAGTACAATAAGTTCAGGTTAAAGTACAATAAGGTGAAAGTACAATAAGATCAGGTTAAAGTACAATAAGTTCAGGTGAAAGTACAATAAGGTGAAAGTAAAATAAGATCAGGTTAAAGTACAATAAGGTGAAAGTACAATAAGATCAGGTTAAAGTACAATAAGGTGAAAGTACAATAAGATCAGGTTAAAGTACAATAAGGTGAAAGTACAATAAGTTCAGGTGAAAGTACAATCAATTCAGGTTAAAGTACAATAAGGTGAAAGTACAATAAGTTCAGGTTAAAGTACAATAAGGTGAAAGTACAATAAGTTCAGGTTAAAGTACAATAAGTTCAGGTTAAAGTACAATAAGGTGAAAGTACAATAAGTTCAGGTGAAAGTACAATAAGTTCAGGTTAAAGTACAATAAGGTGAAAGTACAATAAGTTCAGGTTAAAGTACAATAAGTTCAGGTTAAAGTACAATAAGGTGAAAGTACAATAAGTTCAGGTTAAAGTACAATAAGGTGAAAGTACAATACGTTCAGGTTAAAGTACAATAAGTTCAGGTTAAAGTACATTAAGGTGAAAGTACAATAAGTTCAGGTTAAAGTACATTAAGGTGAAAGTACAATAAGTTCAGGTGAAAGTACAATAAGTTCAGGTTAAAGTACAATAAGTTCAGGTTAAAGTACAATAAGTTCAGGTTAAAGTACAATAAGGTGAAAGTACAATAAGTTCAGGTGAAAGTACAATAAGGTGAAAGTACAATAAGATCAGGTTAAACTACAATAAGGTGAAAGTACAATAAGATCAGGTTAAAGTACAATAAGGTGAAAGTAAAATGAGATCAGGTTAAAGTACAATAAGTTCAGGTTAAAGTACAATAAGGTTAAAGTACAATAAGTTCAGGTTAAAGTACAATAAGTTCAGGTGAAAGTACAATCAGTTCAGGTTAAAGTACAATAAGTTCAGGTTAAAGTACAATAAGTTCAGGTGAAAGTACAATAAGGTGAAAGTACAATAAGTTCAGGTGAAAGTACAATAAGGTGAAAGTACAATAAGATCAGGTTAAACTACAATAAGGTGAAAGTACAATAAGTTCAGGTTAAAGTACAATAAGGTGAAAGTACAATAAGTTCAGGTTAAAGTACAATAAGGTGAAAGTACAATAAGTTCAGGTTAAAGTACAATAAGGTGAAAGTACAATAAGTTCAGGTTAAAGTGCAATAAGTTCAGGTTAAAGTACAATAAGGTGAAAGTACAATAAGTTCAGGTTAAAGTACAATAAGGTGAAAGTACAATAAGTTCAGGTTAAAGTACAATAAGGTGAAAGTACAATAAGTTCAGGTTAAAGTACAATAAGGTGAAAGTACAATAAGTTCAGGTTAAAGTACAATAAGTTCAGGTGAAAGTACAATAAGTTCAGGTTAAAGTACATTAAGGTGAAAGTACAATAAGTTCAGGTTAAAGTACAATAAGTTCAGGTGAAAGTACAATAAGATCAGGTTAAAGTACAATAAGGTGAAAGTACAATAAGTTCAGGTTAAAGTACAATAAGATCAGGTTAAAGTACAATAAGGTGAAAGTACAATAAGATCAGGTTAAAGTACAATAAGGTGAAAGTACAATAAGATCAGGTTAAAGTACAATAAGGTGAAAGTACAATAAGTTCAGGTGAAAGTACAATAAATTCAGGTTAAAGTACAATAAGGTGAAAGTACAATAAGTTCAGGTTAAAGTACAATAAGGTGAAAGTACAATAAGTTCAGGTTAAAGTACAATAAGTTCAGGTTAAAGTACAATAAGGTGAAAGTACAATAAGTTCAGGTGAAAGTACAATAAGTTCAGGTTAAAGTACAATAAGGTGAAAGTACAATAAGTTCAGGTTAAAGTACAATAAGTTCAGGTTAAAGTACAATAAGGTGAAAGTACAATAAGTTCAGGTTAAAGTACAATAAGGTGAAAGTACAATACGTTCAGGTTAAAGTACAATAAGTTCAGGTTAAAGTACATTAAGGTGAAAGTACAATAAGTTCAGGTTAAAGTACATTAAGGTGAAAGTACAATAAGTTCAGGTGAAAGTACAATAAGTTCAGGTTAAAGTACAATAAGTTCAGGTTAAAGTACAATAAGTTCAGGTGAAAGTACAATAAGGTGAAAGTACAATAAGTTCAGGTGAAAGTACAATAAGGTGAAAGTACAATAAGATCAGGTTAAACTACAATAAGGTGAAAGTACAATAAGATCAGGTTAAAGTACAATAAGGTGAAAGTAAAATAAGATCAGGTTAAAGTACAATAAGTTCAGGTTAAAGTACAATAAGGTTAAAGTACAATAAGTTCAGGTTAAAGTACAATAAGTTCAGGTGAAAGTACAATAAGTTCAGGTTAAAGTACAATAAGTTCAGGTTAAAGTACAATAAGTTCAGGTGAAAGTACAATAAGGTGAAAGTACAATAAGTTCAGGTGAAAGTACAATAAGGTGAAAGTACAATAAGATCAGGTTAAACTACAATAAGGTGAAAGTACAATAAGTTCAGGTTAAAGTACAATAAGGTGAAAGTACAATAAGTTCAGGTTAAAGTACAATAAGGTGAAAGTACAATAAGTTCAGGTTAAAGTACAATAAGGTGAAAGTACAATAAGTTCAGGTTAAAGTGCAATAAGTTCAGGTTAAAGTACAATAAGGTGAAAGTACAATAAGTTCAGGTGAAAGTACAATAAGGTGAAAGTACAATAAGTTCAGGTTAAAGTACAATAAGGTGAAAGTACAATAAGTTCAGGTTAAAGTACAATAAGGTGAAAGTACAATAAGTTCAGGTTAAAGTACAATAAGTTCAGGTGAATGTACAATAAGATCAGGTTAAAGTACAATAAGGTGAAAGTACAATAAGTTCAGGTTAAAGTACAATAAGATCAGGTTAAAGTACAATAAGGTGAAAGTACAATAAGATCAGGTTAAAGTACAATAAGGTGAAAGTACAATAAGTTCAGATGAAAGTACAATAAGTTCAGGTTAAAGTACAATAAGGTTAAAGTACAATAAGGTGAAAGTACAATAAGTTCAGGTTAAAGTACAATAAGGTGAAAGTACAATAAGTTCAGGTGAAAGTATAATAAGTTCAGGTTAAAGTACAATAAGGTGAAAGTACAATAAGTTCAGGTGAAAGTACAATAAGATCAGGTTAAAGTACAATAAGGTGAAAGTACAATAAGTTCAGTTTAAAGTACAATAAGTTCAGGTTAAAGTACAATAAGGTTAAAGTACAATAAGTTCATGTTAAAGTACAATAAGTTCAGGTTAAAGTACAATAAGGTGAAAGTACAATAAGTTCAGGTTAAAGTACAATAAGTTCAGGTGAAAGTACAATAAGATGAAAGTACAATAAGATGAAAGTACAATAAGATCAGGTTAAAGTACAATAAGGTGAAAGTACAATAAGTTCAGGTTAAAGTACAATAAGATCAGGTTAAAGTACAATAAGGTGAAAGTACAATAAGATCAGGTTAAAGTACAATAAGTTCAGGTGAAAGTACAATAAATTCAGGTTAAAGTACAATAAGGTGAAAGTACAATAAGTTCAGGTTAAAGTACAATAAGGTGAAAGTACAATAAGTTCAGGTTAAAGTACAATAAGTTCAGGTTAAAGTACAATAAGGTGAAAGTACAATAAGTTCAGGTGAAAGTACAATAAGTTCAGGTTAAAGTACAATAAGGTGAAAGTACAATAAGTTCAGGTTAAAGTACAATAAGTTCAGGTTAAAGTACAATAAGGTGAAAGTACAATAAGTTCAGGTTAAAGTACAATAAGGTGAAAGTACAATACGTTCAGGTTAAAGTACAATAAGTTCAGGTTAAAGTACATTAAGGTGAAAGTACAATAAGTTCAGGTTAAAGTACATTAAGGTGAAAGTACAATAAGTTCAGGTGAAAGTACAATAAGTTCAGGTTAAAGTACAATAAGTTCAGGTTAAAGTACAATAAGTTCAGGTGAAAGTACAATAAGGTGAAAGTACAATAAGTTCAGGTGAAAGTACAATAAGGTGAAAGTACAATAAGATCAGGTTAAACTACAATAAGGTGAAAGTACAATAAGATCAGGTTAAAGTACAATAAGGTGAAAGTAAAATAAGATCAGGTTAAAGTACAATAAGTTCAGGTTAAAGTACAATAAGGTTAAAGTACAATAAGTTCAGGTTAAAGTACAATAAGTTCAGGTGAAAGTACAATAAGTTCAGGTTAAAGTACAATAAGTTCAGGTTAAAGTACAATAAGTTCAGGTGAAAGTACAATAAGGTGAAAGTACAATAAGTTCAGGTGAAAGTACAATAAGGTGAAAGTACAATAAGATCAGGTTAAACTACAATAAGGTGAAAGTACAATAAGTTCAGGTTAAAGTACAATAAGGTGAAAGTACAATAAGTTCAGGTTAAAGTACAATAAGGTGAAAGTACAATAAGTTCAGGTTAAAGTACAATAAGGTGAAAGTACAATAAGTTCAGGTTAAAGTGCAATAAGTTCAGGTTAAAGTACAATAAGGTGAAAGTACAATAAGTTCAGGTGAAAGTACAATAAGGTGAAAGTACAATAAGTTCAGGTTAAAGTACAATAAGGTGAAAGTACAATAAGTTCAGGTTAAAGTACAATAAGGTGAAAGTACAATAAGTTCAGGTTAAAGTACAATAAGTTCAGGTGAAAGTACAATAAGTTCAGGTTAAAGTACATTAAGGTGAAAGTACAATAAGTTCAGGTTAAAGTACAATAAGTTCAGGTGAAAGTACAATAAGATCAGGTTAAAGTACAATAAGGTGAAAGTACAATAAGTTCAGGTTAAAGTACAATAAGATCAGGTTAAAGTACAATAAGGTTAAAGTACAATAAGGTGAAAGTACAATAAGTTCAGGTTAAAGTACAATAAGATCAGGTTAAAGTACAATAAGGTTAAAGTACAATAAGGTGAAAGTACAATAAGTTCAGGTTAAAGTACAATAAGGTGAAAGTACAATAAGTTCAGGTGAAAGTATAATAAGTTCAGGTTAAAGTACAATAAGGTGAAAGTACAATAAGTTCAGGTGAAAGTACAATAAGATCAGGTTAAAGTACAATAAGGTGAAAGTACAATAAGTTCAGTTTAAAGTACAATAAGTTCAGGTTAAAGTACAATAAGGTTAAAGTACAATAAGTTCATGTTAAAGTACAATAAGTTCAGGTTAAAGTACAATAAGGTGAAAGTACAATAAGTTCAGGTTAAAGTACAATAAGTTCAGGTGAAAGTACAATAAGATGAAAGTACAATAAGATGAAAGTACAATAAGATCAGGTTAAAGTACAACAAGATGAAAGTACAATAAGATCAGGTTAAAGTACAATAGGGTGAAAGTACAATAAGTTCAGGTTAAAGTACAATAAGGTGAAAGTACAATAAGTTCAGGTGAAAGTACAATAAGATGAAAGTACAAAAAGATGAAAGTTCAATAAGTTCAGGTTAAAGTACAATAAGGTGAAAGTACAATAAGTTCAGGTTAAAGTACAACAAGATGAAAGTACAATAAGATCAGGTTAAAGTACAATAAGGTGAAAGTACAATAAGTTCAGGTTAAAGTACAATAAATTCAGGTTAAAGTACAATAAGGTGAAAGTACAATAAGTTCAGGTGAAAGTACAATAAGTTCAGGTTAAAGTACAATAAGGTGAAAGTACAATAAGTTCAGGTTAAAGTACAATAAGTTCAGGTTAAAGTACAATAAGTTCAGGTTAAAGTACAATAAGGTGAAAGTACAATAAGTTCAGGTTAAAGTACAATAAGGTGAAAGTACAATAAGTTCAGGTTAAAGTACAATAAGGTGAAAGTACAATAAGTTCAGGTGAAAGTACAATAAGGTGAAAGTACAATAAGTTCAGGTGAAAGTACAATAAGATCAGGTTAAAGTACAATAAGGTGAAAGTACAATAAGTTCAGGTTAAAGTACAATAAGTTCAGGTGAAAGTACAATAAGGTTAAAGTACAATAAGTTCAGGTTAAAGTACAATAAGGTTAAAGTACAATAAGTTCAGGTTAAAGTACAATAAGGTGAAAGTACAATAAGTTCAGGTTAAAGTACAATAAGGTGAAAGTACAATAAGTTCAGGTTAAAGTACATTAAGGTGAAAGTACAATAAGTTCAGGTTAAAGTACAATAAGTTCAGGTGAAAGTACAATAAGTTCAGGTTAAAGTACAATAAATTCAGGTTAAAGTACAATAAGGTGAAAGTACAATAAGTTCAGGTGAAAGTACAATAAGTTCAGGTTAAAGTACAATAAGGTGAAAGTACAATAAGTTCAGGTTAAAGTACAATAAGTTCAGGTTAAAGTACAATAAGGTGAAAGTACAATAAGTTCAGGTGAAAGTACAATAAGGTGAAAGTACAATAAGATCAGGTTAAAGTACAATAAGGTGAAAGTAAAATAAGATCAGGTTAAAGTACAATAAGGTGAAAGTACAATAAGTTCAGGTGAAAGTACAATAAGTTCAGGTTAAAGTACAATAAGTTCAGGTTAAAGTACAATAAGTTCAGGTTAAAGTACAATAAGGTGAAAGTACAATAAGTTCAGGTGAAAGTACAATAAGGTGAAAGTACAATAAGATCAGGTTAAACTACAATAAGGTGAAAGTACAATAAGATCAGGTTAAAGTACAATAAGGTGAAAGTAAAATGAGATCAGGTTAAAGTACAATAAGTTCAGGTTAAAGTACAATAAGGTTAAAGTACAATAAGTTCAGGTTAAAGTACAATAAGTTCAGGTGAAAGTACAATCAGTTCAGGTTAAAGTACAATAAGTTCAGGTTAAAGTACAATAAGTTCAGGTGAAAGTACAATAAGGTGAAAGTACAATAAGTTCAGGTGAAAGTACAATAAGGTGAAAGTACAATAAGATCAGGTTAAACTACAATAAGGTGAAAGTACAATAAGTTCAGGTTAAAGTACAATAAGGTGAAAGTACAATAAGTTCAGGTTAAAGTACAATAAGGTGAAAGTACAATAAGTTCAGGTTAAAGTACAATAAGGTGAAAGTACAATAAGTTCAGGTTAAAGTGCAATAAGTTCAGGTTAAAGTACAATAAGGTGAAAGTACAATAAGTTCAGGTGAAAGTACAATAAGGTGAAAGTACAATAAGTTCAGGTTAAAGTACAATAAGGTGAAAGTACAATAAGTTCAGGTTAAAGTACAATAAGGTGAAAGTACAATAAGTTCAGGTTAAAGTACAATAAGTTCAGGTGAAAGTACAATAAGTTCAGGTTAAAGTACATTAAGGTGAAAGTACAATAAGTTCAGGTTAAAGTACAATAAGTTCAGGTGAAAGTACAATAAGATCAGGTTAAAGTACAATAAGGTGAAAGTACAATAAGTTCAGGTTAAAGTACAATAAGATCAGGTTAAAGTACAATAAGGTGAAAGTACAATAAGATCAGGTTAAAGTACAATAAGGTGAAAGTACAATAAGATCAGGTTAAAGTACAATAAGGTGAAAGTACAATAAGTTCAGGTGAAAGTACAATAAATTCAGGTTAAAGTACAATAAGGTGAAAGTACAATAAGTTCAGGTTAAAGTACAATAAGGTGAAAGTACAATAAGTTCAGGTTAAAGTACAATAAGTTCAGGTTAAAGTACAATAAGGTGAAAGTACAATAAGTTCAGGTGAAAGTACAATAAGTTCAGGTTAAAGTACAATAAGGTGAAAGTACAATAAGTTCAGGTTAAAGTACAATAAGTTCAGGTTAAAGTACAATAAGGTGAAAGTACAATAAGTTCAGGTTAAAGTACAATAAGGTGAAAGTACAATACGTTCAGGTTAAAGTACAATAAGTTCAGGTTAAAGTACATTAAGGTGAAAGTACAATAAGTTCAGGTTAAAGTACATTAAGGTGAAAGTACAATAAGTTCAGGTGAAAGTACAATAAGTTCAGGTTAAAGTACAATAAGTTCAGGTTAAAGTACAATAAGTTCAGGTGAAAGTACAATAAGGTGAAAGTACAATAAGTTCAGGTGAAAGTACAATAAGGTGAAAGTACAATAAGATCAGGTTAAACTACAATAAGGTGAAAGTACAATAAGATCAGGTTAAAGTACAATAAGGTGAAAGTAAAATAAGATCAGGTTAAAGTACAATAAGTTCAGGTTAAAGTACAATAAGGTTAAAGTACAATAAGTTCAGGTTAAAGTACAATAAGTTCAGGTGAAAGTACAATAAGTTCAGGTTAAAGTACAATAAGTTCAGGTTAAAGTACAATAAGTTCAGGTGAAAGTACAATAAGGTGAAAGTACAATAAGTTCAGGTGAAAGTACAATAAGGTGAAAGTACAATAAGATCAGGTTAAACTACAATAAGGTGAAAGTACAATAAGTTCAGGTTAAAGTACAATAAGGTGAAAGTACAATAAGTTCAGGTTAAAGTACAATAAGGTGAAAGTACAATAAGTTCAGGTTAAAGTACAATAAGGTGAAAGTACAATAAGTTCAGGTTAAAGTGCAATAAGTTCAGGTTAAAGTACAATAAGGTGAAAGTACAATAAGTTCAGGTGAAAGTACAATAAGGTGAAAGTACAATAAGTTCAGGTTAAAGTACAATAAGGTGAAAGTACAATAAGTTCAGGTTAAAGTACAATAAGGTGAAAGTACAATAAGTTCAGGTTAAAGTACAATAAGTTCAGGTGAATGTACAATAAGATCAGGTTAAAGTACAATAAGGTGAAAGTACAATAAGTTCAGGTTAAAGTACAATAAGATCAGGTTAAAGTACAATAAGGTGAAAGTACAATAAGATCAGGTTAAAGTACAATAAGGTGAAAGTACAATAAGTTCAGATGAAAGTACAATAAGTTCAGGTTAAAGTACAATAAGGTTAAAGTACAATAAGGTGAAAGTACAATAAGTTCAGGTTAAAGTACAATAAGGTGAAAGTACAATAAGTTCAGGTGAAAGTATAATAAGTTCAGGTTAAAGTACAATAAGGTGAAAGTACAATAAGTTCAGGTGAAAGTACAATAAGATCAGGTTAAAGTACAATAAGGTGAAAGTACAATAAGTTCAGTTTAAAGTACAATAAGTTCAGGTTAAAGTACAATAAGGTTAAAGTACAATAAGTTCATGTTAAAGTACAATAAGTTCAGGTTAAAGTACAATAAGGTGAAAGTACAATAAGTTCAGGTTAAAGTACAATAAGTTCAGGTGAAAGTACAATAAGATGAAAGTACAATAAGATGAAAGTACAATAAGATCAGGTTAAAGTACAATAAGGTGAAAGTACAATAAGTTCAGGTTAAAGTACAATAAGATCAGGTTAAAGTACAATAAGGTGAAAGTACAATAAGATCAGGTTAAAGTACAATAAGTTCAGGTGAAAGTACAATAAATTCAGGTTAAAGTACAATAAGGTGAAAGTACAATAAGTTCAGGTTAAAGTACAATAAGGTGAAAGTACAATAAGTTCAGGTTAAAGTACAATAAGTTCAGGTTAAAGTACAATAAGGTGAAAGTACAATAAGTTCAGGTGAAAGTACAATAAGTTCAGGTTAAAGTACAATAAGGTGAAAGTACAATAAGTTCAGGTTAAAGTACAATAAGTTCAGGTTAAAGTACAATAAGGTGAAAGTACAATAAGTTCAGGTTAAAGTACAATAAGGTGAAAGTACAATACGTTCAGGTTAAAGTACAATAAGTTCAGGTTAAAGTACATTAAGGTGAAAGTACAATAAGTTCAGGTTAAAGTACATTAAGGTGAAAGTACAATAAGTTCAGGTGAAAGTACAATAAGTTCAGGTTAAAGTACAATAAGTTCAGGTTAAAGTACAATAAGTTCAGGTGAAAGTACAATAAGGTGAAAGTACAATAAGTTCAGGTGAAAGTACAATAAGGTGAAAGTACAATAAGATCAGGTTAAACTACAATAAGGTGAAAGTACAATAAGATCAGGTTAAAGTACAATAAGGTGAAAGTAAAATAAGATCAGGTTAAAGTACAATAAGTTCAGGTTAAAGTACAATAAGGTTAAAGTACAATAAGTTCAGGTTAAAGTACAATAAGTTCAGGTGAAAGTACAATAAGTTCAGGTTAAAGTACAATAAGTTCAGGTTAAAGTACAATAAGTTCAGGTGAAAGTACAATAAGGTGAAAGTACAATAAGTTCAGGTGAAAGTACAATAAGGTGAAAGTACAATAAGATCAGGTTAAACTACAATAAGGTGAAAGTACAATAAGTTCAGGTTAAAGTACAATAAGGTGAAAGTACAATAAGTTCAGGTTAAAGTACAATAAGGTGAAAGTACAATAAGTTCAGGTTAAAGTACAATAAGGTGAAAGTACAATAAGTTCAGGTTAAAGTGCAATAAGTTCAGGTTAAAGTACAATAAGGTGAAAGTACAATAAGTTCAGGTGAAAGTACAATAAGGTGAAAGTACAATAAGTTCAGGTTAAAGTACAATAAGGTGAAAGTACAATAAGTTCAGGTTAAAGTACAATAAGGTGAAAGTACAATAAGTTCAGGTTAAAGTACAATAAGTTCAGGTGAAAGTACAATAAGTTCAGGTTAAAGTACATTAAGGTGAAAGTACAATAAGTTCAGGTTAAAGTACAATAAGTTCAGGTGAAAGTACAATAAGATCAGGTTAAAGTACAATAAGGTGAAAGTACAATAAGTTCAGGTTAAAGTACAATAAGATCAGGTTAAAGTACAATAAGGTTAAAGTACAATAAGGTGAAAGTACAATAAGTTCAGGTTAAAGTACAATAAGATCAGGTTAAAGTACAATAAGGTTAAAGTACAATAAGGTGAAAGTACAATAAGTTCAGGTTAAAGTACAATAAGGTGAAAGTACAATAAGTTCAGGTGAAAGTATAATAAGTTCAGGTTAAAGTACAATAAGGTGAAAGTACAATAAGTTCAGGTGAAAGTACAATAAGATCAGGTTAAAGTACAATAAGGTGAAAGTACAATAAGTTCAGTTTAAAGTACAATAAGTTCAGGTTAAAGTACAATAAGGTTAAAGTACAATAAGTTCATGTTAAAGTACAATAAGTTCAGGTTAAAGTACAATAAGGTGAAAGTACAATAAGTTCAGGTTAAAGTACAATAAGTTCAGGTGAAAGTACAATAAGATGAAAGTACAATAAGATGAAAGTACAATAAGATCAGGTTAAAGTACAACAAGATGAAAGTACAATAAGATCAGGTTAAAGTACAATAGGGTGAAAGTACAATAAGTTCAGGTTAAAGTACAATAAGGTGAAAGTACAATAAGTTCAGGTGAAAGTACAATAAGATGAAAGTACAATAAGATGAAAGTTCAATAAGTTCAGGTTAAAGTACAATAAGGTGAAAGTACAATAAGTTCAGGTTAAAGTACAACAAGATGAAAGTACAATAAGATCAGGTTAAAGTACAATAAGGTGAAAGTACAATAAGTTCAGGTTAAAGTACAATAAATTCAGGTTAAAGTACAATAAGGTGAAAGTACAATAAGTTCAGGTGAAAGTACAATAAGTTCAGGTTAAAGTACAATAAGGTGAAAGTACAATAAGTTCAGGTTAAAGTACAATAAGTTCAGGTTAAAGTACAATAAGGTGAAAGTACAATAAGTTCAGGTGAAAGTACAATAAGGTGAAAGTACAATAAGATCAGGTTAAAGTACAATAAGGTGAAAGTAAAATAAGATCAGGTTAAAGTACAATAAGGTGAAAGTACAATAAGTTCAGGTTAAAGTACAATAAGTTCAGGTTAAAGTACAATAAGGTGAAAGTACAATAAGTTCAGGTTAAAGTACAATAAGGTGAAAGTACAATAAGTTCAGGTTAAAGTACAATAAGGTGAAAGTACAATAAGTTCAGGTGAAAGTACAATAAGGTGAAAGTACAATAAGTTCAGGTGAAAGTACAATAAGATCAGGTTAAAGTACAATAAGGTGAAAGTACAATAAGTTCAGGTTAAAGTACAATAAGTTCAGGTGAAAGTACAATAAGGTTAAAGTACAATAAGTTCAGGTTAAAGTACAATAAGGTTAAAGTACAATAAGTTCAGGTTAAAGTACAATAAGGTGAAAGTACAATAAGTTCAGGTTAAAGTACAATAAGGTGAAAGTACAATAAGTTCAGGTTAAAGTACATTAAGGTGAAAGTACAATAAGTTCAGGTTAAAGTACAATAAGTTCAGGTGAAAGTACAATAAGTTCAGGTTAAAGTACAATAAATTCAGGTTAAAGTACAATAAGGTGAAAGTACAATAAGTTCAGGTGAAAGTACAATAAGTTCAGGTTAAAGTACAATAAGGTGAAAGTACAATAAGTTCAGGTTAAAGTACAATAAGTTCAGGTTAAAGTACAATAAGGTGAAAGTACAATAAGTTCAGGTGAAAGTACAATAAGGTGAAAGTACAATAAGATCAGGTTAAAGTACAATAAGGTGAAAGTAAAATAAGATCAGGTTAAAGTACAATAAGGTGAAAGTACAATAAGTTCAGGTTAAAGTACAATAAGTTCAGGTTAAAGTACAATAAGTTCAGGTTAAAGTACAATAAGTTCAGGTTAAAGTACAATAAGGTGAAAGTACAATAAGTTCAGGTTAAAGTACAATAAGGTGAAAGTACAATAAGTTCAGGTTAAAGTACAATAAGGTGAAAGTACAATAAGTTCAGGTTAAAGTACAATAAGGTGAAAGTACAATAAGTTCAGGTTAAAGTACAATAAGGTTAAAGTACAATAAGTTCAGGTTAAAGTACAATAAGGTGAAAGTACAATAAGTTCAGGTTAAAGTACAATAAGGTGAAAGTACAATAAGTTCAGGTGAAAGTACAATAAGGTGAAAGTACAATAAGTTCAGGTTAAAGTACAATAAATTCAGGTTAAAGTACAATAAGGTGAAAGTACAATAAGTTCAGGTGAAAGTACAATAAGTTCAGGTTAAAGTACAATAAGGTGAAAGTACAATAAGTTCAGGTTAAAGTACAATAAGTTCAGGTTAAAGTACAATAAGGTGAAAGTACAATAAGTTCAGGTGAAAGTACAATAAGGTGAAAGTACAATAAGATCAGGTTAAAGTACAATAAGTTCAGGTGAAAGTACAATAAGGTGAAAGTAAAATAAGATCAGGTTAAAGTACAATAAGGTGAAAGTACATTAAGTTCAGGTGAAAGTACAATAAGGTGAAAGTACAATAAGATCAGGTTAAAGTACAATAAGGTGAAAGTACAATAAGTTCAGGTTAAAGTACAATAAGGTGAAAGTACAATAAGTTCAGGTTAAAGTACAATAAGGTGAAAGTACAATAAGTTCAGGTTAAAGTACAATAAGGTGAAAGTACAATAAGTTCAGGTTAAAGTACAATAAGTTCAGGTTAAAGTACAATAAGGTGAAAGTACAATAAGTTCAGGTTAAAGTGCAATAAGTTCAGGTTAAAGTACAATAAGGTGAAAGTACAATAAGTTCAGGTTAAAGTACAATAAGGTGAAAGTACAATAAGATCAGGTTAAAGTACAATAAGTTCAGGTGAAAGTACAATAAGGTGAAAGTAAAATAAGATCAGGTTAAAGTACAATAAGGTGAAAGTACAATAAGATCAGGTTAAAGTACAATAAGGTGAAAGTACAATAAGATCAGGTTAAAGTACAATAAGGTGAAAGTACAATAAGTTCAGGTTAAAGTACAATAAATTCAGGTTAAAGTACAATAAGGTGAAAGTACAATAAGTTCAGGTTAAAGTACAATAAGGTGAAAGTACAATAAGTTCAGGTTAAAGTACAATAAGTTCAGGTTAAAGTACAATAAGGTGAAAGTACAATAAGTTCAGGTTAAAGTACAATAAGTTCAGGTTAAAGTACAATAAGGTGAAAGTACAATAAGTTCAGGTTAAAGTACAATAAGTTCAGGTTAAAGTACAATAAGGTGAAAGTACAATAAGTTCAGGTTAAAGTACAATAAGGTGAAAGTACAATAAGTTCAGGTTAAAGTACAATAAGGTGAAAGTACAATAAGTTCAGGTTAAAGTACAATAAGTTTAGGTTAAAGTACAATAAGGTGAAAGTACAATAAGTTCAGGTTAAAGTACAATAAGTTCAGGTTAAAGTACAATAAGGTGAAAGTACAATAAGTTCAGGTTAAAGTACAATAAGGTGAAAGTACAATAAGTTCAGGTTAAAGTACAATAAGGTGAAAGTACAATAAGTTCAGGTGAAAGTACAATAAGGTGAAAGTACAATAAGTTCAGGTGAAAGTACAATAAGATCAGGTTAAAGTACAATAAGGTGAAAGTACAATAAGTTCAGGTTAAAGTACAATAAGTTCAGGTGAAAGTACAATAAGGTTAAAGTACAATAAGTTCAGGTTAAAGTACAATAAGGTTAAAGTACAATAAGTTCAGGTTAAAGTACAATAAGGTGAAAGTACAATAAGTTCAGGTTAAAGTACAATAAGGTGAAAGTACAATAAGTTCAGGTTAAAGTACATTAAGGTGAAAGTACAATAAGTTCAGGTTAAAGTACAATAAGTTCAGGTGAAAGTACAATAAGTTCAGGTTAAAGTACAATAAATTCAGGTTAAAGTACAATAAGGTGAAAGTACAATAAGTTCAGGTGAAAGTACAATAAGTTCAGGTTAAAGTACAATAAGGTGAAAGTACAATAAGTTCAGGTTAAAGTACAATAAGTTCAGGTTAAAGTACAATAAGGTGAAAGTACAATAAGTTCAGGTGAAAGTACAATAAGGTGAAAGTACAATAAGATCAGGTTAAAGTACAATAAGGTGAAAGTAAAATAAGATCAGGTTAAAGTACAATAAGGTGAAAGTACAATAAGTTCAGGTTAAAGTACAATAAGTTCAGGTTAAAGTACAATAAGGTGAAAGTACAATAAGTTCAGGTTAAAGTACAATAAGGTGAAAGTACAATAAGTTCAGGTTAAAGTACAATAAGGTGAAAGTACAATAAGTTCAGGTGAAAGTACAATAAGGTGAAAGTACAATAAGTTCAGGTGAAAGTACAATAAGATCAGGTTAAAGTACAATAAGGTGAAAGTACAATAAGTTCAGGTTAAAGTACAATAAGTTCAGGTGAAAGTACAATAAGGTTAAAGTACAATAAGTTCAGGTTAAAGTACAATAAGGTGAAAGTACAATAAGTTCAGGTTAAAGTACAATAAGGTTAAAGTACAATAAGTTCAGGTTAAAGTACAATAAGGTGAAAGTACAATAAGTTCAGGTTAAAGTACAATAAGGTGAAAGTACAATAAGTTCAGGTGAAAGTACAATAAGGTGAAAGTACAATAAGTTCAGGTTAAAGTACAATAAATTCAGGTTAAAGTACAATAAGGTGAAAGTACAATAAGTTCAGGTGAAAGTACAATAAGTTCAGGTTAAAGTACAATAAGGTGAAAGTACAATAAGTTCAGGTTAAAGTACAATAAGTTCAGGTTAAAGTACAATAAGGTGAAAGTACAATAAGTTCAGGTGAAAGTACAATAAGGTGAAAGTACAATAAGATCAGGTTAAAGTACAATAAGTTCAGGTGAAAGTACAATAAGGTGAAAGTAAAATAAGATCAGGTTAAAGTACAATAAGGTGAAAGTACATTAAGTTCAGGTGAAAGTACAATAAGGTGAAAGTACAATAAGATCAGGTTAAAGTACAATAAGGTGAAAGTACAATAAGTTCAGGTTAAAGTACAATAAGGTGAAAGTACAATAAGTTCAGGTTAAAGTACAATAAGGTGAAAGTACAATAAGTTCAGGTTAAAGTACAATAAGGTGAAAGTACAATAAGTTCAGGTTAAAGTACAATAAGTTCAGGTTAAAGTACAATAAGGTGAAAGTACAATAAGTTCAGGTTAAAGTGCAATAAGTTCAGGTTAAAGTACAATAAGGTGAAAGTACAATAAGTTCAGGTTAAAGTACAATAAGGTGAAAGTACAATAAGTTCAGGTTAAAGTACAATAAGTTCAGGTTAAAGTACAATAAGGTGAAAGTACAATAAGTTCAGGTTAAAGTACAATAAGGTGAAAGTACAATAAGATCAGGTTAAAGTACAATAAGTTCAGGTGAAAGTACAATAAGGTGAAAGTAAAATAAGATCAGGTTAAAGTACAATAAGGTGAAAGTACAATAAGATCAGGTTAAAGTACAATAAGGTGAAAGTACAATAAGATCAGGTTAAAGTACAATAAGGTGAAAGTACAATAAGTTCAGGTTAAAGTACAATAAATTCAGGTTAAAGTACAATAAGGTGAAAGTACAATAAGTTCAGGTTAAAGTACAATAAGGTGAAAGTACAATAAGTTCAGGTTAAAGTACAATAAGTTCAGGTTAAAGTACAATAAGGTGAAAGTACAATAAGTTCAGGTTAAAGTACAATAAGTTCAGGTTAAAGTACAATAAGGTGAAAGTACAATAAGTTCAGGTTAAAGTACAATAAGTTCAGGTTAAAGTACAATAAGGTGAAAGTACAATAAGTTCAGGTTAAAGTACAATAAGGTGAAAGTACAATAAGTTCAGGTTAAAGTACAATAAGGTGAAAGTACAATAAGTTCAGGTTAAAGTACAATAAGTTCAGGTTAAAGTACAATAAGTTCAGGTTAAAGTACAATAAGTTCAGGTTAAAGTACAATAAGGTGAAAGTACAATAAGTTCAGGCAAAAAGTGTAAAGGGAAAAAGTACAATAAGTTGGCAAACCATATGCAACAATATCTAGAACAATATCTACCTATATGTATATATCTACTTTTGACTGACACACGCACACACATGCACACACACACACGCACACACACACACGCACACACACACACACACACAGTGGAAATAGTGTTATATCTGACATATCCATGCCAATAAAGCATATTGAATTCAGATTGTGTATCAATGTGTTTGTTTTGATGTATTAGCATTACATGTGCATGACCCCAACCACGTACTGTAACAGACCCTAATGTTTAAAAAAAAAAACATGAAATCTGTATGTAAAATGCGATATGTTTATTTTCAAAAATGATTTTGACACTTAAGTAGAGATTATTTGCACATTAGAATTTGAAAATCTGTAAAAATCGTATAAAAAAGTATAAAGACAATTGGTTACTGTACATATTTTCTATTGTGTAGAGAAACTATGATATTCCATCTTTTTTTCTTAATTTTTTAGCTTGATAAAAAATGAATGTAAATGTCGTACACATTTTATAAAAAAAATATTTTATGAACATTTTTATTTCAATGTTGCAGTCAAGGACATTTTGTAAGAAGAAGTGATGAAAAAAAATTCAGATTGAAATGTTGATGACTATATGCAATTTTTTTTGTAGCTGTTTATATGTATCACAAACTGTGATGTTTAATTGTATTACTATTATTATAATGTATATTATTATTATATTATAATTATAATTATATTATTATATTATATATTATTATTATTATATTATATATTATTATTATTATATTATTATTATTATATTATTATATTATATAATAGTCCATGTAGTTGGAAGAGGTTTTAGAAGGGTTCCCCCCGAGGAAGGTTTTCAGGAGGTAGTTTAGGTTGTTTTTAGGTCGTTTTTAGGTCATTTTAGGACGTGTTTAGGTAGTCAGTAGTTAGGTAGTTTTTAGGTAGTTTAGGTAGTCGGTAGTTAGGTCGTTTTTGTGTAGTTTTTAGGTCGTTTTTAGGTCGTTTTCTGGTAGTATAAGTAGTTATAAATTAGGTGGTTTTAAGAAGGTTTTAAGGTCGTTCTTAAGTAGTTTTAAGTAATTTCTGGGTATCGAAAAATGACCCCCAAAACGACCTAAAAATTACCCAAAAATTACCCCAAAAATGACATAAAATTACCCCAAAACCACCTAAAAAGGACCCAAAAAGTACCCAAGAACGACCTAAAAACGATCTGAAAATGACCTAAAAATGACCTAAAAACGATCAGAAAATTACCTTAAAATGACCCAAAAACGACATAAAAACGTCTCTATCTCTCTCTCTCTCTCTGTCTATCTGTCTCACTCTCCAGGTTCCACCATGGCCCCCCTGAGTAGACCCATCTGTCTGCTACTTCTGAGCTTATGGCTCTGAGCGACGTCGCGGTTGACGCCCGAGTCGGCAAGAAAGTGAAGAAGGGAAAGCAGGTGGTGTGCCCGGCGTAAGTGTGTGTGTGTGCGTCCGTTAAATAACCGAGTGTCCGACAAATAGTCGTAAGTGTGAGTCCGATACATAACTGAGCACGTGTCCAATAATTAACCGAGTGCTAGTCCGATAATTAACTGAGTGTCCGATAAATAGTCGAAAGTGTGAGTCCCATAACTAACTGAGTTTCCGATAAATGGTCGTAAGTGTGAGTCCGATAATTAACCGAGGGCGTGTCCGATAATTAACCGAGTGTCTGTAGTAGTCGTCATAGTGTGTGTGTCCGATAATTAACTCAGGGTGAGTCCGATAAATAGTCGTAGTGTGTGTCCGATAATTAACTGAGTGTGTGTCCGATAAATAACTGAGTTTCCGATAAATAGTCGTAAGTGTGAGTCCGATAATTAACTGAGTGTCCGATAAATAGTCGTAAGTGAGTCCGATAATTAACTCTACGATCTTTTTTACCCGGAGTGAGTTTTTACATACTTACCTACTTAGCGGTGAAACGTGACAATTTTGCTAAACACGATAATTTTAATGTTTACGATAATAAAGATGATTGCACATCGCGATTATTGCAGTCAATGGTGAATTCGTAATTCATATGGCGAATAAATAAAAAATAATCTTGAATTTTGAATATAATTCGAGTAATTACGATTATTGCACAATGGCGAATTCGTTATTCATATGGCGAACACAATTAAATAGATCTTGAATCTTTAAAGTCATTAGAATAATTATGAGAATTACGATTATTATAATTATGATAATAATGATTTATTGCACCATGGCAAATTCGTAATTCATATGGGGAATACAAAAAAATAAAATCTTGAATCTTGAATATCATTCGAAAAATTGCGATGATTGCATATGGCGATTATTGCAATATTGGCGAATTCATAATTTTATACGGTAAATCATTTTTTTTTTGAAATTTTGAGAATCTTGAATTTGAACATTTGAACAATTAAAAAGAATTGCTCGGATGATGATGGCGGAATTTTTTTTTTAATCTTGAATATCATTCGGAAAAATTACGATAATTACGATTAATTACGGCGATTGTTGCAATATGGCGAATAAAAAAGAAAAATTTGAATCTTGAATATCATTTAAATAATTATAATTATGACAATATATATATATATATATATATATTACGATGATGATGATTCGATGATTCCGATTTTTTTTTTAACAGACAGCTGTCCCCCGAGGATATGGCGGGAGTTCCGGAAAATTCCACGTCCAACATTCTGAACCGCCTGATGGTTAGCTACGACCCACGGATCCGGCCGAATTTCAAAGGTAGTAGTACTCGTACTTATATATTTAATATTTATATATATATATATATATATATATATATCATTTTTTAAGTTTTTTACTTAAATCGTTTCGGGCGGGAAAAATATCCAAAAATATATTCTTTTTAATTGCGATATTTCCAAACAAATCGGACATCCCTGAGGGAGTGGTAATGGTGGTGGTGGGGGAGGAGTTTAAAATCCCGCTAATGTGTGTGTGTGTGTGTGTGTCTGTCTGTCTGTCTCAACCAATCAGGTATCCCCGTGGAGTCCAGGGTCAACATCTTCATCAACAGCTTTGGCTCCATCCAGGAGACCACCATGGTAATCTCTCTCTCTCTCTCTCTCTCTCTCTCTCTCTCTCTCTCTCTCACCCTTCCTGGTTCCTTCATCCTCCCCACTCCACCTCCAGGACTACCGGGTGAACGTCTTCCAAGTGGTCAAAGTGGACTTAAAGTGGACTAACCCCCATACCTACCCCCTAACCCCACCCCAAAGTGGACTTAAAGTTGACAAAGTCAACTCTTTCAAATTCCACTTAAAGTGGACTTCAAGTGTGACTAAACCCTTACCCTAACCCCAACCCTCCCCACTCCACCTCCAGGACTACCGGGTTAACATCTTCCTGCGGCAGCGCTGCAACGATCCTCCTCCCTTTACCTCCTGCGGATGCTGCGGGACTTTAAGGCAGACTTAAAGTGGACTTCAAGTCGTTCTTAAAGTGTTCTTAAAGTGTGGACTCAGACCCTTACTCCCCCTCCTTCCAGGACTACCGGGTGAACAACTTTCTGCGGCAGCGCTGGAATGATCCCCGCCTGCGGCTGCCACGGGACTTTAAGGCGGACTTGAAGTCGACTTGAAGTCGTTCTTAAAGTGTTCTAAAAGTGTGGACTCAAACCCTTCCCTCCCAACTCCCCCTCCTTCCAGGACTACCGGGTGAACATCTTCCTGCGGCAGCGCTGGAACGATCCCCCGCCTGCGGCTGTGGCGGGACTTTAAGGCGGACTTAAAGTCGACTTCAAGTCGTTCTTAAAGTGTTCTTAAAGTGTGGACTCAAACCCTTCCCTCCCAACTCCCCCTCCTTCCAGGACTACCGGGTTTAACATCTTCCTGCGGCAGCGCTGGAACGATCCCCGCCTGCGGCTACCGCGGGACTTTAAGGCGGACTTAAAGTCGACTTCAAGTCGTTCTTAAAGTGTTCTTAAAGTGTGGACTCAGAGCCTTACTCCCCCTCCTTCCAGGACTACCGGGTGAACATCTTCCTGCGGCAGCGCTGGTACGATCCCCGCCTGCGGCCGCCGCGGGTCTTTAAGGTGGCCCTAAAGTGTACTTAAAGTGTTCCTAAAGTGTGGACTCAAACCCTTCCCTCCCAACTCCTCCTTCCAGGACTACCGGGTGAACATCTTTCTGCGGCAGCGCTGGAACGATCCCCGCCTGCGGCTGCCGCGGGACTTTAATGCGGACTTAAAGTCGACTTCAAGTCGTTCTTAAAGTGTTCTTAAAGTGTGGAGTCAAACCCTTCCCTCCCAACTCCCCCTTCTTCCAGGACTGCCGGGTTTAACATCTTCCTGCGGCAGCGCTGGAACGATCCCCGCCTATGGCTGCCGCGGGACTTTAAGGCGGCCCTAAAGTGTACTTACAGTGTTCTTAAAGTGTGGACTCAAACCCTTCCCTCCCAACTCCCCCTTCTTCCAGGACTACCGGGTGAACATCTTCCTGCGGTAGCGCTGGAACGATCCCCGCCTGCAGCTGCCACGGGACTTTAAGGCGGCCCTACAGTGTACTTAAAGTGTTCTTAAAGTGTGGACTCAAACTCTTCCCTCCCAACTCCCCCTT
>JANIIK010000130.1:27500-52685 GCA_027704905.1 Muraenolepis orangiensis
TCTGTTTCTATTTTTATTTATTCATGTATTTATGACTATTATTCCTTTTTTATTCATTTATTTCTGTTTCATTGATTTATTTATGTGTCAATTTATTATTTATTAACCGATGAATTTATTTATGTGTTCATTTATTGATCTATTCATTTATTATTATTATTATTTTTATGTATGTATTTATTGTGCTGCGCAATGAAAAAAAATCCATTTGAATCTAATCTAATCTAATATTAACGTTATTTATAACATCATCTAATTGAATCATTTGTCATATATCAATTAATGATGTTCATTATTTAATTGATTATATATATATATATATCTAAATATAAATATGTGGCAGTCTTTTTGATCATTTAATAATTATAATTGGATAATTTAAAGGTCGCTGGTGGTGTCGCCGACTGGAAAAATAACATATATATATATATATATAGTAAAAAAATATATATAAAAAAGATATTTTATTTAAAAAATATTTATATTTATATATATAGATTTATATATAAATATATTTAGATTATATTATATTTATATAGAACCTTTTGTTCATGTGGCAGTATATATATATATATATATATATATTTAGTGCCACATGAAAAAATATATATATATATTAATATAATATATATATAAGTATATTTATATTTATATATAAATATATAGATATATATATAAATATATAGATATATATACACATCTATATATAAATATAGATATATATATATACTGTGGCAGTATATATATATACATTTAGTATAATTATATATATATATATAAGTTTTATTTATTATACATATTTGTATATATTTTTCCAGTCGGCTACACCACCAGCGACCTGGTTTTCATGTGGCAGTCCGATCCGGTGCAGATGGACGAGATCGCACTGCCGCAGTTCGACATCAAGCAAGAGGACATCAAGTACGGCAACTGCACCAAGTTCTACCAAGGAACAGGTTTGTTCCGTAGTTTTCGTAATTTGCGTGTTCTTTGGCCGTTTTTTTGCTGTATTTTAGCCTGGGTTTAGTTGCTGTATTTCTTTTGCAGTTTTTAGCTATTTTTGTTCGTTTTATTTTTTAGTTCGTTATATTTGCATTTTTTGGACACTTTTTTCACTTTTTTTTTTCCGATCCCCGGCTCCTCCTAGCAAAAACTGTGGAGGTGTCCTTGAGGAAGACCCTAACCCTAACTGCTCCCCGGGCGCTGTATGAATAGCTGCCCACTGCTCCTAATACTAGGATGGGTTAAATGCAGAACACGTTTCACTGTATGTCTTCATGTATGTGACCAATAAAGAGGATTCAATCCTCACCATTTGTTGTTGTTTGTTGTTTTGAGGTGATCTTATTCGTTTTTTATTCAAGTTTTTGTCGAGTATTCCGTTTTTATCGGGTTTGGGTGGAATCTATCTGTTTTCGGTTTTCGTGTTTTTTTACGTTTTTTACACATCTCTCTCTCACGCAGGCTACTACACGTGTGTGGAGGTGATCTTCACCCTCCGTCGACAGGTGGGATTCTACCTGATGGGCGTCTACGCTCCCACCCTCCTCATCGTGGTCCTCTCCTGGCTCTCCTTCTGGATCAACCCCGACGCCTCGGCCGCCAGGGTGCCCCTCGGTGAGAAGGAGGAGGAAGGGGGAGGAGGAGGAGAGGGAGGAGGAGGTTTTTTTTTGTTTTTTTAAATCCCTTTAATCTATCAAAACAAATACATTGGATAACGATCACTTCATCACATAGAGGGATTCAATACTTTAAAATAATAAATCAATCGACCAAAAAAAAGTCACTCACAAACACAGCACTCATATGTGGAGTCTCAGCTCACCATCCCCCCCCACAGAGCACAAGCCCCCCCCACAGCCCACATGTGGCTGAAAGCCTGTATGTTGTCCATCAGGTGGTAGTAGGTGTGCTCCACCCTCAGCCTGGCTCTCAGAAGCCCCCGCAGCGCCGGCAGCAGCGCCGGCAGCAGTGCCCCGCTCCCCACACCCTGCACTGGGCTCCTGTAGCGCCACGCTCCCCACACCCTGCACTCGGCTCCTGTAGCGCCCCGCTCCCCACACCCTGCACTGGGCTCCTGTAGCGCCCCGCTCCCCACACCCTGCACTCGGCTCCTGTAGCGCCACGCTCCCCACACCCTGCACTGGGCTCCTGTAGCGCCACGCTCCCCACACCCTGCACTGGGCTCCTGTAGCGCCCCGCTCCCCACACCCTGCACTGGGCCCCTGTAGCGCCACGCTCCCCACACCCTGCACTCGGCTCCTGTAGCGCCCCGCTCCCCACACCCTGCACTGGGCTCCTGTAGCGCCCCGCTCCCCACACCCTGCACTGGGCTCCTGTAGCGCCCCGCTCCCCACACCCTGCACTGGGCTCCTGTAGCGCCACGCTCCCCACACCCTGCACTCGGCTCCTGTAGCGCCCCGCTCCCCACACCCTGCACTGGGCTCCTGTAGCGCCCCGCTCCCCACACCCTGCACTCGGCTCCTGTAGCGCCACGCTCCCCACACCCTGCACTGGGCTCCTGTAGCGCCACGCTCCCCACACCCTGCACTGGGCTCCTGTAGCGCCCCGCTCCCCACACCCTGCACTGGGCCCCTGTAGCGCCACGCTCCCCACACCCTGCACTCGGCTCCTGTAGCGCCCCGCTCCCCACACCCTGCACTGGGCTCCTGTAGCGCCCCGCTCCCCACACCCTGCACTGGGCTCCTGTAGCGCCCCGCTCCCCACACCCTGCACTGGGCTCCTGTAGCGCCACGCTCCCCACACCCTGCACTGGGCTCCTGTAGCGCCACGCTCCCCACACCCTGCCCTGGGCTCCTGTAGCGCCACGCTCCCCACACCCTGCACTGGGCTCCTGTAGCGCCCCGCTCCCCACACCCTGCACTGGGCCCCTGTAGCGCCACGCTCCCCACACCCTGCACTGGGCTCCTGTAGCGCCCCGCTCCCCACACCCTGCACTGGGCTCCTGTAGCGCCACGCTCCCCACACCCTGCACTGGGCTCCTGTAGCGCCCCGCTCCCCACACCCTGCACTCGGCTCCTGTAGCGCCCCGCTCCCCACACCCTGCACTGGGCTCCTGTAGCGCCACGCTCCCCACACCCTGCACTGGGCTCCTGTAGCGCCACGCTCCCCACACCCTGCACTGGGCTCCTGTAGCGCCCCGCTCCCCACACCCTGCACTGGGCTCCTGTAGCGCCACGCTCCCCACACCCTGCACTGGGCTCCTGTAGCGCCCCGCTCCCCACACCCTGCACTGGGCTCCTGTAGCGCCACGCTCCCCACACCCTGCACTGGGCTCCTGTAGCGCCACGCTCCCCACACCCTGCACTGGGCTCCTGTAGCGCCACGCTCCCCACACCCTGCACTGGGCTCCTGTAGCGCCCCGCTCCCCACACCCTGCACTGGGCTCCTGTAGCGCCACGCTCCCCACACCCTGCACTCGGCTCTTTCTAACAGTCAGATAGCCATCTTAGCAGCACCGGACAGAAAGTTCAAAAGGGTGTGCACACCCTTCTTCTTAGCAGAGTATTTTTTGGCCAAAGATGAATAAAATGAAAGAAAACTCCTCCCCAAGGCCCTGAAACCAGCTCTTGAGGAGTACAAACAAGGCTGACAGCCGAGGACACTGGACAAACAAATGCTCCAAGGTCTCAACCTCTGAACAAAAGATACACCCCTCCCCCAGCTCCGGATCAAGGTGCGCTCGGTACCTATTGGTGGCTATCGCCCCGTGCACAATCCTCCACTGGAGGTCCACTGTCCGCTTCTCCACGGGCAGCTTGTACAGGCACCGCCAGCTGCCTTTCGGGGAAGAGTCTGGACCCAGGAACTCGGCCCACCTCGACTCCTTAACCCCCGCCAGAGACCTGAGATTCAGAACTTTTACACACAAATTGTACGTTTCCTTCTTCCCACAAGCCTGAAACGTGCCCAGGTGGGGGGTCCTCAAGGTGAGCAGCTGGCCTGCTCCCTCATGCCAGTCCCCTACCGCCGGTGTGACCTGCAGAGAGGGGAAGCTGTAGTCACCGTCCTCCATCCACTGCTCACACAGGTCAGCGTCCTCTGCAAAGGCCCTCAGGGACTCTGGCAGGGCAGCACAGACCTCCTTCACCACCTGATCCAAAATCCTAATGGACGAGGTGTTGCTTCTCCTCCTAAGGGCCTCGAGAGATGTTGCCTTCGCCTTCAAAAGGTGACCTACTTTCGTACAGCCGGCCTCTCTCAGACTGGTTCGCAGGCTGGCAGACTGTAGTGTCCTTGCTCTCAGTAGGCCATTGAAGAACAAGGGTTCTTCAAACACCCACATGCCCGGCATCTCACTGGTGGCACGGGTGAACTTGAAGGTGTGCCATGCCTGTAGCACCGAGGTGTAGAAAGGGGTCAGGCCGGACAGGTCTGTCAGGTATATCAACAAGATAAACATATATAAATATATATATTTTATATATTATCTATATAAATATATATAAATATATTTTTATATATATTTATAATATAATCAAATAATAAAGTGAAAAGTGAAATAGAATTTACAGTGCAAAATTACAGTGAAAGGATTTGGATGGTTGGTGGTTGGATAAGAGTTGAACTCGACGCCATCTTTTGCGGAGGTACAGATCTTCCTTGACGAACTTTCCAGGAGGTGGAGCGAGGATTGTGGACTTCATGGTCAGGATGTGGTTTGGTGTCAGGGGCTCTGGACTAGATGAATCATTGAGACAATCAGTGGTCAGAGGTCTGCTGTTTACAACCGCCATGACTTCATATAGGAACGTTCGTAGAGAGGAGCAGTCAAGTTGTGTGGCTGACTGTTCTAGAATGGACGTCAAGACACTTCTGATGGTGCGTATTTGTCTTTCCCAGACACCACCCATATGACTTGAAGCAGGGGTGTTCATGATGAACTCGCATCCAAGTTCCTTGAACTCTTCCTGATCCATCTCTTTCAGTGCTTCAGTGAACTCTCGTCTTGCTCCGACGAAGTTTGATCGCTTCTTATCTGGCGCACTTTTCGACGAATGGCGATGAATGAACGCAGAGCGCTAATGAAGGCATCCGTGGTCAAGTCGTCGAGCATTTCAATGTGAACAGCCCTGGAACACATGCAGGTAAGTAACAATCCATAACGCTTTAGCTCTTTCCTTCCTTCCTTTACGTAGAATGGTCCAAAGCAGTCCATCCCGCAGTAGGTGAATGGAGGAGCTGTTTCCATTCGGTCCTCCGGGAGGTCTGCCATTCTTTGCTGTTCAGTGCATCTTCTGAACTTCCTGCACATAGTGCACTTGTAGATATGGGATGATACTGCCTTGCTGCAGCCTAGTATCCATATGCCATTGGATCGGAGCGCATTCATGGTCATCCCTCGTCCCTGGTGGTGCACTCTCTCATGATAGTGCTTGACGAGTAACACTGACACATGACTGTCTTTTGGAAGGACCGCTGGATGCTTCACCTGTGGGTGTAAGGTGGCGTGAGTTAAGCGACCTCCAACTCTGAGGACACCTTGGTCATCCAGGAATGGACCTAACCGGTGCAACTTATTGGCTCTGCCCTTGACTGGTGTCTCCTTGTGACTCTGGAGTAACTGTATTTCTTGTGAGAAGGTTGCTTCTTGAACCATCTTGATTATGGTCAGCTCCGCTTCTCTCCTTTCCTCTAAACTGGTGGCTTCACAGGACTTTGGCTTGAGACCTTTAATTTCTTTCAAGTGGCGCTGGAGTCTGGCAATAGCTTTCACCATTCTGGACCAGTCTGAAAACTTGTGTAAGCGATCTAGTAGCGACCTGACTTCTTTCACCTGGGTGTTGAGAACCTGGGCCTTCTTAAGTTCAGGGTCGTCACTTGCGATCTCTCCCACCTTGACTTCTCCACTTGGTAACTCTTTCTGCCAAAGAAAGTCTGGGCCTGTGAACCAGTTAGAGGATATCAGTTGCTCTGCTGTGAGACCTCTTGAGGCATGGTCGGCTGGATTCTCTTCCGAAGCCACATACCTCCATTGTGTAGACTCTGTGCTTTGCTTGATGCGTTCTACACGATTTGCCACAAACACATGAAATCTTCTGGCTTCATTATTGATGTACCCAAGGACAACCCTTGAATCAGTCCAGAAGACTTCTTGTAGGCACTCTACGTCCAGTTCTTTCTTGAGCATGTCACTGGTGCGGACAGCTACAACTGCTGCTGACAGCTCAAGCCTTGGTATGGTTGTGACCTTAGTAGGGGCAACTCTTGACTTTCCCATTACTAAGGAACAGTGGACTTCACTTGACGTACTCACTGCTCTGAGGTACGAGCACTCTCCATAGCCTGACACACTGGCATCAGAGAAATGGTTCGTAGTTCGTAATGTTGGACCTTGAAGCTTGATGGAACGTAGCATCTTGGAATCTTCACACCAGCCAGATTTTGTAGGTCTTGGAGCCAGCATTCCCACAGAGGTCGTAAGTCATCAGGTAAGGTGTCATCCCAACTGAGCTTGTCACGACACATCTGCTGCAGGATCTGCTTTCCCACCAGGATGAAGGGCGCCACAAAACCCAGAGGATCGTATACTGAAGCGACCGTGGACAAGACTCCTCTTCGGGTAAGTGGATTCTCTTTGACGATCACACTGCACACCGAGTACTCTTTCCATGTGCAGTTCACCCAGTGCCATGTCTTTGTCTCTGGGAGCTTCAGCACACTCTTCTTTTGGGATTGTGGCTAGGACTTCCTTGCTGTTCGAGATGAACTTATGCAGCCGGAGTTTGCCTGTGCTGCAAAGCTCTCTTGCTTCTTTCACCAGCTGGATTGCTTGGTCTTCAGATGCTACACTTGACAAACAGTCATCAACGTAGAAGTTCCTTTGGATAAACTTTATGGTGTCTTCACTAAAGTTTCCTCGTCCTTCGGCAGCGATGTGCTTCAGTCCATAGTTTGCACAGCCAGGTGACGAAGCTGCACCAAACAAGTGGACTTTCATCCGATAGATGGAAGGTTGGTCTTCAAGATTTCCACTGTCCCACCAAAGAAATCGTAGGTAATCTTGGTCTTCTGCCTTGACATGGAACTGGTGGAACATGCGTTCTATGTCACACATGATTGCCACAGGACCTCTTCGGAAGCGATACAGAACTCCCACTAAGGTGTTTGTCAACTCTGGACCCGTCAGGAGATAGTCGTTCAAGGATATCCCTTGGTACTTGGCGGAGCAATCGAAGACAACACGTATCTTCCCAGGCTTTTGTGGATGATACACCCCATGATGTGGGATATACCAAGCTGGAGCTTTGTAGATGTCTTCCTCTGGGACCCTTTCTGCATCTCCGCGGGTTATGGTCTCATCCATGAAGGTCTTGTAGTCTTTGTAGTACTGATCGTTTCTTCTCATCTTCCTTTCCAGGCAATTGAGACGATGGATAGCACAGATCTTGTTATCAGGTAAGTTAGGCCTTTCCTTCTTGAATGGCAGCGGCATTTCATAATGACCGTCGCTCTTTAACTTGATGCCCTTCTCCATTTTCGACAGGAACCTTAGATCCTCTTGAGAGATGGGGCTGGCTTCTGACGCTCTTTCAGCGAAGTCAGACTCCAGCATCTTTATGACATCTGCAGGTAACACAACTTCTTTGATCCGTGTTCTACAGACATAGTGCACTTCACTTGTGAGGTCTGAAGAGGACGGTAGACCTGGCGTCACTTGCTTCACAATGACTTGGTGACTGATTCCGATTGTATCTCCATAGTTGAGACACGGGTTACCATATCCCACCACACTCCAGCCCAAGTCTGTTCTCTGAGCAAACGGCTGATGTTCCTCACCATGCACCACTTGTCTTGGAACGAGGGCTTGAGCACAGTTGTAGCCAATTAACAGGCCGACATCACAGCTTTGCTGAGGAGCGATCTCATCTGCAATGTGTTCAAGATGAGGCCATGCCTTCGCTGTCTCTGGTGTGGGAATATGGTCTCTGTTTGCAGGGATAAACTCTCTTGAGTAAGTCACTGGCAGAGTGATTATCTTGTCTGAATAGAATCCTCTCGTTTCCAACAGGACACGACTGTGTTTCTTGAAGCCAGTGTGGAGAGCTTTAGCTGAACTGGTTCACCTTTTGTGTTGAGAGCCTTTGCGGTCTCTTCGAGGATAAAGGTTGTGTCACTTTGTGTATCGAGGAGTGCGTACACCAGAACCTCACGACTTGGCTCACCTGTAGATGACACCCAAACTGGAACTATTGTGGATGTATGAGTGTCCCCATCATTCTGGATGACTCTAAATGCTGTCGCCTCACGTGATGGTCTCGCTGCCTGGTCTTGTGGCTGATTATTCTCTCTTTCTTTGTACTTATCACTGTTCCTTGCTCCATCAGGCTTTGGTGACATCCTTTCTTCCTTGGTGCGATCATCATGGAGGCAAGTTGGATGACTTCTCTCACAGGTGTCGCAGGTGTTTCTATCTCTACAGTCCTTGGAGCGATGGCCAGACTTCAGACAGCCGAAACACAAGTTCTTCTCTTGGACAAACTTAATTTGTTCCTTGATTGTCCTCTGCATAACCTTGCGACACCTCTGTAGACTGTGTCCTGCCCTCTCACAGAAGACACAGCCTGTGGCGACGGCTTTCTCATCTGAGCTGGTTGCTAAGACCCTTGCTCCAGGACCTCTGCTCCTTGAACCCTTGTCCAGAATACTTTCCCCTGGCTTCAGAGCATGAAGAGAGGTTATTGGGTGGCAAGCGATTCTGGCTTCACGTGTGAGGAACTTGACAAACTGAAGCACGGGAACATGCGAGTTTCTTCCTCTGTGGCCATGACCTTCGTTTGGAGAGTATTTTCTGGTTCTCGTTGCAATCATTAAGTATTTCAAGACCTCTGATCTGAGACATGGCAGCCTCACAGCTGCGCAGGAAGTCGGCGAGTTCTTGAAGTTCCACACTGCCTTTGGAGCTTATCTTGGGCCACGACTCAATCTTATCTCTGAAGGCCTTGGCAATGAGGAATGGATTGCCATATCGCTCATCTAGGATGTGCCATGCTGCATAATAGGCTGACTCTGTGTCTAGTAAGAAGTAGCTCTCTATGGCCTTCTTGGCAGATCCACCCACATACTTGCGTAGATAATATATCTTCTCTTCGGCTGGTATGTTCTTCCTGCCAACAAGCGTCTGAAAGGACACCTTCCAGTCGTTGTATCTGAGTGGGTCACCATTGAACACTGTAGGTTCAGGTATAGGAATGCGACTTGCACTGATGGCTTCTGCGAACAATCTGACAAGAGCTGCTGTGCTGTCTTCAGATCTGTCTTCTTGCCTTGTTTGTGATACAGCTCGTGGTGGAGAACGGTGCTGCAATAGGCTGGTTTGAGGCTTGATTTCCACTTCACTCTTCACAGAGACACGTCGATGGAGAAGCTCATTTACTTCTTCATCTGAGCAGTCACTTCGTTTAGCTGCTTGAGCTGAACATTCGCTCTGCTCATATACTTGCTGTCGTGCCTTGGCAGCCTTTAGCTTCTTAATAGTTTCCAATCTATTTAGTTCTCTGTGTTTGGCTTCTAGCACTCTTTGTCTTTCTGCAGTTTCAGCCTCCTTCTTGGCTTTTAACTGGGCGGCTTCAGCCTCCATCTTGGCTTTTAACTGGGCGGCTTCAGCCTCCATCTTGGCTTTTAACTGGGCGGCTTCAGCCTCCTGTCTCGCTTTAAACTGTGCGGCTTCAGCTTCAAGTCTCTGAAGTTCTTCAATATGACGCTCTTGCCCTAGCAGGACTTATAAGGTGGCTTGGTTAGCAGCAACCTCAGCAGCTGCACTTTTTCTGCTTGCAGAGGAGAATTTAGTGTGGCGAGAGCTGGTGCCTGTCTTGACTGAGGCAACAGACACTATCTCTTCGATGAATTGTTCATGCCTTTGACCTTTAGCCTTTCTTGTGTCTAGAAGGTCCATTGCATTATTAAAAATCTTCTTTGTTACTGATTCACAGGTGTCGACTCTGCGACGTGTGTTATGGTCAGGCACTTCAATGCGCTTCCAATCGTCATAAACCTCATTCAGACTCCTAGAGGCACTGCATATTTTAGTGACGTGTCCATCCAGCAGGTCGTCTGAGCACGGTGCACACAGCACTTGGTTAGCTTCTTTAGCAACATCCTTCCACTTTTCATAGACCACACTGAAACGATGTGCAACTTTTCTTATTTGCTCATCATGCAGTTCTTGACCCTTTTCCGTCAACATGCGGACTCTTTGGCCTCTTCGTGGCTCTTCTGAGGAAGCGGGGTTGCTAACTATTGTGCCTTCTTCCCTTTGTGGTTGCACGGTTGTGCTGTGCTGCAGCAACTCTTAATTTGCACCCTCTTTGTCAGGTGCTTGTGCCTGCATGTCTGTGCAATGTACATCCACAACAACCACACGCTGGCTGCCACTCTCAGACATCTTTACTTGGTTTAATGTTGTTAATCACTGCTCTCTGATGCTGTCTTATGGAGCAGTAAGTTCTCACTGTATTTCCCTCTTTTGCAATGATGACAGCAACGCGTTCTTTATAGTACTGGTAGGATTTATTCAAATCCAGACCGTGAGAACTGTGAAACACACACATGAAATACAATAAATCACAGATCAAACAATAACAACATACATCCATATTATTTCTACTTGTCTCTTGTGTCACATGTCTTTGCAATATTGTTAACCAAAATGAACTTAACCTACAAAACACATTAAGTCCTTCTGCAATAATAATAATAATAAACTCGCAAACATTTAGTTAGCACTTTAGCTACCTGGCTTGGGCCTACACAGCAACCATTTTGTTAGCACTTTAGCTACCTGGCTTGGGCCTACACACAGCTAACAACCACAACACCAAACGTACCTTATTGGCTGCATGCAATAAGAGAGGAAATTATGGGGACTTTACTGACTGAACTATCTCTTAAATCCGGAGATTTTGACACGCGTGCGTCAGCATAAAACGTCCCCGGACACTGTGCGCTTCAACCATTAGTTCCGCCCTTAATCTACAGCATTTAGGTAGGAACCAAAAACTGGTAGGAACCAAAACTCAAACTGAACACAGAGGCAGTTACACAGTGCGTTGACCAAAATAATAATAACAGTGCGTTGGCCTCAGGTCACTGAGTCTCCACTGTCCCTCTCACGACCCGAGGTAGATGAATTATAGAGACTGATGGCCACAGGAAGAAAGGACTTCCTGTGGCGTTCTGTGGTACACCTGGGTGGAATGAGTCTGTTGCTGAAGGTGCTTCTGTATGAGGTCAGCACCTGATGGAGAGGGTGAGAGTTGTTGTCAAGGATACTATGCAGCTTGCGCAGCATCCTCCTCTGACACCACCAACAAGGAGTCCAGCTGGACCCCTAGGACAGTGCCAGCCTTCCTGACGATCCTGCTGATCTTGTTGGCGTCTGCTGACCTCAACCTGCTTCCCCAGCACACGACACCGGAGAAGATGGCACTGGCTACCACCGACTGGTAGAACATCTTCAGCATCGTGTTACAAACGTTGAAGGACCGGATAACAGAGAGGGAGGAGGAGGAGGAGGAGGAGGAGGAGGGGGTGAAGGAGGAGGTGGAGGAGGAGGAGGAGAGGGAGGAGGAGGAGGAGGTGCAGGAGGAGAAGGTGGAGGAAAGGTAGGGGGAGAGGGAGGAGGAGAAGGAGGAGGAGGAGGAGGAGGAGCGGGAGGAGAAGGAGGGGAAGGAGGAGGAGGAGAGAGAGGAGGAGGAGGAGAGGGAGGAGGAGGAAGAGGAGGGGGAGAGGGAGGAGGAGGTGGAGGTGGAGGAGAAGAGGGAGGAGGAGGAGGAGGAGAGGGAGGAGGTGCAGGAGGGGGAGGAGGAGGAGGAGAAGGAGGAGAAGGTGTAGGAGGAGAGGGATGAGGAGGACGTGCAGGAGGAGGAGGAGGAGGTGGAGAGAGAGGAGGGGTGGAGGAGGAGAGAGGAGGAGAAGGAAGAGGACACGATGCAATTACATTACATGAGGAGAGGGAGGAGGAGGAGAGGAAGGAGGGAGGAGGTGCAGGAGGAGGAGGAGGAGGTGGAGGAGGATAGGGAGAAGGAGGAGGAGGAGGACACGATGCAATTACATTACATGAGGAGAGGGAGGAGGAGGAGGAGGAGGTGGAGGAGGTGGAGGAGGATAGGAAGGAGGAGGAGGAGGAGGAGGACATGATGCAATTACATTACATTCGGAGAGGCGGAGGAGGAGAGCCATCCAGCCAGTCAGCCATCCAGGCTTCCATCCAGCCAGTCAGCCATCCAGCAAATCATCCAGCCAGTCAGCCATCCAGGCATCCTACCAGCCAGTCAGCCATCCAGCAAGTCATCCAGCCAGTCAGCCATCCAGGCATCCAGCCAGTCATCCATCCAGCCAGTCAGCCATCCAGCAAGTCATCCAGCCAGTCAGCCAACCAGCCATCCAGCCAGTCCTCCATCCAACCAGTCATCCAGCCAACAAGCGATCTAGCCAGTCAGCCATCGAGCCAGCCAGCCATCCAGCCAACAAGCCATTCAGGCACCCAGCCATCCAGCCAGTCATCCAGTCATCCAGCCAGTCATCCAGCCATCCAATCATCCAGCCAGTCATCCAGCCAGTCATCCACACATCCAGCCAATCAGCCATCCAGCCATCTAGCCAACAAGCCATCCAGCCATCCAGGCATCCAGCCAGTCATCCAGTCAGCCATCCAGCCATCCAGCAAGTCAACCAGACATCCAGTCATCCAGCCAGTCAGCCATCCAGACATCCAGGCAGTCATCCATCCAGGGTTAGCTAAACGGTTCCATCCAACCATCCTGTTTTGAGGGTGAGTAGTTACATTAAGTTACATTAAGTTACATTACATTAAGTTACATTAAGTTACAGATGCTAATTTAGATGCTAAATTATTTTCTCTGTACTGTACTTGTGCTGTGCAATGAAGATTTATTTGAATCTAATCTAATCCAATCTAATCTAATTAAGTTACATTACATTAAGTTACATTAGTTACATTACATTAAGTTACATTAAGTTACATTACATTAAGTTACATTAAGTTACATTACATTAAGTTACATTACATTAAGTTACATTAAGTTACATTACATTAAGTTACATTACATTACATTAAGTACATTGGAATGCTTACTCCCCATTCCCTCCCGCAGTATAAATCTCAAAAACAATACTATAAAAATAAAAAATAAAAATAATAAAATAATTTTAAATTAAAAAAATTATATATATTACAAAAAAGTAGATATTTTCTCTTTTTTAGGTCTTTTCAATCAATAGTAAACCATTAATAAAAGAATAAAAAATTATTACAATTCAATAAAAAATCGTCCTAATAATAATAATAATTATTATTATTATTATTATTATTAATAATTAATAATCGTCGGTATCATTAATAAAATAATAATAAAATAAAATAATAAAATATTAAAATATTTAAAATTTAAAATTTAAATTAAAAAATGTATATATTTAAAAAATCTATCTTAATAATAATAATAGTATATTTGATGCTCAGGTATCTTGTCGGTGCTACCCGGCGAGAGCATGCTGCTGTCAATAGTAAACAATTAATAAAATAATTGTAAAAGATTCTTAAAATAAAATAAAAATTCGTCATAATAATAATAATAAATAATGGTCGGTATCATTAATAAAAGAGTAATAAAAGAAATTAAAAAAAAAATCTTAATTTAAAAATAAAATTTAAAAAATTGGAATTTAATTTATTAAAAATTATATATATATCATAATAATAATCAAACTTAATAATAATAATAACGATCCTGTATTGTATATCTCTAATCGATGCCCAGGTATCTTGTCGGTGCTATCCGTCGAGAGCATGCTGCTGTCATTTCAATCAATAATAAATTAATAAATTAATAAAATAATAAAACATTTTTTTTTAAATAAAATCAATACAAATTCGTCATAATAATAATAATTAATAATAATATATGGTCGGTATCATTAATAAAAGAGTAATAAAAACAATTAAAATTATAATTTAAATAAAAATAAATTATATTTGAATTTAATTTATTTCCAAAACAAAAATGATCATAATAATATCTCTTAATAATAATCATATATTTGATATCTATTTGATGCTCAGGTATCTTGTCGGTGCTGTCCCTTTCCAGCGAGAGCATGCTGCTGGCCTCTGAGCTGCCCAAGGTCTCCTATGTGAAGGCTATCGACATCTGGCTCATCACCTGCCTGCTGTTTGGCTTCTCCTCACTGGTGGAGTACGCCGTGGTCCAGGTTAACTACTATAGATTATATAGTATTATAATTATTATTATTATTATTAATATTATTGTTAATATTATCGTAATTATTTAAATTATTTTCCATATATTTTTTAGATTTTATATATTATATATTATATTATTATTATTATTATTATTAATGTCGTTATTATGATAAATCTTTTCCATATATTTTATATATTATATATTATATTATTATTATTATTATCGTAATTTTTTTTAAATATTTTCCATATATTTTATATATTATATATTATTATTATATTATCGTTATTATTATTATCATCGTAATTATTCATATCGTTATTATTACAAATATTTTTCATATATTTTATATATTATTGTTATTTTTATTATTATATTATTACTGTCTGCTTGGTTTGGCTTGGTTATATATTATATATGTATATTCTAAAGTATTATTATAAAATATTATTATATTATATTATATTATTTTCCATATATTTGATATATTATATATTATTATTATTATCATTATTATTATTATTATTATCATTATTATTATTATTATTATCATTATTATTATTATTTCATTTACATTTACATTTAGGGCATTTGGCAGACGCTTTTATCCAAAGCGACTTACAAGGTGTACATTAGTTGAAGCAGACAATAGCATAACGCTGAGGTACGCAAACATAAAAATACAGCAGTTCACAAGCATTCATATTAACAAGATGAATAACACTATTTGGTACTATAAGGTCACCTGCTTAAGTAGCTGTGATAAGAGCGTGTTATCAACATTAAGGATCTACCCTTGCTAGAATATACAACATGCGAAGAGCTATCAATGTCAGGACTTAAGCAAGTTAGGGGTTCACAAAGGAGAAGGAGGGTTCAAGGAGAGTCCAGGTGGACTCTGAACAGGTGGGTCTTGAGTCTCTTGCGGAAGCTGGCGAGGGACTCTGCCGTCCTGACATGAGACGGGAGTTCATTCCACCACCTGTGGAGCCAGAGCCCTGAAGAGCTGGGTCTTGAGTTCATTCCACCACTGTGGAGCCAGAGCCCTGAAGAGCTGGGTCTTGAGTTCATTCCACCACTGAGGAGCCAGAGCGGTGAAGAGCTGGGTCTTGAGTTCATTCCACCACTGAGGAGCCAGAGCGGTGAAGAGCTGGGTCTTGAGTTCATTCCACCACTGAGGAGCCAGAGCCGTGAAGAGCTGGGTCTTGAGTTCATTCCACCACTGTGGAGCCAGAGCCGTGAAGAGCTGGGTCTTGAGTTCATTCCACCACTGTGGAGCCAGAGCCCTGAAGAGCTGGGTCTTGAGTTCATTCCACCACTGTGGAGCCAGAGCCGTGAAGAGCTGGGTCTTGAGTTCATTCCACCACTGTGGAGCCAGAGCCCTGAAGAGCTGGGTCTTGAGTTCATTCCACCACTGTGGAGCCAGAGCCCTGAAGAGCTGGGTCTTGAGTTCATTCCACCACTGTGGAGCCAGAGCCCTGAAGAGCTGGGTCTTGAGTTCATTCCACCACTGAGGAGCCAGAGCCGTGAAGAGCTGGGTCTTGAGTTCATTCCACCACTGAGGAGCCAGAGCCGTGAAGAGCTGGGTCTTGAGTTCATTCCACCACTGTGGAGCCAGAGCCCTGAAGAGCTGGGTCTTGAGTTCATTCCACCACTGTGGAGCCAGAGCCCTGAAGAGCTGGGTCTTGAGTTCATTCCACCACTGAGGAGCCAGAGCCGTGAAGAGCTGGGTCTTGAGTTCATTCCACCACTGTGGAGCCAGAGCCGTGAAGAGCTGAGTCTTGAGTTCATTCCACCACTGTGGAGCCAGAGCCCTGAAGAGCTGGGTCTTGAGTTCATTCCACCACTGTGGAGCCAGAGCCCTGAAGAGCTGGGTCTTGAGTTCATTCCACCACTGTGGAGCCAGAGCCCTGAAGAGCTGGGTCTTGAGTTCATTCCACCACTGTGGAGCCAGAGCCGTGAAGAGCTGGGTCTTGAGTTCATTCCACCACTGTGGAGCCAGAGCCCTGAAGAGCTGAGTCTTGAGTTCATTCCACCACTGTGGAGCCAGAGCCCTGAAGAGCTGGGTCTTGAGTTAATTCCACCACTGTGGAGCCAGAGCCCTGAAGAGCTGGGTCTTGAGTTCATTCCACCACTGAGGAGCCAGAGCCGTGAAGAGCTGGGTCTTGAGTTCATTCCACCACTGTGGAGCCAGAGCCCTGAAGAGCTGGGTCTTGAGTTCATTCCACCACTGTGGAGCCAGAGCCCTGAAGAGCTGGGTCTTGAGTTCATTCCACCACTGAGGAGCCAGAGCCGTGAAGAGCTGGGTCTTGAGTTCATTCCACCACTGTGGAGCCAGAGCCGTGAAGAGCTGGGTCTTGAGTTCATTCCACAACTGTGGAGCCAGAGCCCTGAAGAGCTGGGTCTTGAGTTCATTCCACCACTGTGGAGCCAGAGCCGTGAAGAGCTGGGTCTTGAGTTCATTCCACCACTGTGGAGCCAGAGCCCTGAAGAGCTGGGTCTTGAGTTCATTCCACCACTGTGGAGCCAGAGCCCTGAAGAGCTGGGTCTTGAGTTCATTCCACCACTGTGGAGCCAGAGCCGTGAAGAGCTGGGTCTTGAGTTCATTCCACCACTGAGGAGCCAGAGCCCTGAAGAGCTGGGTCTTGAGTTCATTCCACCACTGTGGAGCCAGAGCCCTGAAGAGCTGGGTCTTGAGTTCATTCCACCACTGTGGAGCCAGAGCCCTGAAGAGCTGGGTCTTGAGTTCATTCCACCACTGAGGAGCCAGAGCCGTGAAGAGCTGGGTCTTGAGTTCATTCCACCACTGAGGAGCCAGAGCCGTGAAGAGCTGGGTCTTGAGTTCATTCCACCACTGAGGAGCCAGAGCCGTGAAGAGCTGGGTCTTGAGTTCATTCCACCACTGTGGAGCCAGAGCCGTGAAGAGCTGGGTCTTGAGTTCATTCCACCACTGTGGAGCCAGAGCCCTGAAGAGCTGGGTCTTGAGTTCATTCCACCACTGTGGAGCCAGAGCCGTGAAGAGCTGGGTCTTGAGTTCATTCCACCACTGTGGAGCCAGAGCCGTGAAGAGCTGGGTCTTGAGTTCATTCCACCACTGTGGAGCCAGAGCCCTGAAGAGCTGGGTCTTGAGTTCATTCCACCACTGTGGAGCCAGAGCCCTGAAGAGCTGGGTCTTGAGTTCATTCCACCACTGAGGAGCCAGAGCGGTGAAGAGCTGGGTCTTGAGTTCATTCCACCACTGTGGAGCCAGAGCCCTGAAGAGCTGGGTCTTGAGTTCATTCCACCACTGTGGAGCCAGAGCCGTGAAGAGCTGGGTCTTGAGTTCATTCCACCACTGAGGAGCCAGAGCTGTGAAGAGCTGGGTCTTGAGTTCATTCCACCACTGTGGAGCCAGAGCCGTGAAGAGCTGGGTCTTGAGTTCATTCCACCACTGTGGAGCCAGAGCCCTGAAGAGCTGGGTCTTGAGTTCATTCCACCACTGTGGAGCCAGAGCCGTGAAGAGCTGGGTCTTGAGTTCATTCCACCACTGAGGAGCCAGAGCCCTGAAGAGCTGGGTCTTGAGTTCATTCCACCACTGTGGAGCCAGAGCCCTGAAGAGCTGGGTCTTGAGTTCATTCCACCACTGTGGAGCCAGAGCCCTGAAGAGCTGGGTCTTGAGTTCATTCCACCACTGAGGAGCCAGAGCCGTGAAGAGCTGGGTCTTGAGTTCATTCCACCACTGAGGAGCCAGAGCCGTGAAGAGCTGGGTCTTGAGTTCATTCCACCACTGTGGAGCCAGAGCCGTGAAGAGCTGGGTCTTGAGTTCATTCCACCACTGTGGAGCCAGAGCCCTGAAGAGCTGGGTCTTGAGTTCATTCCACCACTGTGGAGCCAGAGCCGTGAAGAGCTGGGTCTTGAGTTCATTCCACCACTGTGGAGCCAGAGCCGTGAAGAGCTGGGTCTTGAGTTCATTCCACCACTGTGGAGCCAGAGCCCTGAAGAGCTGGGTCTTGAGTTCATTCCACCACTGTGGAGCCAGAGCCCTGAAGAGCTGGGTCTTGAGTTCATTCCACCACTGTGGAGCCAGAGCCCTGAAGAGCTGGGTCTTGAGTTCATTCCACCACTGAGGAGCCAGAGCGGTGAAGAGCTGGGTCTTGAGTTCATTCCACCACTGTGGAGCCAGAGCGGTGAAGAGCTGGGTCTTGAGTTCATTCCACCACTGTGGAGCCAGAGCCCTGAAGAGCTGGGTCTTGAGTTCATTCCACCACTGTGGAGCCAGAGCCGTGAAGAGCTGGGTCTTGAGTTCATTCCACCACTGAGGAGCCAGAGCTGTGAAGAGCTGGGTCTTGAGTTCATTCCACCACTGTGGAGCCAGAGCCGTGAAGAGCTGGGTCTTGAGTTCATTCCACCACTGAGGAGCCAGAGCCGTGAAGAGCTGGGTCTTGAGTTCATTCCACCACTGTGGAGCCAGAGCCCTGAAGAGCTGGGTCTTGAGTTCATTCCACCACTGTGGAGCCAGAGCCCTGAAGAGCTGGGTCTTGAGTTCATTCCACCACTGTGGAGCCAGAGCCCTGAAGAGCTGGGTCTTGAGTTCATTCCACCACTGAGGAGCCAGAGCGGTGAAGAGCTGGGTCTTGAGTTCATTCCACCACTGAGGAGCCAGAGCCCTGAAGAGCTGGGTCTTGAGTTCATTCCACCACTGTGGAGCCAGAGCCGTGAAGAGCTGGGTCTTGAGTTCATTCCACCACTGAGGAGCCAGAGCCGTGAAGAGCTGGGTCTTGAGTTCATTCCACCACTGTGGAGCCAGAGCCGTGAAGAGCTGGGTCTTGAGTTAATTCCACCACTGAGGAGCCAGAGCCGTGAAGAGCTGGGTCTTGAGTTCATTCCACCACTGAGGAGCCAGAGCGGTGAAGAGCTGGGTCTTGGAAGAGCGATGCTTGGTTGTCATCAGTGAAGGTCGAACAAGTCGCCTGGCAGAAGTTGAGCGGAGCGCTCTGGCTGGGATGTAGGGCTTGACCAACGTTTGGAGGTAGGCTGGGGCAGTTCCATTGACTGCCCTGAAGGTCAGTACCAGAGTCTTAAACTTGATGCGAGCATTTACCGGAAGCCTACTAGTAGAGATACTACTAGTATTAGTAGTATTTTTAGTAGTAGTAGCTGTAATGCTGTAAACGCATCAGTCGTATATTCATATTACAAAGTCATATTAATATAGTTTAGTATATATATGTATATATATATATATATATATATAGTATAGTTCAAGTCAAGTCAAGTCAAGTTTATTGTCACTTCAGAAGTATAAAGCAGTGAGTGAAAATCTTATGTGCAATACCCGACGACAGACAGCAGTTATAAAATAACAATTTGTGCGGCACTTGATACTGAGGTATCGCCTGCCTGACGGTAACAGTGAGTACAGTTGGTGGCTGGGGTGAGCAATGTCTTTATGATGCGTTTGGCCTTGGCCACGCACCGCTGGTTGTATATATCCAGGAGGAGGGGAGCTCACCTCCAACGATATACTGGGCCGTCCGCACCACCCTTTGAAGCGCTCTGCGCTCGAGTGCGGTGCAGTTCCCGTACCGGGCGATGGTGCCGGTATAGAATGTTCTCAGGATGTGGGGGCCCATGCTGAATTTCTTCAGACGCCTGAGGAAATACAGGCGTTGTTGGGCCCTTTTCACCACGTGTGTGGTGTGCGTGGACCATGTGAGGTCCTCAGAGATGGACCATGTGAGGTCCTTGGAGATGGACCATGTGAGGTCCTTGGAGATGGACCATGTGAGGTCCTTGGAGATGTGCACGCCGAGGAACTTGAAGCCGCTGACCCTGTTTATTAGTATAGCAGTAGTATTTGTAGTATTTGTAGTATTTTTAGTAGTAGTAGCTGTAATGCTGTAAATGCTATATATTCATATAACAAAGTCATATTAATATAGTTTAGTATATATATATATATATATATATATATATATATATAGTATAGCAGTAGTATTAGTAGTAGTAGCTGTAATGCTGTAAACGCATCGGTCGTATATTTTCCATATATTTGATATATTATATAATATTATTGTTATTATTATTATATATATTATCAATATATTTTCTATATTATTATTGATATTATATATATTTTTTAGTCGGTGACAGGTGACTTTTTCCGTAGTCATGGATTTATAACGAAAAATCCGATTTATAGTGATATTATCAATATAAGATAATTAAAAAAGTTTTAAAGTTTTTTAAAGTCAGTTTTAAAGATATATATACGATATATATCCGATTTCCGATTAGTGACATTGTATATATATATATATTATATATATGTATATATTATATATATACAATGTCACTAATCGGAAATCGGAAATCGGAAATATATATATAAATATATATATATAATCCGACGTTATCCAAGGTGATGCTGAACAGTCCGAGATTGATCGAAGAGGAGAAGGCGAAAATGGCGGAGAAGGAGAAAGCGCTAAAGGAGAAAGAGAAGCACCTGGTCAAAGCCAAAGCTAACAACATCAACGGCACGGGCGGAACGCCGCTACACGCCGGCACACTGCAGGTAAATTCAGCTAAATAATCCCAATTAGCTAAAAAAAATATCGATTCAAATATACGGGGAAATGTATTCAAATCATCATTTTATTCGTGGCAGGAATAATTTTTTTTATCGTTTTTTATTTTATTTGCAAAAAGTGGCGGGAATGTATTTTATCGGTGGTTTAATCATCGGTGGTTTAATCCCCCCGGAAATAGCCGCTTAGCAGAATGTTTTATATTCATATTAATATTTATCATTAGCATTTTGCGATTTTCGATCACGTTTTTTTTAAATGCACTAAAGTGAGCTACTTAAATGCTAAATAGCTAAAGAGAGAGATGCTTTTAAGAGTTGCTTTTTTAACTGCGATTCTTATTCTTTTTCGAATTTAACACTTTTAACACATTGTAATGCTAATACCCGGCTATTTCGGGGGTGGGGGGGGCGTTGTGATCGGAAAAAAAATATCACAATATGCAATATATATATATATATATATATATATATATATATATATATATGTTTTTTGGAAGCGTAAGCAATTTATTTATTTTTATTTTTTTACCATTCGTGAATAAATCTTCACTTTCACGTTTTGGTTTTTCCTTCCCGCCCGCCTGGCCTGTAGGTGGCGGTAGTGACTGTGGCGGGAGAGGGGGGAGGAGGAGGAGGAGGGGGAGGAGGGGGCGGGACCAGGAAGCGCGCGTGCGCCTCTAAGTCGGACCTGCGCTCGGGCGACTTCAGCATCGTGGGCTCGCTGCCGCGGGACTTCGAGCTGTCCAACTTCGACTGCTACGGCAAGGCCGTGGAGGTGCTGGGGGGCGGGGCCAAGTCGTCACAGGTGGCCAAGAAGCCCCGCCCCCCCGCCCCGCCCAAGGCGGTGATCCCGGCGGCGGCCAAGAGGGTGGACCTGTACGCGCGGGCGCTCTTCCCGTTCTCCTTCCTGTTCTTCAACGTGGTGTACTGGTCCGTCTATCTATAAGAGCGGAAAAATCGTAAAAAAAAATCGGAAATCGGAAAATCGGAAATCGGAAAAACCTGGAAAACCCGGAAAGTGTCGGAGTCGCGTCGGATCGGATTGAAATTGGATTTTTTTTGGGGATTTCCCGCCCCTCCCCCCCCCACCATTTGCTGCTTTGTGTTTTTTTTGTTCGGTTTTTTTTTTACTAAAGAAACAGATCGGGTTTTTCAGGAGGACGATGGACATGTTTGATTCGGATTCGGATTTGATCGGAAACTACTGATCAGATTTTCGAGGAGGATTTATGTATTTCATTTCGGATTCGGATTTGGTTTTGATCAGAAACTGATCGGATTTCGGTGGATGATGTATTTAATTCTGATTGGGATTGGGATTTGATGATCGGAAATTGATTGGATTTTCGAGGAGGATTGATGTAATTGTTTCCGATATCGGATTTTATCGGAAACTGATCGGATTTCGGAGGATGATGTATTTGATTTGGATTCGGATTTTATCGGAAACTGATTGGATTTTAGAGGACGATGGTAGATTCGCTCCAAAACTGATCGGAGAAACCTATCGGATTCGAGGAGGATTGATGTATTTGATTCGGAATCGGATTTAGGAGGACTGAACGATCGTTAGTTAATAATTCGACTCCCGATTATAGATTGTATGCTTTTTATCTTTTAAGTGCAAAACACTTTCGGATATATATATACATATACTCTATATAAAAAATATTAATTGATAACTACATCGTTGTTGCTGATGGAAACTGAATGTATGAATATATATATATATACATAAATATATAAATATATATATATAATCCAACCCCCCTGAAAAAAAACCTATGTATATATATTATTATACTGTATATTTACGCTAAAGCCTTTTATTTATTACTTTTTGCAAAGTATGCATTCATTAAACGATTAAACGATTTGCATGCGCACGGTTGCAACCAATATTTGTGTTTGGAACAATGTTTATAAATGTTATTATGCTCGCAATTTTACATACATACATATATATATATACATATTTACATCAATACATACCGATAAACAATATTCGAGGAACTCGAGAAACAAGAATCCAACATTTTTTCCGGAACACTGCAGGTAAATCAAATGCTAAATTTAAAATTAAGAATATATATATATAAAAAATATAATATAAAAAATATTAAAAAAATAGCATAAGTGGCGTGAATGTATTTTATTCATTTGCATAAGTGGCGGGAATGTATTTTTTCGTTTTTTTCTTCATTTGCATGTGGCTGGAATTTATTTGATCTGATTAATGAATTTGCATATATATAAATATATATATAACTAAAGGAGTAACTAAAGAAGTAACTATATAACTTGCTGCAAAAGTAACTATGTAACAAACTTAAAAATAAGTCAACCTTATACACATTTTTATATTACTCTCAAATCTCCAAAAAAAAATCAAGTCAACCTCAAATTAAAACATTTTTTCAATATTTTTTATTCTCAAATGTTCACATTAATTCTCAAAATTCGGAAAATGTTTTTTATTAATTCTCAAATTTTCACATTACTCGTAAAAATTCGGGGGAAAATCTCAAAAATAAAAAAATGCGTAATCTTAATTTGCTCAGTAGCTGCGTGTACTCTCGTAGGCGTCGGGGAAGGGCAAGCTGACGTGACCCCGTCCGGCCACCAGGGGCAGGACGCCCGCGTTGGGCACCACGTTCCAGGACAGGGTCAGGGTGATGTTCTTGTTGGCCCTAGAGGAGGAGGAGGAGGAGGAGGAGGAGGAGAGGGGTGAGACGGGTAAGAGGGTCAGTGAGACAGGAGAGCATCAGCGTCATGTTTACGGTTGGCCCCTGAGGAGGAGAGAGGTGAGACTGGTAAGACAGCAAGTAAGACAGTTAGATGTCACCGTGACCTCTGCCTGCCAGACAGGCAGACGGAGGGAGGGACAGACAGGCAGAGAGGGACAGACAGAGAAGGGAGGGACAGACAGACCGACAGAGGGAGGGAGTGACAGACGGAGGGAGTGACAGACAGACCGGCAGAGAGGGACAGACAGACAGCGGAGGGAGGGACAGACAGGCGGAGGGACAGACAGAGGGAGGGACAGACAGCGGGAGGGACAGACGAGAGGGAGGGACAGACGGTCAGAGGGAGGGACAGACAGTCAGAGGGAGGGACAGACAGAGGGAGGGACAGACAGTCAGCGGGAGGAGGACAGACAGAGGGAGGGACAGACGAGGGAGGGACAGACAGTCACGGGAGGGAGGGACAGACGGTCGAGGGACAGACAGTCAGGGAGGGACAGACGGTCAGCGGGAGGGAGGGACAGAGGAGGGAGGGACAGACAGACGGAGGGAGGGACAGACAGTCAGGGAGGGAGGGACAGACAGAGGGAGGGAGACGACAGTCAGAGGGGGGAGGGACAGACAGTCAGAGGGAGGGACAGACGGTCAGAGGGAGGGACAGACAGAGGGCGGAGGGACAGACAGACGGGGAGGGACAGACAGAGGGGAGGGACAGACAGAGGGAGGGACAGTCAGAGGAGGGACAGACAGAGGGCAGAGGGAGGGACAGACAGTCAGAGGGAGGGACAGACAGTGAGAGGGAGGGACAGACAGTCAGAGGGAGGGAGGGAGGGACAGACAGTCGGAGGGAGGGACAGACGGTCGGAGGGACAGACAGGCAGAGGGAGGGACAGACAGTCAGAGGGAGGGAGGGACACAGTCGGAGGGAGGGACAGAGAGAGGGAGGGACAGACAGTCAGAGGGAGGGACGGACAGTCGGAGGGACAGACAGTCAGAGGGAGGGACGGACAGTCGGAGGGACAGACAGAGGGAGGAGAGACAGACAGGCAGAGGGAGGGACAGGCGGAGGGACAGACAGGCAGAGGGAGGGAGGGACAGACAGTGAGAGGGAGGGACAGTCAGTCAGAGGGAGGGACAGACAGTGAGAGGGAGGGACAGACAGAGGGAGGGAGGGACAGACGGTCAGCGGGAGGGACGGACAGAGAGAGGGAGGGACAGACAGTCAGAGGGAGGGACAGATAGTCAGCGGGAGGGAGGGACAGACGGCAGAGGGAGGGAGGGACAGACAGTCAGAGGGACAGACAGAGGGAGGGACGGACAGAGAGAGGGAGGGACAGACAGTCAGAGGGAGGGACAGACGGTCAGCGGGAGGGAGGGACAGACAGGGAGGGAGGACAGACGGAGGGACAGACGGTCAGCGGGAGGGACAGACGGTCAGCGGGAGGGACAAACGGTCAGAGGGAGGGAGGGACAGTCAGAGGGAGGGACAGTCAGCGGGAGGGAGGGACAGTCAGAGGGAGGGAGGGACAGAGGTCAGAGGGGGGAGGGACAGTCAGTCGAGGGAGGGACAGACAGAGGGAGGGACAGACAGTCAGAGGGACAGACAGTCAGCGGGAGGGACAGA
>JANIIK010000131.1:0-50751 GCA_027704905.1 Muraenolepis orangiensis
GTAAGGAGTGGGGAGGAGGAGATGAAGGAGTGAGGAGTAAGGAGTGAGGAGTGAGTTGTGAGGAGTAAGGAGTGAGGAGTGAGGAGTGAGACAAAGGAGTGAGGAGTAAGGAGTAAGGAGTGAGGAGTGAGGAGTGAGTAGTAAGGAGTGAGGAGTAAGGAGTGGGGAGGAGGAGATGAAGGAGTGAGGAGTAAGGAGTGAGTTGGAGGAGCAAGAAGGGAGAGACGGCGCAAGAGAGAGTGAGGAGTGAGGAGTGAGGAGTAAGGAGTGAGGAGTGAGGAGTAAGGAGTGAGGAGTAAAGAGTAAGGAGTGAGGAGTAAGGAGTGAGGAGTAAGGAGTGGGGAGGAGGAGATGAAGGAGTAAGGAGTAAGGAGTGAGGAGTGTGGAGGAAGGAGTGAGGAGTAAGGAGTAAGGAGTGAGGAGTAAGGAGTGAGGAGTAAGGAGTGAGGAGTGAGGAGTAAGGAGTGAGGAGTAAGGAGTGAGGAGTGAGGAGTGAGGAGTAAGGAGTCGGGAGGAGGAGATGAAGAAGTGAGGAGTAAGGAGTAAGGAGTGAGGAGTAAGGAGTAAGGAGTGGGGAGTAAGGAGTGAGGAGTAAGGAGTGGGGAGGAGGAGATGAAGGAGTGAGGAGTAAGGAGTAAGGAGTGAGGAGTGAGTTGTGAGGAGTAAGGAGTGAGACAAAGGAGTGAGGAGTGAGGAGTAAGGAGTGAGGAGTGAGGAGAGAGACAAAGGAGTGAGGAGTAAGGAGTAAGGAGTGAGGAGTAAGGAGTGAGGAGTAAGGAGTGGGGAGGAGGAGATGAAGGAGTGAGGAGTGAGAAGTGAGGAGTGAGGAGTGAGGAGAGAGGGGGAGAGAGGGGGAGGGAGAGGGGGAGAGAGGAGTGAGGAGTAAGGAGTGAGTAGTAAGGAGTGAGGAGTAAGGAGTGAGGAGTGAGGAGTGAGTAGTAAGGAGTTAGGAGTAAGGAGTGAGGAGGAGGAGATGAAGGAGTAAGGAGTAAGGAGTGAGGAGTGAGGAGTAAGGAGTAAAGAGTGAGGAGAAAGGAGTGAGGAGTAAGGAGTAAGGAGTGAGGAGTAAGGAGTGAGGAGTGAGGAGTGAGGAGTAAGGAGTGGGGAGGAGGAGATGAAGGAGTGAGGAGTAAGGAGTGAGGAGTAAGGAGTGAGGAGTGAGGAGTGAGGAGTAAGGAGTGAGGGGTAAGGAGTGAGGAGTGAGTAGTAAGGAGTGAGGAGGAGGAGATGAAGGAGTAAGGAGTAAGGAGTGAGGAGTGAGGAGTAAGGAGTAAAGAGTGAGGAGAAAGGAGTGAGGAGTAAGGAGTGAGGAGTAAGGAGTGAGTAGTAAGGAGTGAGCAGTAAGGAGTGAGGAGTAAGGAGTGAGGAGTGAGTAGTAAGGAGTGGAGTGAGGAGTGAGGAGTGAGACAAAGGAGTGAGGAGTAAGGAGTGAGGAGTGAGACAACGGAGTGAGGAGTAAGGAGTGAGGAGTGAGTAGTAAGGAGTAAGCAGTAAGGAGTGAGGAGTAAGGAGTGAGGAGTGAGTAGTAAGGAGTGAGGAGTAAGGAGTGGAGTGAGGAGTAAGGAGTGAGGAGTGAGGAATAAGGAGTGAGGAGTGAGGAGTGAGGAGTAAGGAGTGAGGAGTAAGGAGTGAGGAGTAAGGAATGAGGGGGGTGGAGTGAGGAGTGAGGAATGAGGAGTAAGGAGTGAGGAGTAAGGAGTAAGGAGTGAGGGTTAAGGAGTGAGGAGTAAGGAGTAAGGATTGAGGAGTGAGGAGCAAGGAGTGAGGAGTAAGGAGTGGGGAGGAGGAGATGAAGGAGTGAGGAGCAAGGAGTAAGGAGTGAGGAGTGAGTTGTGAGGAGTGAGGAGTGAGACAAAGGAGTGAGGAGTGAGGAGTAAGGAGTGAGGAGTGAGGAGAGAGACAAAGGAGTAAGGAGTAAGGAGTAAGGAGTAAGGAGTGAGGAGTAAGGAGTGAGGAGTAAGGAGTGGGGAGGAGGAGATGAAGGAGTGAGGAGTGAGAAGTGAGGAGTGAGGAGTGAGGAGAGAGGGGGAGAGAGGGGGAGGGAGAGGGGGAGAGAGGAGTGAGGAGTAAGGAGTGAGTAGTAAGGAGTGAGGAGTGAGGAGTGAGGAGTGAGTAGTAAGGAGTGAGGAGTAAGGAGTGAGGAGGAGGAGATGAAGGAGTAAGGAGTAAGGAGTGAGGAGTGAGGAGTAAAGAGTGAGGAGAAAGGAGTGAGGAGTAAGGAGTAAGGAGTGAGGAGTAAGGAGTGAGGAGTGAGGAGTGAGGAGTAAGGAGTGGGGAGGAGGAGATGAAGGAGTGAGGAGTAAGGAGTGAGGAGTAAGGAGTGAGGAGTAAGGAGTGAGGAGTGAGGAGTAAGGAGTGAGGAGTAAGGAGTAAGGAGTGAGGAGTGAGTAGTAAGGAGTGAGGAGTAAGGAGTGAGGAGGAGGAGATGAAGGAGTAAGGAGTGAGGAGTGAGGAGTAAGGAGTAAAGAGTGAGGAGAAAGGAGTGAGGAGTAAGGAGTGAGGAGTGAGGAGTGAGGAGTAAGGAGTGGGGAGGAGGAGATGAAGGAGTGAGGAGTAAGGAGTGAGGAGTAAGGAGTGAGGAGTAAGGAGTGAGGAGTGAGGAGTGAGGAGTAAGGAGTGAGGAGTAAGGAGTAAGGAGTAAGGAGTGAGGAGTAAGGAGTGAGGAGTGAGGAGTAAGGAGTGGGGAGGAGGAGATGAAGGAGTGAGGAGTAAGGAGTAAGGAGTGAGGAGTGAGTTGTGAGGAGTAAGGAGTGAGGAGTAAGGAGTGGGGAGGAGGAGATGAAGGAGTGAGGAGTAAGGAGTAAGGAGTGAGGAGTGAGGAGTGAGGAGTAAGGAGTGAGGAGTGAGACAACGGAGTGAGGAGTAAGGAGTGAGGAGTGAGTAGTAAGGAGTGAGGAGTAAGGAGTGAGGAGTGAGTAGTAAGGAGTGAGGAGTAAGGAGTGGAGTGAGGAGTAAGGAGTGAGGAGTGAGGAGTGAGTAGTAAGGAGTGAGGAGTAAGGAGTGGAGTGAGGAGTAAGGAGTGAGGAGTGAGGAATAAGGAGTGAGGAGTGAGGAGTGAGGAGTAAGGAGTGAGGAGTAAGGAGTGAGGAGTAAGGAGTGGGGAGGAGGAGATGAAGGAGTGAGGAGTGAGAAGTGAGGAGTGAGGAGTGAGGAGAGAGGGGGAGAGAGGGGGAGGGAGAGGGGGAGAGAGGAGTGAGGAGTAAGGAGTGAGGAGTAAGGAGTGAGGAGTGAGTAGTAAGGAGTGAGGAGTAAGGAGTGGAGTGAGGAGTAAGGAGTGAGGAGTGAGGAATAAGGAGTGAGGAGTGAGGAGTGAGGAGTAAGGAGTGAGGAGTAAGGAGTGAGGAGTAAGGAATGAGGGGGGTGGAGTGAGGAGTGAGGAATGAGGAGTAAGGAGTGAGGAGTAAGGAGTAAGGAGTGAGGAGTAAGGAGTGAGGAGTAAGGAGTAAGGATTGAGGAGTGAGGAGCAAGGAGTGAGGAGTAAGGAGTGGGGAGGAGGAGATGAAGGAGTGAGGAGCAAGGAGTAAGGAGTGAGGAGTGAGTTGTGAGGAGTGAGTTGTGAGGAGTGAGGAGTGAGACAAAGGAGTGAGGAGTGAGGAGTAAGGAGTGAGGAGTGAGGAGAGAGACAAAGGAGTGAGGAGTAAGGAGTAAGGAGTAAGGAGTGAGGAGTAAGGAGTGAGGAGTAAGGAGTGGGGAGGAGGAGATGAAGGAGTGAGGAGTGAGAAGTGAGGAGTGAGGAGTGAGGAGAGAGGGGGAGAGAGGGGGAGGGAGAGGGGGAGAGAGGAGTGAGGAGTAAGGAGTGAGTAGTAAGGAGTGAGGAGTGAGGAGTAAGGAGTGAGGAGTGAGGAGTGAGTAGTAAGGAGTGAGGAGTAAGGAGTGAGGAGGAGGAGATGAAGGAGTAAGGAGTAAGGAGTGAGGAGTGAGGAGTAAGGAGTAAAGAGTGAGGAGAAAGGAGTGAGGAGTAAGGAGTAAGGCGTGAGGAGTGAGGAGTGAGGAGTGAGGAGTAAGGAGTGGGGAGGAGGAGATGAAGGAGTGAGGAGTAAGGAGTGAGGAGTAAGGAGTAAGGAGTGAGGAGTGAGGAGTAAGGAGTGAGGAGTGAGGAGTAAGGAGTGGGGAGGAGGAGATGAAGGAGTGAGGAGTAAGGAATAAGGAGTGAGGAGTGAGTTGTGAGGAGTAAGGAGTGAGGAGTGAGACAAAGGAGTGAGGAGTGAGGAGTAAGGAGTGAGGAGTGAGACAACGGAGTGAGGAGTAAGGAGTGAGGAGTGAGTAGTAAGGAGTGAGGAGTAAGGAGTGAGGAGTGAGTAGTAAGGAGTAAGCAGTAAGGAGTGAGTAGTAAGGAGTGAGTAGTAAGGAGTGAGTAGTAAGGAGTGGAGTGAGGAGTAAGGAGTGAGGAGTGAGGAATAAGGAGTGAGGAGTGAGGAGTAAGGAGTAAGGAGTGAGGAGTAAGGAGTAAGCAGTGACGAGTAAGGAGTGAGGAGTGAGGAGTAAGGAGTGGGGATGAGGAGATGAAGGAGTGAGGAGTAAGGAGTAAGGAGTGAGGAGTAAGGAGTGGGGAGGAGGAGATGAAGGAGTGAGGAGTAAGGAGTAAGGAGTGAGGAGTGAGGAGTAAGGAGAGAGGAGTGAGGAGTGAGTAGTAAGGAGTGAGGAGTGAGGAGTAAGGAGTGGGGAGGAGGAGATGAAGGAGTGAGGAGTAAGGAGTAAGGAGTGAGGAGTAAGGAGTGAGGAGTAAGGAGTGAGGAGTAAGGAATGAGGGGGGTGGAGTGAGGAGTGAGGAATGAGGAGTAAGGAGTGAGGAGTAAGGAGTAAGGAGTGAGGAGTAAGGAGTGAGGAGTAAGGAGTAAGGAGTGAGGAGTGAGGAGCAAGGAGTGAGGAGTAAGGAGTGGGGAGGAGGAGATGAAGGAGTGAGGAGCAAGGAGTAAGGAGTGAGGAGTGAGTTGTGAGGAGTGAGGAGTGAGGACAAAGGAGTGAGGAGTAAGGAGTGAGGAGTGAGGAGAGAGACAAAGGAGTGAGGAGTAAGGAGTAAGGAGTAAGGAGTGAGGAGTAAGGAGTGGGGAGGAGGAGATGAAGGAGTGAGGAGTGAGTAGTAAGCAGTAAGGAGTGAGGAGTAAGGAGTGAGTAGTAAGGAGTGAGGAGTAAGGAGTGGAGTGAGGAGTAAGGAGTGAGGAGTGAGGAATAAGGAGTGAGGAGTGAGGAGTAAGGAGTAAGGAGTGAGGAGTAAGGAGTAAGCAGTGAGGAGTAAGGAGTGAGGAGTGAGGAGTAAGGAGTGGGGATGAGGAGATGAAGGAGTGAGGAGTAAGGAGTGAGGAGTAAGGAGTAAGGAGTGAGGAGTGAGGAGTAAGGAGAGAGGAGTGAGTAGTAAGGAGTGAGGAGTGAGGAGTAAGGAGTGGGGAGGAGGAGATGAAGGAGTGAGGAGTAAGGAGTGAGGAGTGAGTAGTAAGGAGTGAGGAGTAAGGAGTGGAGTGAGGAGTAAGGAGTGAGGAGTGAGGAATAAGGAGTGAGGAGTGAGGAGTGAGACAAAGGAGTGAGGAGTAAGGAGTAAGGAGTAAGGAGTGAGGAGTAAGGAGTGGGGAGGAGGAGATGAAGGAGTGAGGAGTGAGTAGTAAGCAGTAAGGAGTGAGGAGTAAGGAGTGAGTAGTAAGGAGTGAGGAGTAAGGAGTGGAGTGAGGAGTAAGGAGTGAGGAGTGAGGAATAAGGAGTGAGGAGTGAGGAGTAAGGAGTAAGGAGTGAGGAGTAAGGAGTAAGCAGTGAGGAGTAAGGAGTGAGGAGTGAGGAGTAAGGAGTGGGGATGAGGAGATGAAGGAGTGAGGAGTAAGGAGTGAGGAGTAAGGAGTAAGGAGTGAGGAGTGAGGAGTAAGGAGAGAGGAGTGAGTAGTAAGGAGTGAGGAGTGAGGAGTAAGGAGTGGGGAGGAGGAGATGAAGGAGTGAGGAGTAAGGAGTAAGGAGTGAGGAGTAAGGAGTGAGGAGTAAGGAGTGAGGAGTAAGGAATGAGGGGGGTGGAGTGAGGAGTGAGGAATGAGGAGTAAGGAGTGAGGAGTAAGGAGTAAGGAGTGAGGAGTAAGGAGTGAGGAGTAAGGAGTAAGGAGTGAGGAGTGAGGAGCAAGGAGTGAGGAGTAAGGAGTGGGGAGGAGGAGATGAAGGAGTGAGGAGCAAGGAGTAAGGAGTGAGGAGTGAGTTGTGAGGAGTGAGGAGTGAGACAAAGGAGTGAGGAGTAAGGAGTGAGGAGAGAGGACAAAGGAGTGAGGAGTAAGGAGTAAGGAGTGAGGAGTAAGGAGTGGGGAGGAGGAGATGAAGGAGTGAGGAGTAAGGAGTGAGGAGTGAGTAGTAAGGAGTGGAGTGAGGAGTAAGGAGTGAGGAGTGAGGAGATAAGGAGTGAGGAGTGAGGAGTAAGGAGTAAGGAGTGAGGAGTAAGGAGTGAGGAGTGAGGAGTGAGGAGTAAGGAGTGAGGAGTAAGGAGTAAGGAGTGAGGAGTAAGGAGTGGGGAGGAGGAGATGAAGGAGTGAGGAGTAAGGAGTAAGGAGTGAGGAGTGAGTTGTGAGGAGTGAAGAGTGAGGAGTGAGACAAGGAGTGAGGAGTGAGGAGTAAGGAGTGAGGAGTGAGACAAAGGAGTGAGGAGTAAGGAGTGAGGAGTGAGTAGTAAGGAGTGAGGAGTAAGGAGTGAGGAGTGAGTAGTAAGGAGTGAGCAGTAAGGAGTGAGGAGTAAGGAGTGAGGAGTGAGTAGTAAGGAGTGAGGAGTAAGGAGTGGAGTGAGGAGTAAGGAGTGAGGAGTGAGGAATAAGGAGTGAGGAGTGAGGAGTAAGGAGTAAGGAGTGAGGAGTAAGGAGTGAGGAGTAAGGAGTGAGGAGTAAGGAGTGAGGAGTGAGGAGTAAGGAGTAAGGAGTGAGGAGTAAGGAGTAAGGAGTGAGGAGTAAGGAGTGAGGAGTGAGGAGTAAGGAGTGGGGAGGAGGAGATGAAGGAGTGAGGAGTAAGGAGTAAGGAGTGAGGAGTGAGGAGTAAGGAGTGGGGAGGAGGAGATGAAGGAGTGAGGAGTAAGGAGTAAGGAGTGAGGAGTGAGGAGTAAGGAATGAGGAGTAAGGAGTGAGGAGTAGGAGTAAGGAGTAAGGAGTGAGGAGTAAGGAGTGAGGAGTAAGGAGTGAGGAGTGAGGAGTAAGGAGTGAGGAGTAAGGAGTGGGGAGGAGGAGATGAAGGAGTGAGGAGCAAGGAGTAAGGAGTGGGAGTGAGTGTGAGGAGTGAGGAGTGAGACAAGGAGTGAGGAGTGAGGAGTAAGGAGTGAGGAGTGAGGAGAGAGACAAAGGAGTGAGGAGTAAGGAGTAAGGAGTAAGGAGTGAGGAGTAAGGAGTGGGGAGGAGGAGATGAAGGAGTGAGGAGTGAGAAGTGAGGAGTGAGGAGTGAGGAGAGAGGAGGGAGAGAGGGGGAGGGAGAGGGGAGAGAGGAGTGAGGAGTAAGGAGTGAGTAGTAAGGAGTGAGGAGTGAGGAGTAAGGAGTGAGGAGTAAGGAGTGAGGAGTGAGGAGTGAGTAGTAAGGAGTGAGGAGTAAGGAGTGAGGAGGAGGAGATGAAGGAGTAAGGAGTAAGGAGTGAGGAGTGAGGAGTAAGGAGTAAAGAGTGAGGAGTAAGGAGTGAGGAGTAAGGAGTAAGGAGTGAGGAGTAAGGAGTGAGGAGTGAGGAGTAAGGAGTGGGGAGGAGGAGATGAAGGAGTGAGGAGTAAGGAGTGAGGAGTAAGGAGTGAGGAGTGAGGAGTAAGGAGTGAGGAGTAAGGAGTAAGGAGTGAGGAGTAAGGAGTGAGGAGTGAGGAGTAAGGAGTGGGGAGGAGGAGATGAAGGAGTGAGGAGTAAGGAGTAAGGAGTGAGGAGTGAGGAGTGAGGAGTAAGGAGTGAGGAGTGAGGAGTGAGAGAAAGGAGTGAGGAGTGAGGAGTAAGGAGTGAGGAGTGAGAAACGGAGTGAGGAGTAAGGAGTGAGGAGTGAGGAGTAAGGAGTGAGGAGTGAGGAGTAAGGAGTGAGGAGTGAGTAGTAAGGAGTAAGCAGTAAGGAGTGAGGAGTAAGGAGTGAGGAGTGAGGAGTAAGGAGTGAGGAGTAAGGAGTGGAGTGAGGAGTAAGGAGTGAGGAGTGAGGAATAAGGAGTGAGGAGTGAGGAGTAAGGAGTAAGGAGTGAGGAGTAAGGAGTAAGGAGTGAGGAGTAAGGAGTAAGGAGTGAGGAGTAAGGAGTAAGGAGTGAGGAGTAAGGAGTGAGGAGTAAGGAGTGGGGAGAGAGGAGATGAAGGAGTGAGGAGTAAGGAGTAAGGAGTAAGGAGTGAGGAGTGAGGAGTAAGGAGAGAGGAGTGAGGAGTGAGTAGTAAGGAGTGAGGAGTGAGGAGTAAGGAGTGAGGAGTAAGGAGTGAGGAGTGAGTAGTAAGGAGTGAGGAGGAGGAGATGAAGGAGTAAGGAGTAAGGAGTAAGGAGTGAGGAGTGAGGAGTAAGGAGTAAGGAGTGAGGAGTAAGGAGTGAGGAGTAAGGAGTAAGGAGTGAGGAGTAAGGAGTGAGGAGTGAGGAGTAAGGAGTGGGGAGGAGGAGAGTGAAGGAGTGAGGAGTGAGGAGTAAGGAGTGAGGAGTAAGGAGTGAGGAGTAAGGAGTAAGGAGTGAGGAGTGAGGAGTAAGGAGTGAGGAGTAAGGAGTGGGGAGGAGGAGATGAAGGAGTGAGGAGTAAGGAGTAAGGAGTGAGGAGTGAGTAGTGAGGAGTAAGGAGTGAAGAGTGAGGAGTGAGACAAAGGAGTGAGGAGTGAGGAGTAAGGAGTGAGGAGTGAGAGAAGGAGTGAGGAGTAAGGAGTGAGGAGTGAGGAGTAAGGAGTGAGGAGTAAGGAGTGAGGAGTGAGGAGTAAGGAGTGAGGAGTAAGGAGTGAGGAGTAAGGAGTGAGTAGTAAGGAGTGAGGAGTAAGGAGTGGAGTGAGGAGTAAGGAGTGAGGAGTGAGGAGTAAGGAGTGAGGAGTGAGGAGTGAGGAGTAAGGAGTAAGGAGTGAGGAGTAAGGAGTAAGGAGTGAGGAGTAAGGAGTGGAGGAGGAGTAAGGAGTGAGGAGTGAGGAGTAAGGAGTGAGGAGTAAGGAGTGAGGAGTGAGGAGTAAGGAGTGAGGAGTGAGGAGTGAAGGAGTGAGGAGTAAGGAGTAAGGAGTGAGGAGTGAGGAGTAAGGAGTGGGGAGGAGGAGATGAAGGAGTGAGGAGTAAGGAGTAAGGAGTGAGGAGTGAGTTGTGAGGAGTAAGGAGTGAGGAGTGAGGAGTGAGCGAGTGAGGAGTGAGGAGTAAGGAGTGAGGAGTGAGGAGAGAGACAAAGGAGTGAGGAGTAAGGAGTAAGGAGTGAGGAGTAAGGAGTGAGGAGTAAGGAGTAAGCAGTGAGGAGTAAGGAGTGAGGAGTGAGGAGTAAGGAGTGGGAGGAGGAGATGAAGGAGTGAGGAGTAAGGAGTGAGGAGTGAGGAGTAAGGAGTGAGGAGTAAGGAGTGAGGAGTAAGGAGTAAGGAGTGAGGAGTAAGGAGTGGGAGGAGGAATGAAGGAGTGAGGAGTAAGGAGTGAGGAGTAAGGAGTGGAGTGAGGAGTAAGGAGTGAGGAGTGAGGAATAAGGAGTGAGGAGTAAGGAGTGAGGAGTGAGGAGTAAGGAGTAAGGAGTGAGGAGTAAGGAGTAAGCAGTGAGGAGTAAGGAGTGAGGAGTAAGGAGTGAGGAGTGAGGAGTAAGGAGTGGGGAGGAGGAGATGAAGGAGTGAGGAGTAAGGAGTAAGGAGTAAGGAGTGAGGAGTGAGGAGTAAGGAGTCGGGAGGAGGAGATGAAGGAGTAAGGAGTAAGGAGTAAGGAGTGAGGAGTAAGGAGTGAGGAGTAAGGAGTGGGAGGAGGAGATGAAGGAGTGAGGAGTGAGGAGTGAGGAGTGAGGAGTGAGGAGAGAGGGGGAGGGAGGAGAGGAGGAGAGAGGAGTAAGGAGTAAGGAGTGAGGAGTGAGGAGTAAGGAGTGAGGAGTAAGGAGTGAGGATTAAGGAGTGAGGAGTGAGGAGAGAGACAAAGGAGTGAGGAGTAAGGAGTAAGGAGTGAGGAGTGAGGAGTAAGGAGTGAGGAGTAAGGAGTAAGCAGTGAGGAGTAAGGAGTGAGGAGTAAGGAGTGAGGAGTGAGGAGTAAGGAGTGGGAGGAGGAGATGAAGGAGTGAGGAGTAAGGAGTGAGGAGTGAGGAGTAAGGAGTGAGGAGTAAGGAGTAAGGAGTGAGGAGTAAGGAGTAAGGAGTAAGGAGTGAGGAGTAAGGAGTGGGGAGGAGGAGATGAAGGAGTGAGGAGTAAGGAGTAAGGAGTAAGGAGTGAGGAGTGAGGAGTAAGGAGTCGGAGGAGGAGATGAAGGAGTAAGGAGTGAGGAGTGAGGAGTGAGTAGTAAGGAGTGAGGAGTAAGGAGTGAGTAGTAGGAGTGAGCAGTAAGGAGTGAGGAGTAAGGAGTGAGGAGTGAGTAGTAGGAGGAGTGAGGAGTAAGGAGTAGGAGTGAGGAGTAAGGAGTGAGGAGTGAGGAGTAAGGAGTGAGGAGTAAGGAGTGAGGAGTGAGGAGTAAGGAGTAAGGAGTGAGGAGTAAGGAGTAAGCAGTGAGAAGTAAGGAGTGAGGAGTAAGGAGTAAGCAGTGAGGAGTAAGGAGTGAGGAGTGAGGAGTAAGGAGTGGGGAGGAGGAGATGAAGGAGTGAGGAGTAAGGAGTGAGGAGTGAGGAGTAAGGAGTGAGGAGTAAGGAGTGAGGAGTAAGGAGTAAGGAGTGAGGAGTAAGGAGTGGGGAGGAGGAGATGAAGGAGTGAGGAGTAAGGAGTGAGGAGTGAGGAGTAAGGAGTGAGGAGTAAGGAGTGAGGAGTAAGGAGTAAGGAGTGAGGAGTAAGGAGTGGGGAGGAGGAATGAAGGAGTGAGGAGTAAGGAGTAAGGAGTAAGGAGTGGAGTGAGGAGTAAGGAGTGAGGAGTGAGGATAAGGAGTGAGGAGTAAGGAGTGAGGAGTGAGGAGTAAGGAGTAAGGAGTGAGGAGTAAGGAGTAAGCAGTGAGGAGTAAGGAGTGGGGAGGAGGAGATGAAGGAGTGAGGAGTAAGGAGTAAGGAGTAAGGAGTGAGGAGTGAGGAGTAAGGAGTCGGGAGGAGGAGATGAAGGAGTAAGGAGTAAGGAGTAAGGAGTGAGGAGTAAGGAGTGAGGAGTAAGGAGTGGGGAGGAGGAGATGAAGGAGTGAGGAGTGAGAAGTGAGGAGTGAGGAGTGAGGAGAGAGGGGAGGAGGGAGAGGGGGAGAGAGGAGTAAGGAGTAAGGAGTGAGCAGTGAGGAGTAAGGAGTGAGGAGTAAGGAGTGAGGATTAAGGAGTGAGGAGTGAGGAGAGAGACAAAGGAGTGAGGAGTAAGGAGTAAGGAGTGAGGAGTGAGGAGTAAGGAGTGAGGAGTAAGGAGTAAGGAGTGAGGAGTAAGGAGTGAGGAGTAAGGAGTGAGGAGTGAGGAGTAAGGAGTGGGGAGGAGGAGATGAAGGAGTGAGGAGTAAGGAGTGAGGAGTGAGGAGTAAGGAGTGAGGAGTAAGGAGTAAGGAGTGAGGAGTAAGGAGTAAGGAGTAAGGAGTGAGGAGTAAGGAGTGGGGAGGAGGAGATGAAGGAGTGAGGAGTAAGGAGTAAGGAGTAAGGAGTGAGGAGTGAGGAGTAAGGAGTGGGAGGAGGAGATGAAGGAGTAAGGAGTGAGGAGTGAGGAGTGAGTAGTAAGGAGTGAGGAGTAAGGAGTGAGTAGTAAGGAGTGAGCAGTAAGGAGTGAGGAGTAAGGAGTGAGGAGTGAGTAGTAAGGAGTGGAGTGAGGAGTAAGGAGTGGAGTGAGGAGTAAGGAGTGAGGAGTGAGGAATAAGGAGTGAGGAGTAAGGAGTGAGGAGTGAGGAGTAAGGAGTAAGGAGTGAGGAGTAAGGAGTAAGCAGTGAGGAGTAAGGAGTGAGGAGTAAGGAGTGAGGAGTGAGGAGTAAGGAGTGGGAGAGGAGATGAAGGAGTGAGGAGTAAGGAGTAAGGAGTGAGGAGTGAGGAGTAAGGAGTGGGAGGAGGAGATGAAGGAGTGAGGAGTAAGGAGTAAGGAGTGAGGAGTGAGGAGTGAGGAGTGAGGAGTGAGGAGAGAGGGGGAGGGAGGGAGAGGGGAGAGAGGAGTAAGGAGTAAGGAGTGAGGAGTAAGGAGTGAGGAGTGAGGAGTAAGGAGTGAGGAGAGAGAGGAGTGAGGAGTAAGGAGTGAGGAGAGAGAAAGGAGTGAGGAGTAAGGAGTAAGGAGTAAGGAGTAAGGAGTGAGGAGTGAGGAGTAAGGAGTGAGGAGTAAGGAGTAAGAGTGAGGAGTAAGGAGTGAGGAGTAAGGAGTGGGGAGGAGGAGATGAAGGAGTGAGGAGTAAGGAGTGAGGAGTGAGGAGAGAGCAAGGAGTGAGGAGTAAGGAGTAAGGAGTGAGGAGTGAGAGTAAGGAGTGAGGAGTAAGGAGTGAGGAGTGAGGAGTAAGGAGTGAGGAGTAAGGAGTGGAGTGAGGAGTAAGGAGTGAGGAGTGAGGAATAAGGAGTGAGGAGTAAGGAGTGAGGAGTGAGGAGTAAGGAGTAAGGAGTGAGGAGTAAGGAGTAAGGAGTGAGGAGTAAGGAGTAAGGAGTGAGGAGTGAGGAGTAAGGAGTGAGGAGTAAGGAGTAGAGTAAGGAGTGGGGAGGAGGAGATGAAGGAGTGAGGAGTAAGGAGTGAGGAGTAAGGAGTGAGGAGTAAGGAGTGAGGAGTGAGGAGTAAGGAGTAAGGAGTGGGAGGAGGAGATGAAGGAGTGAGGAGTAAGGAGTAAGGAGTGAGGAGTGAGGAGTAAGGAGTAAGGAGTGAGGAGTAAGGAGTGAGGAGTAAGGAGTGAGGAGTAAGGAGTGAGGAGTGAGGAGTAAAGAGTGAGGAGTGAGGAGTAAGGAGTTGGGAGGAGGAGATGAAGGAGTGAGGAGTAAGGAGTGAGGAGTGAGTGTGAGGAGTAAGGAGTGAGGAGTAAGCAGTGAGGAGTAAGGAGTAAGGAGTGAGGAGAGAGACAAAGGAGTGAGGAGTAAGGAGTAAGGAGTGAGGAGTAAGGAGTGAGGAGTAAGGAGTAAGCAGTGAGGAGTAAGGAGTGAGGAGTGAGGAGTAAGGAGTGGGGAGGAGGAGATGAAGGAGTGAGGAGTAAGGAGTGAGGAGTGAGGAGTAAGGAGTGAGGAGTAAGGAGTGAGAGTAAGGAGTAAGGAGTGAGGAGTAAGGAGTGGGGAGGAGGACATGAAGGAGTGAGGAGTAAGGAGTAAGGAGTAAGGAGTGAGGAGTAAGGAGTCGGGAGGAGGAGATGAAGGAGTGAGGAGTAAGGAGTGAGGAGAGAGACAAAGGAGTGAGGAGTAAGGAGTAAGGAGTGAGGAGTGAGGAGTGAGTAGTAAGGAGTGAGGAGTGAGTAGTAAGGAGTGAGCAGTAAGTAGTGAGGAGTAAGGAGTGAGGAGTGAGTAGTAAGGAGTGAGGAGTAAGGAGTGGAGTGAGGAGTAAGGAGTGAGGAGTGAGGAATAAGGAGTGAGGAGTAAGGAGTGAGGAGTGAGGAGTAAGGAGTAAGGAGTGAGGAGTAAGGAGTAAGCAGTGAGGAGTAAGGAGTGAGGAGTAAGGAGTGAGGAGTGAGGAGTAAGGAGTGGGGAGGAGGAGATGAAGGAGTGAGGAGTAAGGAGTAAGGAGTAAGGAGTGAGGAGTGAGGAGTAAGGAGTCGGGAGGAGGAGATGAAGGAGTGAGGAGTAAGGAGTAAGGAGTAAGGAGTGAGGAGTAAGGAGTGAGGAGTAAGGAGTGGGGAGGAGGAGATGAAGGAGTGAGGAGTGAGAAGTGAGGAGTGAGGAGTGAGGAGAGAGGGGGAGGGAGGGAGAGGGGAGAGAGGAGTAAGGAGTAAGGAGTGAGCAGTGAGGAGTAAGGAGTGAGGAGTAAGGAGTGAGGATTAAGGAGTGAGGAGTGAGGAGAGAGACAAAGGAGTGAGGAGTAAGGAGTAAGGAGTGAGGAGTGAGGAGTAAGGAGTGAGGAGTAAGGAGTAAGCAGTGAGGAGTAAGGAGTGAGGAGTAAGGAGTGAGGAGTGAGGAGTAAGGAGTGGGGAGGAGGAGATGAAGGAGTGAGGAGTAAGGAGTGAGGAGTGAGGAGTAAGGAGTGAGGAGTAAGGAGTAAGGAGTGAGGAGTAAGGAGTAAGGAGTAAGGAGTGAGGAGTAAGGAGTGGGGAGGAGGAGATGAAGGAGTGAGGAGTAAGGAGTAAGGAGTAAGGAGTAAGGAGTGAGGAGTGAGGAGTAAGGAGTCGGGAGGAGGAGATGAAGGAGTAAGGAGTGAGGAGTGAGGAGTGAGTAGTAAGGAGTGAGGAGTAAGGAGTGAGTAGTAAGGAGTGAGCAGTAAGGAGTGAGGAGTAAGGAGTGAGGAGTGAGTAGTAAGGAGTGGAGTGAGGAGTAAGGAGTGAGGAGTGAGGAATAAGGAGTGAGGAGTAAGGAGTGAGGAGTGAGGAGTAAGGAGTAAGGAGTGAGGAGTAAGGAGTAAGCAGTGAGAAGTAAGGAGTGAGGAGTAAGGAGTGAGGAGTGAGGAGTAAGGAGTGGGGAAGAGGAGATGAAGGAGTGAGGAGTAAGGAGTAAGGAGTGAGGAGTGAGGAGTAAGGAGTCGGGAGGAGGAGATGAAGGAGTGAGGAGTAAGGAGTAAGGAGTGAGGAGTGAGAAGTGAGGAGTGAGGAGTGAGGAGAGAGGGGGAGGGAGGGAGAGGGGGAGAGAGGAGTAAGGAGTAAGCAGTGAGGAGTAAGGAGTGAGGAGTGAGGAGTAAGGAGTGAGGAGAGAGGAGTGAGGAGTAAGGAGTGAGGAGAGAGACAAAGGAGTGAGGAGTAAGGAGTAAGGAGTAAGGAGTGAGGAGTGAGGAGTAAGGAGTGAGGAGTAAGGAGTAAGCAGTGAGGAGTAAGGAGTGAGGAGTAATGAGTGGGGAGGAGGAGATGAAGGAGTGAGGAGTAAGGAGTGAGGAGTGAGGAGTAAGGAGTGAGGAGTAAGGAGTAAGGAGTGAGGAGTAAGGAGTAAGGAGTGAGGAGTAAGGAGTGGGGAGGAGGAGATGAAGGAGTGAGGAGTAAGGAGTGAGGAGTGAGGAGTGAGGAGTAAGGAGTGGGAGGAGGAGATGAAGGAGTGAGGAGTAAGGAGTGAGGAGTGAGGAGAGAGACAAAGGAGTGAGGAGTAAGGAGTAAGGAGTGAGGAGTGAGTAGTAAGGAGTGAGGAGTAAGGAGTGAGGAGTGAGTAGTAAGGAGTGAGGAGTAAGGAGTGGAGTGAGGAGTAAGGAGTGAGGAGTGAGGAGTAAGGAGTGAGGAGTAAGGAGTGAGGAGTGAGGAGTAAGGAGTAAGGAGTGAGGAGTAAGGAGTGAGGAGTAAGGAGTGAGGAGTAAGGAGTGAGGAGTGAGGAGTAAAGAGTGAGGAGTGAGGAGTAAGGAGTTGGGAGGAGGAGATGAAGGAGTGAGGAGTAAGGAGTGAGGAGTGAGTGTGAGGAGTAAGGAGTGAGGAGTAAGGAGTGAGGAGTAAGGAGTAAGGAGTGAGGAGAGAGACAAGGAGTGAGGAGTAAGGAGTAAGGAGTGAGGAGTGAGGAGTAAGGAGTGAGGAGTAAGGAGTAAGCAGTGAGGAGTAAGGAGTGAGGAGTGAGGAGTAAGGAGTGGGGAGGAGGAGATGAAGGAGTGAGGAGTAAGGAGTGAGGAGTGAGGAGTAAGGAGTGAGGAGTAAGGAGTGAGGAGTAAGGAGTAAGGAGTGAGGAGTAAGGAGTGGGGAGGAGGACATGAAGGAGTGAGGAGTAAGGAGTAAGGAGTAAGGAGTGAGGAGTAAGGAGTGGGAGGAGGAGATGAAGGAGTGAGGAGTAAGGAGTGAGGAGAGAGACAAGGAGTGAGGAGTAAGGAGTAAGGAGTGAGGAGTGAGGAGTGAGTAGTAAGGAGTGAGGAGTGAGTAGTAAGGAGTGAGAGTAATAGTGAGGAGTAAGGAGTGAGGAGTGAGTAGTAAGGAGTGAGGAGTAAGGAGTGGAGTGAGGAGTAAGGAGTGAGGAGTGAGGATAAGGAGTGAGGAGTAAGGAGTGAGGAGTGAGGAGTAAGGAGTAAGGAGTAAGGAGTGAGGAGTAAGGAGTAAGGAGTGAGGAGTGAGGAGTAAGGAGTGGGGAGGAGGAGATGAAGGAGTGAGGAGTAAGGAGTAAGGAGTAAGGAGTGAGGAGTAAGGAGTAAGGAGTGGGAGGAGGAGATGAAGGAGTGAGGAGTAAGGAGTAAGGAGTAAGGAGTGAGGAGTAAGGAGTGAGGAGTAAGGAGTGGGGAGGAGGAGATGAAGGAGTGAGGAGTGAGAGTGAGGAGTAAGGAGTAAGGAGTGAGGAGTGAGGAGTAAGGAGTGAGGAGTGAGGAGAGAGACAAAGGAGTGAGGAGTAAGGAGTAAGGAGTGAGGAGTGAGGAGTAAGGAGTGAGGAGTAAGGAGTAAGCAGTGAGGAGTAAGGAGTGAGGAGTAAGGAGTGAGGAGTGAGGAGTAAGGAGTGAGGAGTGAGGAGTAAGGAGTGAGGAGTGAGGAGAGAGGGGGAGGGAGGGAGAGAGGAGGAGAGAGGAGTAAGGAGTAAGGAGTGAGGAGTAAGGAGTGAGGAGTGAGGAGTAAGGAGTGAGGAGTGAGGAGTAAGGAGTGAGGAGTGAGGAGAGAGACAAAGGAGTGAGGAGTAAGGAGTAAGGAGTGAGGAGTGAGGAGTAAGGAGTGAGGAGTAAGGAGTAAGCAGTGAGGAGTAAGGAGTGAGGAGTAAGGAGTGAGGAGTGAGGAGTAAGGAGTGGGAGGAGGAGATGAAGGAGTGAGGAGTAAGGAGTGAGGAGTGAGGAGTAAGGAGTGAGGAGTAAGGAGTAAGGAGTGAGGAGTAAGGAGTAAGGAGTAAGGAGTGAGGAGTAAGGAGTGGGGAGGAGGAGATGAAGGAGTGAGGAGTAAGGAGTAAGGAGTGAGGAGTGAGGAGTAAGGAGTCGGGAGGAGGAGATGAAGGAGTAAGGAGTGAGGAGTGAGGAGTGAGTAGTAAGGAGTGAGGAGTAAGGAGTGAGGAGTAGGAGTGAGCAGTAAGGAGTGAGGAGTAAGGAGTGAGGAGTGAGGAGTAAGGAGTGGAGTGAGGAGTAAGGAGTGAGGAGTGAGGAGTAAGGAGTGAGGAGTAAGGAGTGAGGAGTAAGGAGTCGGGAGGAGGAGATGAAGGAGTAAGGAGTGAGGAGTGAGGAGTGAGTAGTAAGGAGTGAGGAGTAAGGAGTGAGTAGTAAGGAGTGAGCAGTAAGGAGTGAGGAGTAAGGAGTGAGGAGTGAGTAGTAAGGAGTGGAGTGAGGAGTAAGGAGTGAGGAGTGAGGAATAAGGAGTGAGGAGTAAGGAGTGAGGAGTAAGGAGTAAGGAGTGAGGAGTAAGGAGTAAGCAGTGAGAAGTAAGGAGTGAGGAGTAAGGAGTGAGGAGTGAGGAGTAAGGAGTGGGGAAGAGGAGATGAAGGAGTGAGGAGTAAGGAGTAAGGAGTGAGGAGTAAGGAGTCGGGAGGAGGAGATGAAGGAGTGAGGAGTAAGGAGTAAGGAGTAAGGAGTGAGGAGTAAGGAGTGAGGAGTGGGGAGTGAGAAGTGAGGAGTGAGGAGTGAGGAGAGAGGGGGAGGGAGGGAGAGGGGAGAGAGGAGTAAGGAGTAAGCAGTGAGGAGTAAGGAGTGAGGAGTAAGGAGTGAGGAGTGAGGAGAGAGGAGTGAGGAGTAAGGAGTGAGACAAAGGAGTGAGGAGTAAGGAGTAAGGAGTAAGGAGTGAGGAGTAAGGAGTGAGGAGTAAGGAGTAAGCAGTAATGAGTGGGGAGGAGGAGATGAAGGAGTGAGGAGTAAGGAGTGAGGAGTGAGGAGTAAGGAGTGAGGAGTAAGGAGTAAGGAGTGAGGAGTAAGGAGTAAGGAGTGAGGAGTAAGGAGTGGGGAGGAGGAGATGAAGGAGTGAGGAGTAAGGAGTGAGGAGTGAGGAGTGAGGAGTAAGGAGTGGGAGGAGGAGATGAAGGAGTGAGGAGTAAGGAGTAAGGAGTAAGGAGTGAGGAGTGAGGAGTAAGGAGTGAGGAGTGAGGAGAGAGACAAAGGAGTGAGGAGTAAGGAGTAAGGAGTGAGGAGTGAGGAGTGAGTAGTAAGGAGTGAGGAGTGAGTAGTAAGGAGTGAGGAGTAAGGAGTGGAGTGAGGAGTAAGGAGTGAGGAATAAGGAGTGAGGAGTAAGGAGTGAGGAGTGAGGAGTAAGGAGTAAGGAGTGAGGAGTAAGCAGTGAGGAGTAAGGAGTGAGGAGTAAGGAGTGAGGAGTAAGGAGTGGGGAGGAGGAGATGAAGGAGTGAGGAGTAAGGAGTGAGGAGTAAGGAGTGAGGAGTAAGGAGTGAGGAGTAAGGAGTGGGGAGGAGGAGATGAAGGAGTGAGGAGTAAGGAGTAAGGAGTAAGGAGTGAGGAGTGAGGAGTAAGGAGTGGGAGGAGGAGATGAAGGAGTGAGGAGTAAGGAGTAAGGAGTAAGGAGTGAGGAGTAAGGAGTGAGGAGTGGGAGGAGGAGATGAAGGAGTGAGGAGTGAGAAGTGAGGGGGAGAGAGGGGGGGAGTGAGTAGTAAGGAGTGAGGAGTGAGGAGTAAGGAGTAAGGAGTGAGGAGTAAGGAGTAAGGAGTGAGGAGTGAGGAGAAGGAGTGAGGAGTGAGGAGTAAGGAGTGAGGAGTGAGGAGTAAGGAGTGAGGAGTGAGGAGTAAGGAGTGAGGAGTAAGGAGTAAGGAGTGAGGAGTAAGGAGTGAGGAGTGAGTAGTAAGGAGTGAGCAGTAAGGAGTGAGGAGTAAGGAGTGAGGAGTGAGTAAGGAGTGAGGAGTAAGGAGTGGAGTGAGGAGTGAGGAGTAAGGAGTGAGGAGTAAGGAGTGAGGAGTGAGGAGTAAGGAGTGGGGAGGAGGAGATGAAGGAGTGAGGAGTAAGGAGTGAGGAGTGAGTTGTGAGGAGTAAGGAGTGAGGAGTGAGACAAAGGAGTGAGGAGTGAGGAGTAAGGAGTGAGGAGTGAGGAGAGAGACAAAGGAGTGAGGAGTAAGGAGTGAGGAGTGAGTAGTAAGGAGTGAGGAGTAAGGAGTGAGTGAGGAGTAAGGAGTGAGGAGTAAGGAGTGAGGAGTAAGGAGTGAGGAGTGAGGAGTAAGGAGTGAGGAGTAAGGAGTAAGGAGTAAGGAGTGAGGAGTAAGGAGTGAGGAGTGAGGAGTAAGGAGTGGGGAGGAGGAGATGAAGGAGTGAGGAGTAAGGAGTGAGGAGTGAGGAGTAAGGAGTGAGGAGTAAGGCGTGGGAGGAGGAGATGAAGGAGTGAGGAGTAAGGAGTAAGGAGTGAGGAGTAAGGAGTGAGGAGTGAGGAGTAAGGAGTCGGGAGGAGGAGATGAAGGAGTGAGGAGTAAGGAGTAAGGAGTGAGGAGTAAGGAGTGAGGAGTAAGGAGTGGGGAGGAGGAGATGAAGGAGTGAGGAGTGAGAAGTGAGGAGTGAGGAGTGAGGAGAGAGGGGAGAGAGGGGAGAGAGGGGGAGGAGAGAGGAGTGAGGAGTAAGGAGTGAGTAGTAAGGAGTGAGGAGTGAGGAGTAAGGAGTGAGGAGTGAGGAGTGAGGAGTGAGTGTGAGGAGTAAGGAGTGAGGAGTGAGGAGTGAGACAAAGGAGTGAGGAGTGAGGAGTAAGGAGTGAGGAGTGAGGAGAGAGACAAAGGAGTGAGGAGTAAGGAGTGAGGAGTGAGGAGAGAGACAAAGGAGTGAGGAGTAAGGAGTAAGGAGTAAGGAGTGAGGAGTAAGGAGTGAGGAGTAAGGAGTGGGGAGGAGGAGATGAAGGAGTGAGGAGTGAGAAGTGAGGAGTGAGGAGTGAGGAGAGAGGGGAGAGAGGGGAGTGAGGAGAGGGGAGAGAGGAATGAGGGGTGGAGTGAGGAGTGAGGGATGAGGAGTAAGGAGTGAGGAGTAAGAGTAAGGAGTAAGGAGTGAGGAGTAAGGAGTGAGGAGTGAGGAGTAAGGAGTAAGGAGTGAGGAGTGAGGAGTAAGAGTGAGGAGTGAGGAGTAAGGAGTGGGAGGAGGAGATGAAGGAGTGAGGAGTAAGGAGTGAGGAGTGAGTTGTGAGGAGTAAGGAGTGAGGAGTAAGGAGTAAGGAGTGAGACAAAGGAGTGAGGAGTAAGGAGTAAGGAGTGAGGAGTAAGGAGTGAGGAGTAAGGAGTAAGGAGTGAGGAGTGAGGAATAAGGAGTGAGGAGTAAGGAGTGAGGAGTAAGGAGTAAGGAGTGAGGAGTAAGGAGTAAGCAGTGAGGAGTAAGGAGTGAGGAGTAAGGAGTGAGGAGTGAGGAGTAAGGAGTGGGGAGGAGGAGATGAAGGAGTGAGGAGTAAGGAGTAAGGAGTAAGGAGTGAGGAGTGAGGAGTAAGGAGTCGGGAGGAGGAGATGAAGGAGTGAGGAGTAAGGAGTAAGGAGTAAGGAGTGAGGAGTAAGGAGTGAGGAGTAAGGAGTGGGGAGGAGGAGATGAAGGAGTGAGGAGTGAGAAGTGAGGAGTGAGGAGTGAGGAGAGAGGGGGAGGAGGGAGAGGGGGAGAGAGGAGTAAGGAGTAAGGAGTGAGCAGTGAGGAGTAAGGAGTGAGGAGTGAGGAGTAAGGAGTAAGGAGTGAGGAGTAAGGAGTGAGGAGTAAGGAGTGGGGAGGAGGAGATGAAGGAGTGAGGAGTGAGAAGTGAGGAGTGAGGAGTGAGGAGAGAGGAGGAGGGAGGAGAGGGGGAGAGAGGAGTAAGGAGTAAGGAGTGAGCAGTGAGGAGTAAGGAGTGAGGAGTGAGGAGTAAGGAGTGAGGAGTGAGGATTAAGGAGTGAGGAGTGAGGAGAGAGACAAAGGAGTGAGGAGTAAGGAGTAAGGAGTGAGGAGTGAGGAGTAAGGAGTGAGGAGTAAGGAGTAAGCAGTGAGGAGTAAGGAGTGAGGAGTAAGGAGTGAGGAGTGAGGAGTAAGGAGTGGGGAGGAGGAGATGAAGGAGTGAGGAGTAAGGAGTGAGGAGTAAGGAGTGAGGAGTAAGGAGTAAGGAGTGAGGAGTAAGGAGTAAGGAGTAAGGAGTGAGGAGTAAGGAGTGGGGAGGAGGAGATGAAGGAGTGAGGAGTAAGGAGTAAGGAGTCAGGAGTGAGGAGTAAGGAGTCGGGAGGAGGAGATGAAGGAGTAAGGAGTGAGGAGTGAGGAGTGAGTAGTAAGGAGTGAGGAGTAAGGAGTGAGTAGTAAGGAGTGAGCAGTAAGGAGTGAGGAGTAAGGAGTGAGGAGTGAGTAGTAAGGAGTGGAGTGAGGAGTAAGGAGTGAGGAGTGAGGAATAAGGAGTGAGGAGTAAGGAGTGAGGAGTGAGGAGTAAGGAGTAAGGAGTGAGGAGTAAGGAGTAAGCAGTGAGAAGTAAGGAGTGAGGAGTAAGGAGTGAGGAGTGAGGAGTAAGGAGTGGGGAAGAGGAGATGAAGGAGTGAGGAGTAAGGAGTAAGGAGTGAGGAGTAAGGAGTCGGGAGGAGGAGATGAAGGAGTGAGGAGTAAGGAGTAAGGAGTAAGGAGTGAGGAGTAAGGAGTGAGGAGTGAGGAGTGAGGAGTGAGGAGTGAGGAGAGAGGGGGAGGGAGGGAGAGGGGGAGAGAGGAGTAAGGAGTAAGCAGTGAGGAGTAAGGAGTGAGGAGTAAGGAGTGAGGAGTGAGGAGAGAGGAGTGAGGAGTAAGGAGTGAGGAGAGAGACAAAGGAGTGAGGAGTAAGGAGTAAGGAGTAAGGAGTGAGGAGTAAGGAGTGAGGAGTAAGGAGTAAGCAGTAATGAGTGGGGAGGAGGAGATGAAGGAGTGAGGAGTAAGGAGTGAGGAGTGAGGAGTAAGGAGTGAGGAGTAAGGAGTAAGGAGTGAGGAGTAAGGAGTAAGGAGTGAGGAGTAAGGAGTGGGGAGGAGGAGATGAAGGAGTGAGGAGTAAGGAGTGAGGAGTGAGGAGTGAGGAGTAAGGAGTCGGGAGGAGGAGATGAAGGAGTGAGGAGTAAGGAGTAAGGAGTAAGGAGTGAGGAGTAAGGAGTGAGGAGTAAGGAGTGAGGAGTGAGGAGAGAGACAAAGGAGTGAGGAGTAAGGAGTAAGGAGTGAGGAGTGAGTAGTAAGGAGTGAGGAGTAAGGAGTGAGGAGTGAGTAGTAAGGAGTGAGCAGTAAGGAGTGAGGAGTAAGGAGTGAGGAGTGAGTAGTAAGGAGTGAGGAGTAAGGAGTGGAGTGAGGAGTAAGGAGTGAGGAGTAAGGAGTGAGGAGTAAGGAGTGAGGAGTGAGGAGTAAGGAGTAAGGAGTGAGGAGTAAGCAGTGAGGAGTAAGGAGTGAGGAGTAAGGAGTGAGGAGTGAGGAGTAAGGAGTGGGGAGGAGGAGATGAAGGAGTGAGGAGTAAGGAGTGAGGAGTAAGGAGTGAGGAGTAAGGAGTGAGGAGTAAGGAGTGGGGAGGAGGAGATGAAGGAGTGAGGAGTAAGGAGTAAGGAGTAAGGAGTGAGGAGTGAGGAGTAAGGAGTCGGGAGGAGGAGATGAAGGAGTGAGGAGTAAGGAGTAAGGAGTAAGGAGTGAGGAGTAAGGAGTGAGGAGTGGGAGGAGGAGATGAGGAGTGAGGAGTGAGAAGTGAGGGGAGAGAGGAGGGGAGAGAGGAGTAAGGAGTGAGTAGTAAGGAGTGAGGAGTGAGGAGTAAGGAGTAAGGAGTGAGGAGTAAGGAGTAAGGAGTGAGGAGTGAGGAGAAAGGAGTGAGGAGTAAGGAGTGAGGAGTAAGGAGTAAGGAGTGAGGAGTAAGGAGTGAGGAGTGAGTAGTAAGGAGTGAGCAGTAAGGAGTGAGGAGTAAGGAGTGAGGAGTGAGTAGTAAGGAGTGAGGAGTAAGGAGTGGAGTGAGGAGTGAGGAATAAGGAGTGAGGAGTAAGGAGTGAGGAGTGAGGAGTAAGGAGTAAGGAGTGAGGAGTAAGGAGTAAGCAGTGAGGAGTAAGGAGTGAGGAGTAAGGAGTGAGGAGTGAGGAGTAAGGAGTGGGGAGGAGGAGATGAAGGAGTGAGGAGTAAGGAGTGAGGAGTGAGTTGTGAGGAGTAAGGAGTGAGGAGTGAGACAAAGGAGTGAGGAGTGAGGAGTAAGGAGTGAGGAGTGAGGAGAGAGACAAAGGAGTGAGGAGTAAGGAGTGAGGAGTGAGTAGTAAGGAGTGAGGAGTAAGGAGTGGAGTGAGGAGTAAGGAGTGAGGAGTAAGGAGTGAGGAGTAAGGAGTGAGGAGTGAGGAGTAAGGAGTGAGGAGTAAGGAGTAAGGAGTAAGGAGTGAGGAGTAAGGAGTGAGGAGTGAGGAGTAAGGAGTGGGGAGGAGGAGATGAAGGAGTGAGGAGTAAGGAGTGAGGAGTGAGGAGTAAGGAGTGAGGAGTAAGGAGTGGGAGGAGGAGATGAAGGAGTGAGGAGTAAGGAGTGAGGAGTAAGGAGTGAGGAGTAAGGAGTAAGGAGTAAGGAGTGAGGAGTGAGGAGGAGGAGATGAGGAGTGAGGAGTGAGAGTGAGGAGGGAGAGAGGGGAGGAGAGAGGAGTAAGGAGTGAGTAGTAAGGAGTGAGGAGTGAGGAGTAAGGAGTAAGGAGTGAGGAGTAAGGAGTAAGGAGTGAGGAGTGAGGAGAAAGGAGTAAGGAGTGAGGAGTGAGGAGTAAGGAGTGAGGAGTGAGTAGTAAGGAGTGAGGACCTTACTCCTCACTCCTCACTCCTTACTCCTCACTCCTTCATCTCCTCCTCCCACTCCTTACTCCTCACTCCTTACTCCTTACTCCTTACTCCTCACTCCTTACTCCTTACTCCTCACTCCTTACTCCTCACTCCTCACTCCTTACTCCTCACTCCTTCATCTCCTCCTCCCCACTCATTACTCCTTACTCCTTACTCCTCACTCCTTACTCCTCACTCCTCACTCCTTACTCCTTACTCCTTACTCCTTACTCCTCACTCCTTGCTCTCTCCTCACTCCTCACTCCTTACTCCTCTCTCCTCACTCCTCACTCCTTACTCCTCACTCCTTACTCCTCACTGCTTACTCCTTACTCCTCTCTCCCCTCTCACTCCTCACCCTCCTCCTCACTCCTCACTCCTCACTCCTCACTCCTCACTCCTCACTCCTTACTCCTCACTCCTTACTCCTTACTCCTTACTCCTCACTCCTTCATCTCCTCCTCCCGACTCCTTACTCCTCACTCCTTACTCCTTACTCCTCACTCCTTCATCTCCTCTCCCCACTCCTTACTCCTCACTCCTCACTCCTTACTCTTACTCCTCACTCCTCACTCCTTACTCCTCACTCCTCACTCCTTACTCCTCACTCCTTCATCTCCTCCTCCCACTCCTTACTCCTCACTCCTTACTCCTCACTCCTCACTCCTTACTCCTTACTCCTCACTCCTTACTCCTCACTCCTTACTCCTCACTCCACTCCTTACTCCTCACTCCTTACTACTCACTCCTCACTCCTTACTCCTCACTCCTTTGTCTCTCTCCTCACTCCTTACTCCTCACTCCTCACTCCTTGTCTCACTCCTCACTCCTTACTCCTCACAACTCACTCCTCACTCCTTACTCCTCACTCCTTCATCTCCTCCTCCCCACTCCTTACTCCTCACTCCTCACTCCTTACTCCTCACTCCTTACTCCTCACTGCTTACTCCTTACTCCTCACTCCTTACTCCTTACTCCTCACTCCTCACTCCTCACTCCTCACTCCTTATTCCTCACTCCTCACTCCACTCCTTACTCCTCACTCCTTACTACTCACTCCTCACTCCTTACTCCTCACTCCTTACTGCTCACTCCTTACTACTCACTCCTCACTCCTTACTCCTCACTCCTTACTCCTCACTCCTCACTCCTTACTCCTCACTCCTCACTCCTTACTCCTCACTCCTTACTCCTCACTCCTCACTCCTTACTCCTTACTCCTCACTCCTTACTCCTTACTCCTCACTCCTCACTCCTTACTACTCACTCCTTACTCCTCTCTCCCCCTCTCTCCCCCTCACTCTCACTCCTCACTCCTTCATCTCCTCCTCCCACTCCTCACTCCTTACTCCTCACTCCTCACTCCTTACTCCTTACTCCTCACTCCTTCATCTCCTCCTCCCACTCCTTACTCCTCACTCCTTACTCCTTACTCCTTACTCCTCACTCCTTCATCTCCTCCTCCCCACTCCTTACTCCTCACTCCTTACTCCTCACTCCTTACTCCTCACTCCTTCATCTCCTCCTCCCCACTCCTTACTCCTCACTCCTCACTCCTTACTCCTCACTCTTACTCCTCACTCCTTACTCCTTACTCCTCACTCCTCACTCCTTACTCCTCACTCCTTACTCCTCACTCCTTACTCCTCACTCCACTCCTTACTCCTCACTCCTTACTACTCACTCCTCACTCCTTACTCCTCACTCCTTACTGCTCACTCCTTACTACTCACTCCTCACTCCTTACTCCTCACTCCTTACTACTCACTCCTCACTCCTCACTCCTTACTCCTTACTCCTCACTCCTTTGTCTCTCTCCTCACTCCTCACTCCTTACTCCTCACTCCTTACTCCTCACTCCTTACTCCTTACTCCTTACTCCTCACTCCTTCATCTCCTCCTCCCCACTCCTTACTCCTCACTCCTTACTCCTTACTCCTTACTCCTCACTCCTTACTCCTTACTCCTCACTCCTTACTCCTCACTCCTCACTCCTTACTCCTCACTCCTTCATCTCCTCCTCCCCACTCCTTACTGCTTACTCCTTACTCCTCACTCCTTACTCCTCACTCCTCACTCCTTACTCCTTACTCCTACTCCTCACTCCTTGTCTCTCTCCTCACTCCTCACTCCTTACTCCTCTCTCCTCACTCCTCACTCCTTACTCCTCACTCCTTACTCCTCACTGCTTACTCCTTACTCCTCTCTCCCCTCTCCCTCCTCCCCTCTCTCCTCACTCCTCACTCCTCACTCCTCACTCCCTCACTCCTCACTCCTTACTCCTTACTCCTTACTCCTCACTCCTTCATCTCCTCCTCCCGACTCCTTACTCCTCACTCCTTACTCCTTACTCCTCACTCCTTCATCTCCTCCTCCCCACTCCTTACTCCTCACTCCTCACTCCTTACTCCTCACTCCTTACTTCTCACTGCTTACTCCTTACTCCTCACTCCTCACTCCTTACTCCTACTCCTCACTCCTTACTCCTCACTCCTTATCCTCACTCCTCACTCCTTACTCCTCACTCCTCACTCCACTCCTTACTACTCACTCCTCACTCCTTACTCCTCACTCCTTACTGCTCACTCCTTACTACTCACTCCTTACTCCTCACTCCTTACTACTCACTCCTCACTCCTCACTCCTTACTCCTTCATCTCCTCCTCCCGACTCCTTACTCCTCACTCCTCACTCCTTACTCCTCACTCCTTACTCCTCACTCCTCACTCCTTACTCCTCACTCCACTCCTTACTACTCACTCCTCACTCCTTACTCCTCACTCCTTACTGCTCACTCCTTACTACTCACTCCTTACTCCTCACTCCTTACTACTCACTCCTCACTCCTTACTCCTTCATCTCCTCCTCCCGACTCCTTACTCCTCACTCCTCACTCCTTACTCCTTACTCCTTACTCCTCACTCCTTCATCTCCTCCTCCCACTCCTTACTCCTCACTCCTTACTCCTTACTCCTTACTCCTCACTCCTTACTCCTACTCCTCACTCCTTACTCCTCACTCCTCACTCCTTACTCCTCACTCCTTCATCTCCTCCTCCCCACTCCTTACTCCTCACTCCTCACTCCTTACTCCTCACTCCTTACTCCTCACTGCTTACTCCTTACTCCTCACTCCTTACTCCTCACTCCTCACTCCTTACTCCTTACTCCTCACTCCTTTGTCTCTCTCCTCACTCCTCACTCCTTAATCCTCACTCCTCACTCCTTACTCCTCACTCCTCACTCCTTACTCCTCACTGCTCACTCCTTACTCCTTACTCCTCTCTCCCCTCTCCCTCCCTCCCCCTCTCTCCTCACTCCTCACTTCTCACTCCTCACTCCTTCATCTCCTCCTCCCCACTCCTTACTCCTCACTCCTTACTCCTCACTCCTTACTCCTCACTCCTTCATCTCCTCCTCCCGACTCCTTACTCCTCACTCCTCACTCCTTACTCCTTACTCCTTACTCCTCACTCCTTCATCTCCTCCTCCCCACTCCTTACTCCTCACTCCTCACTCCTTACTCCTCACTCCTTACTCCTCACTGCTTACTCCTTACTCCTCACTCCTTACTCCTTACTCCTCACTCCTCACTCCTTACTCCTCACTCCTTATTCCTCACTCCTCACTCCTTACTCCTCACTCCACTCCTTACTCCTCACTCCTTACTACTCACTCCTCACTCCTTACTCCTCACTACTTACTGCTCACTCCTTACTACTCACTCCTCACTCCTTACTACTCACTCCTCACTCCTCACTCCTTACTCCTTACTCCTCACTCCTTGTCTCTCTCCTCACTCCTCACTCCTTCATCTCCTCCTCCCGACTCCTTACTCCTCACTCCTTACTCCTTACTCCTTACTCCTCACTCCTTCAGTCCTCCTCCCACTCCTTACTCCTCACTCCTTACTCCTCACTCCTTACTCCTCACTCCTTACTCCTCACTCCTTACTCCTCACTCCTTCATCTCCTCCTCCCCACTCCTTACTCCTCACTCCTCACTCCTCACTGCTTACTCCTTACTCCTCACTCCTTACTCCTCACTCCTCACTCCTTACTCCTTACTCCTCACTCCTTTGTCTCTCTCCTCACTCCTTACTCCTTACTCCTCACTGCTTACTCCTCACTCCTTACTCCTCACACTCACTCCTCACTCCTTACTCCTCACTCCTTCATCTCCTCCTCCCAACTCCTTACTCCTCACTCCTCACTCTTACTCCTCACTCCTCACTCCTTACTCCTTACTCCTCACTCCTTACTCCTCACTCCTTACTCCTTACTCTTACTCCTCACTCCTTACTCCTCATCCCTCACTCCTCACTCCACCCCCCTCATTCCTTACTCCTCACTCCTTACTCCTCACTCCTTCATCTCCTCCTCCCCACTCCTTACTCCTCACTCCTCACTCCTTACTCCTCACTCCTCACTCGTCACTCCTCACTCCTTACTCCTACTCCTCACTCCTCACTCCTTACTCCTTACTCCTTCATCTCCTCCTCCTCACTCCTTACTCCTCACTCCTTACTCCTCACTCCTCACTCCTTACTCCTCACTCCTTACTCCTCACTCCTTACTCCTTACTCCTCACTCCTTTGTCTCTCTCCTCACTCCTTACTCCTTACTCCTCACTCCTTACTCCTCACAACTCACTCCTCACTCCTTACTCCTCACTCCTTCATCTCCTCCTCCCACTCCTTACTCCTCACTCCTCACTCTTACTCCTCACTCCTCACTCCTTACTCCTTACTCCTCACTCCTCACTCCTTACTCCTCACTCCTTACTCCTTACTCCTACTCTTACTCCTCACTCCTTACTCCTCATCCCTCACTCCTCACTCCACCCCGTCATTCCTCTCTCCCCTCTCCTCCCTCCCCTCTCTCCCCTCTCTCCTCACTCCTCACTCCTCACTTCTCACTCCTCACTCCTTCATCTCCTCCACCCCACTCCTTACTCCTCACTCCTTACTCCTCACTCCTTACTCCTTACTCCTTACTCCTCACTCCTTTGTCTCTCTCCTCACTCCTCACTCCTTACCCCAAAAGTAAGGAGTGAGGAGTAAGGAGTGAGGAGTAAGGAGTAAGGAGTAAGGAGTGAGGAGTAAGGAGTAAGGAGTGAGGAGTGAGGAGTAAGGAGTGAGGAGTGAGGAGTAAGGAGTGAGGAGGAGGAGATGAAGGAGTGAGGAGTAAGGAGTGAGGAGTGAGGAGTAAGGAGTAAGGAGTGAGGAGTAAGGAGTAAGGAGTGAGGAGTAAGGAGTGAGGAGTAAGGAGTGAGGAGTGAGGAGTGAGAGAAAGGAGTGAGGAGTAAGGAGTGAGGAGTAAGGAGTGAGGAGTGAGGAGTAAGGAGTAAGGAGTGAGGAGTAAGGAGTGAGGAGTAAGGAGTGGGGAGGAGGAGATGAAGGAGTGAGGAGTAAGGAGTGAGGAGTGAGTTGTGAGGAGTAAGGAGTGAGGAGTGAGGAGCAAAGGAGTGAGGAGTGAGGAGTAAGGAGTGAGGAGTGAGGAGAGAGAAAGGAGTGAGGAGTAAGGAGTAAGGAGTGAGGAGTGAGGAGTGAGGAGTAAGGAGTGAGGAGTAAGGAGTGAGGAGTGAGGAGGAGGAGTGAAGGAGTGAGGAGTGAGGAGTAAGGAGTGAGGAGTGAGGAGTAAGGAGTGAGGAGTAAGGAGTGAGGAGTGAGGAGTAAGGAGTGAGGAGTGAGAGGAGTGAGGAGTAAGGAGTGAGGAGTAAGGAGTAAGGAGTGAGGAGTGAGGAGTAAGGAGTGAGGAGTAAGGAGTGAGGAGTAAGGAGTGAGGAGTGAGGAGTAAGGAGTGAGGAGTAAGGAGTGAGGAGTGAGGAGTAAGGAGTGAGGAGTAGAGGAGTGAGGAGTAAGGAGTGAGGAGTAAGGAGTGAGGAGTGAGGAGTAAGGAGTGAGGAGTAAGGAGTAAGGAGTGGGAGGAGGAGATGAAGGAGTGAGGAGTAAGGAGTAAGGAGTGAGGAGTAAGGAGTGAGGAGTGAGGAGTAAGGAGTGAGGAGTGAGGAGTAAGGAGTGAGGAGTAAGGAGTGAGGAGTGAGGAGTAAGGAGTGAGGAGTGAGGAGTAAGGAGTAAGGAGTGAGGAGTAAGGAGTGAGGAGTGAGGAGTGAGGAGTAAGGAGTGGGGAGGAGGAGATGAAGGAGTGAGGAGTAAGGAGTGAGGAGTAAGGAGTGAGGAGTGAGGAGAGAGGAGTGAGGAGTAAGGAGTGAGGAGTAAGGAGTGAGGAGTGAGGAGTGAGGAGTAAGGAGTGAGGAGTAAGGAGTGAGGAGTGAGGAGTAAGGAGTAAGGAGTGGGGAGGAGATGAAGGAGTGAGGAGTAAGGAGTAAGGAGTGAGGAGTAAGGAGTGAGGAGTAAGGAGTGAGGAGTGAGGAGTAGGAGTAAGGAGTGAGGAGTGAGGAGTAAGGAGTGAGGAGTGAGGAGTGAGGAGTGAGGAGTGAGGAGTAAGGAGTGAGGAGGAGGAGATGAAGGAGTGAGGAGTAAGGAGTAAGGAGTGAGGAGTGAGGAGTAAGGAGTGAGGAGTAAGGAGTGAGGAGTGAGGAGTAAGGAGTGAGGAGTAAGGAGTGAGGAGTGAGGAGTAAGGAGTAAGGAGTAAGGAGTGAGGAGTGAGGAGTAAGGAGTGAGGAGTGAGGAGTGAGGAGTAAGGAGTGAGGAGTAAGGAGTGAGGAGTAAGGAGTGAGGAGTGAGGAGTAAGGAGTGAGGAGTAAGGAGTAAGGAGTGGGAGGAGGAGATGAAGGAGTGAGGAGTAAGGAGTAAGGAGTGAGGAGTAAGGAGTAAGGAGTGAGGAGTAAGGAGTGAGGAGTGAGGAGTAAGGAGTGAGGAGTGAGGAGTAAGGAGTGAGGAGTAAGGAGTGAGGAGTGAGGAGTAAGGAGTGAGGAGTAAGGAGTGAGGAGTAAGGAGTGAGGAGTGAGGAGTAAGGAGTGAGGAGTGAGGAGTGAGGAGTAAGGAGTGAGGAGTGAGAAGGAGTGAGGAGTGAGGAGTAAGGAGTGAGGAGTGAGGAGAGAGAAGGAGTGAGGAGTAAGGAGTAAGGAGTGAGGAGTGAGGAGTGAGGAGTAAGGAGTGAGGAGTGAGGAGTAAGGAGTGGGAGGAGGAGATGAAGGAGTGAGGAGTAAGGAGTAAGGAGTGAGGAGTGAGGAGTAAGGAGTGAGGAGTAAGGAGTGAGGAGTAAGGAGTGAGGAGTGAGGAGTGAAGGAGTGAGGAGTAAGGAGTAAGGAGTGAGGAGTGAGGAGTGAGGAGTGAGGAGTAAGGAGTGAGGAGTAAGGAGTGAGGAGTGAGGAGTAAGGAGTGAGGAGTAAGGAGTGAGGAGTGAGGAGTGAGGAGTGAGGAGTAAGGAGTAAGGAGTGAGGAGTAAGGAGTGAGGAGTAAGGAGTGAGGAGTGAGGAGTGAGGAGTGAGGAGTGAGGAGTAAGGAGTGAGGAGTGAGGAGTAAGGAGTGAGGAGTGAGGAGTAAGGAGTGAGGAGTGAGGAGTAAGGAGTGAGGAGTGAGGAGTAAGGAGTGAGGAGTAAGGAGTGAGGAGTAAGGAGTGGGGAGGAGGAGATGAAGGAGTGAGGAGTAAGGAGTAAGGAGTGAGGAGTGAGGAGTGAGGAGTAAGGAGTGAGGAGTGAGAAAGGAGTGAGGAGTAAGGAGTGAGGAGTGAGGAGAGATGAAGGAGTGAGGAGTAAGGAGTAAGGAGTGAGGAGTAAGGAGTGAGGAGTGAGGAGTGAGGAGTAAGGAGTGAGGAGTAAGGAGTGAGGAGTAAGGAGTGAGGAGTGAGGAGTAAGGAGTGAGGAGTGAGGAGTGAGGAGTAAGGAGTGAGGAGTAAGGAGTGAGGAGTAGGATGAGGAGGGTGGAGTGAGGAGTGAGGAGTGAGGAGTAAGGAGTGAGGAGTAAGGAGTAAGGAGTGAGGAGTAAGGAGTGAGGAGTAAGGAGTGAGGAGTGAGGAGTAAGGAGTGAGGAGTAAGGAGTGAGGAGTAAGGAGTGAGGAGGAGGAGATGAAGGAGTGAGGAGTAAGGAGTAAGGAGTGAGGAGTGAGGAGTGAGGAGTAAGGAGTGAGGAGTGAGACAAGGAGTGAGGAGTGAGGAGTAAGGAGTGAGGAGTGAGGAGAGGAAGGAGTGAGGAGTAAGGAGTAAGGAGTGAGGAGTAAGGAGTGAGGAGTGAGGAGTGAGGAGTAAGGAGTGAGGAGTGAGGAGTGAGGAGTAAGGAGTGAGGAGTGAGGAGTAAGGAGTGAGGAGTGAGGAGTAAGGAGTGAGGAGTAAGGAGTGAGGAGTAAGGAGTGAGGAGTGAGGAGTAAGGAGTGAGGAGTAAGGAGTGAGGAGTGAGGAGTGAAGGAGTGAGGAGTGAGGAGTAAGGAGTGAGGAGTAAGGAGTGAGGAGTGAGGAGTAAGGAGTGAGGAGTGAGGAGTGAGGAGTGAGGAGTAAGGAGTGAGGAGTGAGGAGTAAGGAGTGAGGAGTGAGGAGTAAGGAGTGAGGAGTAAGGAGTGAGGAGTGAGGAGTAAGGAGTGAGGAGTGAGGAGTGAAGGAGTGAGGAGTGAGGAGTAAGGAGTGAGGAGTGAGGAGGAGTGAGGAGTGAGGAGTGAGGAGTGAGGAGTGAAGGAGTGAGGAGTGAGGAGTAAGGAGTGAGGAGTAAGGAGTGAGGAGTAAGGAGTAAGGAGTAAGGAGTGAGGAGTGAGAGTAAGGAGTGAGGAGTGAGGAGTAAGGAGTGGGGAGGAGGAGATGAAGGAGTGAGGAGTAGGAGTGAGGAGTAAGGAGTGAGGAGTGAGGAGAGGAGTGAGGAGTGAGGAGAGGAGTGAGGAGTGAGGAGTAAGGAGTGAGGAGTGAGGAGTAAGGAGTAAGGAGTGAGGAGTAAGGAGTGAGGAGTGAGGAGTAAGGAGTGAGGAGTAAGGAGTGAGGAGTAAGGAGTGAGGAGTGAGGAGTAAGGAGTGGGGAGGAGGAGATGAAGGAGTGAGGAGTAAGGAGTAAGGAGTGAGAGTAAGGAGTGAGGAGTGAGGAGTAAGGAGTGAGGAGTGAGGAGTGAGGAGTGAGGAGTAAGGAGTGAGGAGTGAGGAGTGAGAAGGAGTGAGGAGTGAGGAGTAAGGAGTGAGGAGTAAGGAGTGAGGAGTGAGGAGTAAGGAGTGAGGAGGAGTGAGGAGTGAGGAGTAAGGAGTGGGGAGGAGGAGATGAAGGAGTGAGGAGTAAGGAGTAAGGAGTGAGGAGTGAGGAGTAAGGAGTGAGGAGTGAGGAGTAAGGAGTGAGGAGTGAGGAGTAAGGAGTGAGGAGTGAGGAGTAAGGAGTAAGGAGTGAGGAGTAAGGAGTGAGGAGGAGTGAAGGAGTGAGGAGTAAGGAGTGAGGAGTGAGGAGTGAGGAGTAAGGAGTGGGGAGGAGGAGATGAAGGAGTGAGGAGTAAGGAGTAAGGAGTGAGGAGTAAGGAGTGAGGAGTGAGGAGTAAGGAGTGAGGAGTGAGGAGTAAGGAGTGAGGAGTAAGGAGTGAGGAGTGAGGAGTGAGGAGTAAGGAGTGAGGAGTGAGGAGTAAGGAGTGAGGAGTAAGGAGTGAGGAGTGAGGAGTGAGGAGTAAGGAGTGAGGAGGAGTGAAGGAGTGAGGAGTGAGGAGGAGAGAAGGAGTGAGGAGTAAGGAGTAGAGGAGTGAGGAGTGAGGAGTGAGGAGTAAGGAGTGAGGAGTGAGGAGTAAGGAGTGAGGAGTAAGGAGTGAGGAGTAAGGAGTGAGGAGTAAGGAGTGGGGAGGAGGAGATGAAGGAGTGAGGAGTAAGGAGTAAGGAGTAAGGAGTAAGGAGTGAGGAGTGAGGAGTAAGGAGTGAGGAGTGAGGAGTGAGGAGTAAGGAGTGAGGAGTGAGGAGTGAGACAAGGAGTGAGGAGTGAGGAGTAAGGAGTGAGGAGTAAGGAGTGAGGAGTGAGGAGTGAGGAGTAAGGAGTGGGAGGAGGAGATGAAGGAGTGAGGAGTGAGTGGAGGAGTAAGGAGTGAGGAGTAAGGAGTGAGGAGTGAGGAGTGAGGAGGAGGAGATGAAGGAGTGAGGAGTGAGGAGTAAGGAGTGAGGAGTAAGGAGTGAGGAGTAAGGAGTAAGGAGTGAGGAGTGAGTGAAGGAGTGAGGAGTAAGGAGTAAGGAGTGGGGAGGAGGAGATGAAGGAGTGAGGAGTGAGTGGAGGAGCAAGAAGGGAGAGACGGCGCAAGAGAGAGTGAGGAGTGAGGAGTGAGGAGTAAGGAGTGAGGAGTGAGGAGTAAGGAGTGAGGAGTAAGGAGTGAGGAGTGAGGAGTAAGGAGTGAGGAGTGAGGAGTAAGGAGTGAGGAGTAAGGAGTGAGGAGTGAGGAGTGAGGAGTAAGGAGTGGGGAGGAGGAGATGAAGGAGTGAGGAGTAAGGAGTAAGGAGTAAGGAGTGAGGAGTAAGGAGTAAGGGGAGGAGTGAGGAGTAGGAGTGAGGAGTGAGGAGTAAGGAGTGAGGAGTGAGGAGTAAGGAGTGAGGAGTGAGGAGTGAGACAAAGGAGTGAGGAGTGAGGAGTAAGGAGTGAGGAGTGAGGAGTGAGACAAGGAGTGAGGAGTGAGGAGTAAGGAGTGAGGAGTAAGGAGTGAGGAGTGAGGAGTAAGGAGTGGGGAGGAGGAGATGAAGGAGTGAGGAGTAAGGAGTAAGGAGTGAGGAGTGAGGAGGAGAGAAGGAGTGAGGAGTGAGGAGTAAGGAGTGAGGAGGAGTAAGGAGTGAGGAGTAGGAGTGAGGAGTAAGGAGTGAGGAGTGAGGAGTAAGGAGTGGGGAGGAGGAGATGAAGGAGTGAGGAGTGAGGAGTAAGGAGTGAGGAGTAAGGAGTGAGGAGTGAGGAGTGAGGAGTGAGGAGTAAGGAGTGAGGAGTAAGGAGTAAGGAGTGAGGAGTGAGGAGTGAAGGAGTGAGGAGTAAGGAGTAAGGAGTGAGGAGTGAGGAGTGAGGAGTGAGGAGTGAGGAGTGAGGAGTAAGGAGTGAGGAGTAAGGAGTGAGGAGTGAGGAGTAAGGAGTGAGGAGTGAGGAGTAAGGAGTGAGGAGTGAGGAGTAAGGAGTGAGGAGTGAGGAGTAAGGAGTGAGGAGTGAGGAGTGAGGAGTGAGGAGTGAGGAGTAAGGAGTAAGGAGTGAGGAGTGAGGAGTGAGGAGTAAGGAGTGAGGAGTAAGGAGTGAGGAGTAAGGAGTGAGGAGTGAGGAGTAAGGAGTGAGGAGTGAGGAGTAAGGAGTGGGGAGGAGGAGATGAAGGAGTGAGGAGTAAGGAGTAAGGAGTGAGGAGTGAGGAGTGAGGAGTAAGGAGTGAGGAGTGAGAGGAGTGAGGAGTGAGGAGTAAGGAGTGAGGAGTGAGGAGAGAGAAGGAGTGAGGAGTAAGGAGTAAGGAGTGAGGAGTGAGGAGTAAGGAGTGAGGAGTAAGGAGTGAGGAGTGGAGTAAGGAGTGAGGAGTGAGGAGTAAGGAGTGAGGAGTAGGAGTGAGGAGTAAGGAGTGAGGAGTAAGGAGTGAGGAGTAAGGAGTGAGGAGTAAGGAGTGAGGAGTAAGGAGTGAGGAGTGAGGAGTAAGGAGTGGGAGGAGGAGATGAAGGAGTGAGGAGTAGGAGTGAGGAGTAAGGAGTGAGGAGTAAGGAGTGAGGAGTGAGGAGTGAGGAGTGAGGAGTAAGGAGTGAGGAGTAAGGAGTAAGGAGTGAGGAGTGAGGAGTAAGGAGTGAGGAGTGAGGAGTAAGGAGTGAGGAGTAAGGAGTAAGGAGTAAGGAGTGAGGAGTAAGGAGTGAGGAGTAGGAGTGAGGAGTAAGGAGTGGGGAGGAGGAGATGAAGGAGTGAGGAGTAAGGAGTAAGGAGTGAGGAGTGAGGAGTAAGGAGTGAGGAGTGAGAGTAAGGAGTGAGGAGTAAGGAGTGAGGAGTGAGGAGTGAGGAGTAAGGAGTGAGGAGTAAGGAGTGAGGAGTAAGGAGTGAGGAGTAAGGAGTGAGGAGGAGTAAGGAGTGAGGAGTAAGGAGTAAGGAGTGAGGAGTAAGGAGTGAGGAGTGAGGAGTAAGGAGTGAGGAGTGAGGAGTGAGGAGTAAGGAGTGAGGAGTAAGGAGTAAGGAGTGAGGAGTGAGGAGTAAGGAGTGAGGAGTAAGGAGTGAGGAGTAAGGAGTGGGGAGGAGGAGATGAAGGAGTGAGGAGTAAGGAGTAAGGAGTGAGGAGTAAGGAGTAAGGAGTGAGGAGTAAGGAGTGAGGAGTGAGGAGTAAGGAGTGAGGAGTAAGGAGTGAGGAGTAAGGAGTGAGGAGGAGGAGTGAAGGAGTGAGGAGTAAGGAGTAAGGAGTGAGGAGTGAGGAGTGAGGAGTAAGGAGTGAGGAGTGAGGAGTAAGGAGTGAGGAGTGAGGAGTAAGGAGTGAGGAGTAAGGAGTGAGGAGTGAGGAGTGAGGAGTAAGGAGTGAGGAGTAAGGAGTGAGGAGTGAGGAGTAAGGAGTGAGGAGTGAGGAGTGAGGAGTAAGGAGTGAGGAGTGAGGAGTAAGGAGTGAGGAGTGAGGAGTAAGGAGTGAGGAGTGAGGAGTAAGGAGTGAGGAGTAAGGAGTGAGGAGTAAGGAGTGAGGAGTGAGGAGTAAGGAGTGAGGAGTAAGGAGTAAGGAGTGAGGAGGAGATGAAGGAGTGAGGAGTGAGGAGTAAGGAGTGAGGAGTAAGGAGTGAGGAGTAAGGAGTGAGGAGTAAGGAGTGAGGAGTGAGGAGTAAGGAGTGAGGAGGAGGAGATGAAGGAGTGAGGAGTGAGGAGTAAGGAGTGAGGAGTAAGGAGTGAGGAGTGAGGAGTGAGGAGTAAGGAGTGAGGAGTAAGGAGTGAGGAGTGAGGAGTAAGGAGTGAGGAGTAAGGAGTGAGGAGTAAGGAGTGAGGAGTAAGGAGTGAGGAGTGAGGAGTAAGGAGTGAGGAGTGAGGAGTGAGGAGTAAGGAGTGAGGAGTAAGGAGTGAGGAGTAAGGAGTGAGGAGTAAGGAGTGAGGAGTGAGGAGTAAGGAGTGAGGAGTGAAGGAGTGAGGAGTGAGGAGTAAGGAGTGAGGAGTGAGGAGTAAGGAGTGAGGAGTGAGGAGTAAGGAGTGAGGAGTAAGGAGTGAGGAGTGAGGAGTGAGGAGTAAGGAGTGAGGAGTAAGGAGTGAGGAGTGAGGAGTGAAGGAGTGAGGAGTAAGGAGTAGGAGTGAGGAGTAAGGAGTGAGGAGTAAGGAGTGAGGAGTGAGGAGTGAGGAGTAAGGAGTGAGGAGTGAGGAGTAAGGAGTGAGGAGTGAGGAGTAAGGAGTGAGGAGTAAGGAGTGAGGAGTGAGGAGTAAGGAGTGAGGAGTAAGGAGTGAGGAGTGAGGAGTAAGGAGTGAGGAGTAAGGAGTGAGGAGTAAGGAGTGAGGAGTGAGGAGTAAGGAGTGAGGAGGAGATGAAGGAGTGAGGAGTAAGGAGTGAGGAGTAAGGAGTGAGGAGTGAAGGAGTGAGGAGTGAGGAGTAAGGAGTGAGGAGTAAGGAGTGAGGAGTGAGGAGTAAGGAGTGAGGAGTGAGGAGTAAGGAGTGAGGAGTGAGGAGTAAGGAGTGAGGAGTGAGGAGTAAGGAGTGGGAGGAGGAGATGAAGGAGTGAGGAGTAAGGAGTGAGGAGTGAGTGAGGAGTAAGGAGTGAGGAGTAAGGAGTGAGGAGTAAGGAGTGAGGAGTGAGGAGAGAGTAAGGAGTGAGGAGTAAGGAGTAAGGAGTGAGGAGTAAGGAGTGAGGAGTAAGGAGTAAGGAGTGAGGAGTAAGGAGTGAGGAGTGAGGAGTAAGGAGTGGGAGGAGGAGATGAAGGAGTGAGGAGTAAGGAGTGAGGAGTGAGGAGTAAGGAGTGAGGAGTAAGGAGTGAGGAGTGAGGAGTAAGGAGTGAGGAGTAAGGAGTGAGGAGGAGTGAAGGAGTGAGGAGTAAGGAGTAAGGAGTGAGGAGTGAGGAGTAAGGAGTGAGGAGGAGGAGTGAAGGAGTGAGGAGTGAGGAGTGAAGGAGTGAGGAGTAAGGAGTAAGGAGTGAGGAGTGAGGAGTGAGAGTAAGGAGTGAGGAGTGAGAGTAAGGAGTGAGGAGTAAGGAGTGAGGAGTAAGGAGTGAGGAGTGAGGAGTAAGGAGTGAGGAGTAAGGAGTGAGGAGTGAGGAGTAAGGAGTGAGGAGTGAGGAGTAAGGAGTGAGGAGTAAGGAGTGAGGAGTGAGGAGTAAGGAGTGAGGAGTAAGGAGTAAGGAGTGAGGAGTAAGGAGTGAGGAGTAAGGAGTGAGGAGTGAGGAGTAAGGAGTGGGGAGGAGGAGATGAAGGAGTGAGGAGTAAGGAGTAAGGAGTGAGGAGTGAGGAGTAAGGAGTGAGGAGTGAGGAGTGAAGGAGTGAGGAGTGAGGAGTAAGGAGTGAGGAGTAAGGAGTGAGGAGTAAGGAGTGAGGAGTAAGGAGTGAGGAGTGAGGAGTGAGGAGTGAGGAGTAAGGAGTGAGGAGTGAGGAGTGAGGAGGAGGAGTGAGGAGTGAGGAGTAAGGAGTAAGGAGTGAGGAGTAAGGAGTGAGGAGTGAGGAGTAAGGAGTGAGGAGTGAGGAGTAAGGAGTGAGGAGTGAGGAGGAGATAAGGAGTGAGGAGTAAGGAGTAAGGAGTGAGGAGTGAGGAGTAAGGAGTGAGGAGTAGGAGTAGGAGTGAGGAGTAAGGAGTGAGGAGTAAGGAGTGAGGAGTGAGGAGTAAGGAGTGGGGAGGAGGAGATGAAGGAGTGAGGAGTAAGGAGTGAGGAGTGAGGAGTAAGGAGTGAGGAGTAAGGAGTGAGGAGTGAGGAGTAAGGAGTGAGGAGTAAGGAGTGAGGAGTAAGGAGTGAGGAGTGAGGAGTGAAGGAGTGAGGAGTAAGGAGTAGGAGTAAGGAGTGAGGAGTGAGGAGTAAGGAGTGAGGAGTGAGGAGTGAAGGAGTGAGGAGTGAGGAGTGAGGAGTAAGGAGTGAGGAGTAAGGAGTGAGGAGTAAGGAGTGAGGAGTAAGGAGTGAGGAGTAAGGAGTGAGGAGTGAGGAGTAAGGAGTGAGGAGTGAGGAGTAAGGAGTGAGAGGAGTGAGGAGTAAGGAGTGAGGAGTAAGGAGTGAGGAGTGAGGAGTAAGGAGTAAGGAGTGAGGAGTAAGGAGTAAGGAGTGAGGAGTGAGGAGTAAGGAGTGAGGAGTAAGGAGTGAGGAGTAAGGAGTGAGGAGTAAGGAGTGAGGAGTAAGGAGTGAGGAGTGAGGAGTAAGGAGTGAGGAGGAGTAAGGAGTGAGGAGTGAGGAGTGAGGAGTAAGGAGTGAGGAGTAAGGAGTGAGGAGTGAGGAGTAAGGAGTAAGGAGTGAGGAGTAAGGAGTGAGGAGTAAGGAGTGAGGAGTAAGGAGTGAGGAGTAAGGAGTGAGGAGTGAGGAGTAAGGAGTGAGGGAGGAGGAGATGAAGGAGTGAGGAGTAAGGAGTAAGGAGTGAGGAGTGAGGAGTGAGGAGTGAAGGAGTGAGGAGTGAGGAGTAAGGAGTAAGGAGTGAGGAGTAAGGAGTGAGGAGTGAGGAGTAAGGAGTGAGGAGTGAGGAGGAGTGAAGGAGTGAGGAGTAAGGAGTGAGGAGTGAGGAGTAAGGAGTGAGGAGTAAGGAGTGAGGAGTAAGGAGTGAGGAGTGAGGAGTGAGGAGTAAGGAGTGAGGAGTGAGGAGTAGAAGGAGTGAGGAGTAAGGAGTAAGGAGTAAGGAGTGAGGAGTGAGGAGTAGGAGTGAGGAGTAAGGAGTGAGGAGTAAGGAGTGGGGAGGAGGAGATGAAGGAGTGAGGAGTAAGGAGTGAGGAGTGAGGAGTAAGGAGTGAGGAGTAAGGAGTAAGGAGTGAGGAGTAAGGAGTGAGGAGTGAGGAGTAAGGAGTGAGGAGTGAGGAGTGAAGGAGTGAGGAGTAAGGAGTGAGGAGTGAGGAGTGAGGAGTAAGGAGTGAGGAGGAGTGAAGGAGTGAGGAGTAAGGAGTAAGGAGTGAGGAGTGAGGAGTGAGGAGTGAGGAGTAAGGAGTGAGGAGTGAGGAGTGAGGAGTGAGGAGTGAGGAGTAAGGAGTGAGGAGTGAGGAGTGAGGAGTAAGGAGTGAGGAGTAAGGAGTGAGGAGTGAGGAGTAAGGAGTGAGGAGTAAGGAGTGAGGAGTGAGGAGTAAGGAGTGAGGAGTGAGGAGTAAGGAGTGAGGAGTGAGGAGTAAGGAGTGAGGAGTAAGGAGTGAGGAGTGAGGAGTAAGGAGTGAGGAGTAAGGAGTGAGGAGTGAGGAGTAAGGAGTGAGGAGTGAGGAGTAAGGAGTGAGGAGTAAGGAGTGAGGAGGAGGAGTGAAGGAGTGAGGAGTAAGGAGTAAGGAGTGAGGAGTGAGGAGTAAGGAGTGAGGAGTGAGGAGTGAAGGAGTGAGGAGTAAGGAGTGAGGAGTGAGGAGTGAGGAGTAAGGAGTGAGGAGTAAGGAGTGAGGAGTGAGGAGTAAGGAGTAAGGAGTGAGGAGTAAGGAGTAAGGAGTGAGGAGTGAGGAGTAAGGAGTGAGGAGTAAGGAGTGAGGAGTGAGGAGTAAGGAGTGAGGAGTGAGGAGTAAGGAGTGAGGAGTAAGGAGTAAGGAGTGAGGAGTAAGGAGTGAGGAGTGAGGAGTAAGGAGTGAGGAGTAAGGAGTGAGGAGTAAGGAGTGAGGAGTGAGGAGTAAGGAGTGAGGAGTAAGGAGTGAGGAGTGAGGAGTAAGGAGTGAGGAGTAAGGAGTGAGGAGTGAGGAGTGAGGAGTAAGGAGTAAGGAGTGAGGAGTAAGGAGTAGGAGTGAGGAGTAAGGAGTGAGGAGTAAGGAGTGAGGAGTGAGGAGTAAGGAGTGGGAGGAGGAGATGAAGGAGTGAGGAGTAAGGAGTAAGGAGTGAGGAGTGAGGAGTAAGGAGTGAGGAGTAGAAGGAGTGAGGAGTGAGGAGTAAGGAGTGAGGAGTAAGGAGTGAGGAGTAAGGAGTGAGGAGTGAGTAGTAAGGAGTGAGGAGTAAGGAGTAAGGAGTGAGGAGTAAGGAGTGAGGAGTAAGGAGTGAGGAGTAAGGAGTAAGGAGTGAGGAGTGAGGAGTAAGGAGTGAGGAGTAAGGAGTGAGGAGGAGGAGTGAAGGAGTGAGGAGTAAGGAGTGAGGAGTGAGGAGTAAGGAGTGAGGAGTAAGGAGTGAGGAGTAAGGAGTGAGGAGTAAGGAGTAAGGAGTGAGGAGTAAGGAGTGAGGAGGAGGAGTAAGGAGTGAGGAGTAAGGAGTAAGGAGTGAGGAGTAAGGAGTGAGGAGTGAGGAGTAAGGAGTGAGGAGTGAGGAGTGAGGAGTGAGGAGTAAGGAGTGAGGAGTGAGGAGTAAGGAGTGAGGAGTGAGTGAGGAGTAAGGAGTGAGGAGTGAGGAGTGAGGAGTGAGGAGTAAGGAGTGAGGAGTGAGGAGTAAGGAGTGAGGAGTGAGGAGTGAGGAGTGAGGAGTGAGGAGTAAGGAGTGAGGAGTGAGGAGTAAGGAGTGAGGAGTGAGGAGTAAGGAGTGAGGAGTAAGAGAGGAGTGAGGAGTAAGGAGTGAGGAGTAAGGAGTGAGGAGTGAGGAGTAAGGAGTGAGGAGTAAGGAGTGGGGAGGAGGAGATGAAGGAGTGAGGAGTAAGGAGTAAGGAGTGAGGAGTGAGGAGTAAGGAGTGAGGAGTAAGGAGTGAGGAGTGAGGAGTAAGGAGTGAGGAGTGAGGAGTAAGGAGTGAGGAGTAAGGAGTAAGGAGTGAGGAGTAAGGAGTGAGGAGTAAGGAGTGAGGAGTGAGGAGTAGGAGTGAGGAGTAAGGAGTGAGGAGTGAGGAGTGAGGAGTGAGGAGTAAGGAGTGAGGAGTAAGGAGTAAGGAGTGAGGAGTGAGGAGTAAGGAGTGAGGAGTAGGAGTGAGGAGTAAGGAGTGAGGAGGAGGAGTAAGGAGTGAGGAGTAAGGAGTAAGGAGTGAGGAGTGAGTGTGAGGAGTAAGGAGTGAGGAGTGAGACAAAGGAGTGAGGAGTGAGGAGTAAGGAGTGAGGAGTGAGGAGAGAGACAAGGAGTGAGGAGTAAGGAGTAAGGAGTGAGGAGTGAGTAGTAAGGAGTGAGGAGTAAGGAGTGAGGAGTGAGGAGTAAGGAGTGAGGAGTAAGGAGTGAGGAGTAAGGAGTGAGGAGTAAGGAGTAAGGAGTAAGGAGTGAGGAGTGAGGAGTAAGGAGTAAGGAGTGAGGAGTAAGGAGTGGGGAGGAGGAGATGAAGGAGTGAGGAGTAAGGAGTAAGGAGTGAGGAGTAAGGAGTGAGGAGTAAGGAGTGAGGGGGTGGAGTGAAGAGTGAGGAATGAGGAGTAAGGAGTGAGGAGTAAGGAGTAAGGAGTGAGGAATGAGGAGTGAGGAGTGAGGAGTAAGGAGTGAGGAGTAAGGAGTAAGGAGTGAGGAGTAAGGAGTGAGGAGTAAGGAGTGAGGAGTGAGGAGTAAGGAGTGGGGAGGAGGAGATGAAGGAGTGAGGAGTAAGGAGTGAGGAGTGAGTTGTGAGGAGTAAGGAGTGAGGAGTGAGACAAAGGAGTGAGGAGTGAGGAGTAAGGAGTGAGGAGTGAGGAGAGAGACAAAGGAGTGAGGAGTAAGGAGTAAGGAGTGAGGAGTGAGTAGTAAGGAGTGAGGAGTAAGGAGTGAGGAGTGAGTAGTAAGGAGTGAGGAGTAAGGAGTGAGGAGTAAGGAGTCAGGAGTAAGGAGTAAGGAGTAAGGAGTAAGGAGTGAGGAGTAAGGAGTAAGGAGTAAGGAGTGAGGAGTAAGGAGTGGGGAGGAGGAGATGAAGGAGTGAGGAGTAAGGAGTAAGGAGTGAGGAGTAAGGAGTGAGGAGTAAGGAATGAGGGGGGTGGAGTGAAGAGTGAGGAATGAGGAGTAAGGATTGAGGAGTAAGGAGTAAGGAGTGAGGAATGAGGAATGAGGAGTGAGGAGTAAGGAGTGAGGAGTAAGGAGTAAGGAGTGAGGAGTAAGGAGTGAGGAGTAAGGAGTGAGGAGTGAGGAGTAAGGAGTGGGGAGGAGGAGATGAAGGAGTGAGGAGTAAGGAGTGAGGAGTGAGTTGTGAGGAGTAAGGAGTGAGGAGTGAGACAAAGGAGTGAGGAGTGAGGAGTAAGGAGTGAGGAGTGAGGAGAGAGACAAAGGAGTGAGGAGTAAGGAGTAAGGAGTGAGGAGTGAGGAGTGAGTAGTAAGGAGTGAGGAGTGAGTAGTAAGGAGTGAGCAGTAAGGAGTGAGGAGTAAGGAGTGAGGAGTGAGTAGTAAGGAGTGAGGAGTAAGGAGTGAGGAGTAAGGAGTGAGGAGTGAGGAGTAAGGAGTGAGGAGTGAGGAGTAAGGAGTGAGGAGTAAGGATTGAGGAGTGAGGAGTGAGGAGTAAGGAGTGGGGACGAGGAGATGAAGGAGTGAGGCGTAAGGAGTAAGGAGTGAGGAGTGAGGTGTAAGGAGTGGGGAGGATGAGATGAAGGAGTGAGGAGTAAGGAGTAAGGAGTAAGGAGTGAGGAGTAGGGAATGAGGAGTAAGGAGTGAGGAGTAAGGAGTAAGGAGTGAGGAGTGAGGAGTAAGGAGTGAGGAGTGAGGAGAGAGACAAAGGAGTGAGGAGTAAGGAGTAAGGAGTGAGGAGTGAGTAGTAAGGAGTGAGGAGTAAGGAGTGAGGAGTGAGTAGTAAGGAGTGAGGAGTAAGGAGTGAGGAGTAAGGAGTCAGGAGTAAGGAGTAAGGAGTAAGGAGTAAGGAGTGAGGAGTAAGGAGTAAGGAGTAAGGAGTGAGGAGTAAGGAGTGGGGAGGAGGAGATGAAGGAGTGAGGAGTAAGGAGTAAGGAGTGAGGAGTAAGGAGTGAGGAGTAAGGAATGAGGGGGGTGGAGTGAAGAGTGAGGAATGAGGAGTAAGGATTGAGGAGTAAGGAGTAAGGAGTGAGGAATGAGGAATGAGGAGTGAGGAGTAAGGAGTGAGGAGTAAGGAGTAAGGAGTGAGGAGTAAGGAGTGAGGAGTAAGGAGTGAGGAGTGAGGAGTAAGGAGTGGGGAGGAGGAGATGAAGGAGTGAGGAGTAAGGAGTGAGGAGTGAGTTGTGAGGAGTAAGGAGTGAGGAGTGAGACAAAGGAGTGAGGAGTGAGGAGTAAGGAGTGAGGAGTGAGGAGAGAGACAAAGGAGTGAGGAGTAAGGAGTAAGGAGTGAGGAGTGAGGAGTGAGTAGTAAGGAGTGAGGAGTGAGTAGTAAGGAGTGAGCAGTAAGGAGTAAGGAGTGAGGAGTGAGTAGTAAGGAGTGAGGAGTAAGGAGTGAGGAGTAAGGAGTGAGGAGTGAGGAGTAAGGAGTGAGGAGTGAGGAGTAAGGAGTAAGGAGTGAGGAGTAAGGATTGAGGAGTGAGGAGTGAGGAGTAAGGAGTGGGGACGAGGAGATGAAGGAGTGAGGCGTAAGGAGTAAGGAGTGAGGAGTGAGGTGTAAGGAGTGGGGAGGATGAGATGAAGGAGTGAGGAGTAAGGAGTAAGGAGTAAGGAGTGAGGAGTAGGGAATGAGGAGTAAGGAGTGAGGAGTAAGGAGTAAGGAGTGAGGAGTAAGGAGTGAGGAGTAAGGAGTAAGGAGTGAGGAGTGAGGAGTAAGGAGTGAGGAGTAAAGAGTGAGGAGTAGGGAGTGGGGAGGAGGAGATGAAGGAGTGAGGAGTAAGGAGTAAGGAGTGAGTTGTGAGGAGTAAGGAGTGAGGAGTGAGACAAAGGAGTGAGGAGTGAGGAGTAAGGAGTGAGGAGTGAGGAGTAAGGAGTAAGGAGTGAGGAGTAAGGAGTGAGGAGTGAGTAGTAAGGAGTGAGGAGTAAGGAGTGAGGAGTAAGGAGTGAGGAGTAAGGAGTAAGGAGTGGGGAGGAGGAGATGAAGGAGTGAGGAGCAAGGAGTAAGGAGTAAGGAGTAAGGGGGGAGGAGTGAGGAGTAAGGAGTGAGGAGTGAGGAGTGAGGAGTGAAGAGTGAGACAAAGGAGTGAGGAGTGAGGAGTGAGACAAAGGAGTGAGGAGTGAGGAGTAAGGAGTGAGGAGTAAGGAGTGAGGAGTGAGGAGTGAGGAGTACGGAGTGGGGGAAGGAGATGAAGGAGTGAGGAGTGAGTTGGAGGAGCAAGAAGGGAGAGAGGGCGCAAGAGAGAGTGAGGAGTGAGAAGTGAGGAGGAGGAGATGAAGGAGTGAGGAGTGAGGAGTAAGGATTGAGGAGTAAGGAGTGAGGAGTAATGAGTAAGGAGTGAGGAGTGAGTTGTAAGGAGTGAGGAGTAAGGAGTAAGGAGTGGGGAGGAGGAGATGAAGGAGTGAGGAGTGAGTTGGAGGAGCAAGAAGGGAGAGACGGCGCAAGAGAGAGTGAGGAGTGAGGAGTGAGGAGTAAGGAGTAAGGAGTGAGCAGTAAGGAGTGAGGAGTAAGGAGTGAGGAGTGAGGAGTAAGGAGTGAGGAGTGAGTAGTAAGGAGTGAGGAGTAAGGAGTGAGGAGTAAGGAGTGAGGAGTGAGGAGTAAGGAGTAAGGAGTGGGGAGGAGGAGATGAAGGAGTGAGGAGCAAGGAGTAAGGAGTAAGGAGTGAGGAGTAAGGAGTAAGGGGGAGGAGTGAGGAGTTAGGAGTGAGGAGTGAGGAGTAAGGAGTGAGGAGTGAGGAGTAAGGAGTGAGGAGTGAAGAGTGAGACAAAGGAGTGAGGAGTGAGGAGTAAGGAGTGAGGAGTGAGGAGTGAGACAAAGGAGTGAGGAGTGAGGAGTAAGGAGTGAGGAGTAAGGAGTGAGGAGTGAGGAGAAAGGAGTGGGGAGGAGGAGATGAAGGAGTGAGGCGTAAGGAGTAAGGAGTGAGGAGTGAGGAGGAGGAGATGAAGGAGTGAGGAGTGAGGAGTAAGGAGTGGGGAGGAGGAGATGAAGGAGTGAGGAGTAAGGAGTAAGGAGTGAGGAGTAAGGAGTGAGGAGTAAGGAATGAGGGGGGTGGAGTGAAGAGTGAGGAATGAGGAGTAAGGATTGAGGAGTAAGGAGTAAGGAGTGAGGAATGAGGAATGAGGAGTGAGGAGTAAGGAGTGAGGAGTAAGGAGTAAGGAGTGAGGAGTAAGGAGTCAGGAGTCAGGAGTAAGGAGTGAGGAGTAAGGAGTAAGGAGTGAGGAGTAAGGAGTGAGGAGTAAGGAGTAAGGAGTGAGGAGTAAGGAGTGGGGAGGAGGAGATGAAGGAGTGAGGAGTAAGGAGTAAGGAGTGAGGAGTAAGGAGTGAGGAGTAAGGAATGAGGGGGTGGAGTGAAGAGTGAGGAATGAGGAGTAAGGATTGAGGAGTAAGGAGTAAGGAGTGAGGAATGAGGAATGAGGAGTGAGGAGTAAGGAGTGAGGAGTAAGGAGTAAGGAGTGAGGAGTAAGGAGTGAGGAGTAAGGAGTGAGGAGTGAGGAGTAAGGAGTGGGGAGGAGGAGATGAAGGAGTGAGGAGTAAGGAGTGAGGAGTGAGGAGTGAGTTGTGAGGAGTAAGGAGTGAGGAGTGAGACAAAGGAGTGAGGAGTGAGGAGTAAGGAGTGAGGAGTGAGGAGAGAGACAAAGGAGTGAGGAGTAAGGAGTAAGGAGTGAGGAGTGAGGAGTGAGTAGTAAGGAGTGAGGAGTGAGTAGTAAGGAGTGAGCAGTAAGGAGTGAGGAGTAAGGAGTAAGGAGTGAGGAGTAAAGAGTGAGGAGTAGGGAGTGGGGAGGAGGAGATGAAGGAGTGAGGAGTAAGGAGTAAGGAGTGAGTTGTGAGGAGTAAGGAGTGAGGAGTGAGACAAAGGAGTGAGGAGTGAGGAGTAAGGAGTGAGGAGTGAGGAGTAAGGAGTAAGGAGTGAGGAGTAAGGAGTGAGGAGTGAGTAGTAAGGAGTGAGGAGTAAGGAGTGAGGAGTAAGGAGTGAGGAGTAAGGAGTAAGGAGTGGGGAGGAGGAGATGAAGGAGTGAGGAGCAAGGAGTAAGGAGTAAGGAGTAAGGGGGGAGGAGTGAGGAGTAAGGAGTGAGGAGTGAGGAGTGAGGAGTGAAGAGTGAGACAAAGGAGTGAGGAGTGAGGAGTGAGACAAAGGAGTGAGGAGTGAGGAGTAAGGAGTGAGGAGTAAGGAGTGAGGAGTGAGGAGTGAGGAGTACGGAGTGGGGGAAGGAGATGAAGGAGTGAGGAGTGAGTTGGAGGAGCAAGAAGGGAGAGAGGGCGCAAGAGAGAGTGAGGAGTGAGAAGTGAGGAGGAGGAGATGAAGGAGTGAGGAGTGAGGAGTAAGGATTGAGGAGTAAGGAGTGAGGAGTAATGAGTAAGGAGTGAGGAGTGAGTTGTAAGGAGTGAGGAGTAAGGAGTAAGGAGTGGGGAGGAGGAGATGAAGGAGTGAGGAGTGAGTTGGAGGAGCAAGAAGGGAGAGACGGCGCAAGAGAGAGTGAGGAGTGAGGAGTGAGGAGTAAGGAGTAAGGAGTGAGCAGTAAGGAGTGAGGAGTAAGGAGTGAGGAGTGAGGAGTAAGGAGTGAGGAGTGAGTAGTAAGGAGTGAGGAGTAAGGAGTGAGGAGTAAGGAGTGAGGAGTGAGGAGTAAGGAGTAAGGAGTGGGGAGGAGGAGATGAAGGAGTGAGGAGCAAGGAGTAAGGAGTAAGGAGTGAGGAGTAAGGAGTAAGGGGGAGGAGTGAGGAGTTAGGAGTGAGGAGTGAGGAGTAAGGAGTGAGGAGTGAGGAGTAAGGAGTGAGGAGTGAAGAGTGAGACAAAGGAGTGAGGAGTGAGGAGTAAGGAGTGAGGAGTGAGGAGTGAGACAAAGGAGTGAGGAGTGAGGAGTAAGGAGTGAGGAGTAAGGAGTGAGGAGTGAGGAGAAAGGAGTGGGGAGGAGGAGATGAAGGAGTGAGGCGTAAGGAGTAAGGAGTGAGGAGTGAGGAGGAGGAGATGAAGGAGTGAGGAGTGAGGAGTAAGGAGTGGGGAGGAGGAGATGAAGGAGTGAGGAGTAAGGAGTAAGGAGTGAGGAGTAAGGAGTGAGGAGTAAGGAATGAGGGGGGTGGAGTGAAGAGTGAGGAATGAGGAGTAAGGATTGAGGAGTAAGGAGTAAGGAGTGAGGAATGAGGAATGAGGAGTGAGGAGTAAGGAGTGAGGAGTAAGGAGTAAGGAGTGAGGAGTAAGGAGTCAGGAGTCAGGAGTAAGGAGTGAGGAGTAAGGAGTAAGGAGTGAGGAGTAAGGAGTGAGGAGTAAGGAGTAAGGAGTGAGGAGTAAGGAGTGGGGAGGAGGAGATGAAGGAGTGAGGAGTAAGGAGTAAGGAGTGAGGAGTAAGGAGTGAGGAGTAAGGAATGAGGGGGGTGGAGTGAAGAGTGAGGAATGAGGAGTAAGGATTGAGGAGTAAGGAGTAAGGAGTGAGGAATGAGGAATGAGGAGTGAGGAGTAAGGAGTGAGGAGTAAGGAGTAAGGAGTGAGGAGTAAGGAGTGAGGAGTAAGGAGTGAGGAGTGAGGAGTAAGGAGTGGGGAGGAGGAGATGAAGGAGTGAGGAGTAAGGAGTGAGGAGTGAGGAGTGAGTTGTGAGGAGTAAGGAGTGAGGAGTGAGACAAAGGAGTGAGGAGTGAGGAGTAAGGAGTGAGGAGTGAGGAGAGAGACAAAGGAGTGAGGAGTAAGGAGTAAGGAGTGAGGAGTGAGGAGTGAGTAGTAAGGAGTGAGGAGTGAGTAGTAAGGAGTGAGCAGTAAGGAGTGAGGAGTAAGGAGTGAGGAGTGAGTAGTAAGGAGTGAGGAGTAAGGAGTGAGGAGTAAGGAGTGAGGAGTGAGGAGTAAGGAGTGAGGAGTGAGGAGTAAGGAGTAAGGAGTGAGGAGTAAGGATTGAGGAGTGAGGAGTGAGGAGTAAGGAGTGGGGACGAGGAGATGAAGGAGTGAGGCGTAAGGAGTAAGGAGTGAGGAGTGAGGTGTAAGGAGTGGGGAGGATGAGATGAAGGAGTGAGGAGTAAGGAGTAAGGAGTAAGGAGTGAGGAGTAGGGAATGAGGGGGGTGGAGTGAGGAGTGAGGAATGAGGAGTAAGGAGTGAGGAGTAAGGAGTAAGGAGTGAGGAGTAAGGAGTGAGGAGTAAGGAGTGAGGAGTGAGGAGTAAGGAGTGAGGAGTAAAGAGTGAGGAGTAGGGAGTGGGGAGGAGGAGATGAAGGAGTGAGGAGTAAGGAGTAAGGAGTGAGTTGTGAGGAGTAAGGAGTGAGGAGTGAGACAAAGGAGTGAGGAGTGAGGAGTAAGGAGTGAGGAGTGAGGAGTAAGGAGTAAGGAGTGAGGAGTAAGGAGTGAGGAGTGAGTAGTAAGGAGTGAGGAGTAAGGAGTGAGGAGTAAGGAGTGAGGAGTAAGGAGTAAGGAGTGGGGAGGAGGAGATGAAGGAGTGAGGAGCAAGGAGTAAGGAGTAAGGAGTAAGGGGGGAGGAGTGAGTAGTAAGGAGTGAGGAGTGAGTAGTAAGGAGTGAGCAGTAAGGAGTGAGGAGTAAGGAGTGAGGAGTGAGTAGTAAGGAGTGAGGAGTAAGGAGTGAGGAGTAAGGAGTGAGGAGTGAGGAGTAAGGAGTGAGGAGTGAGGAGTAAGGAGTAAGGAGTGAGGAGTAAGGATTGAGGAGTGAGGAGTGAGGAGTAAGGAGTGGGGACGAGGAGATGAAGGAGTGAGGCGTAAGGAGTAAGGAGTGAGGAGTGAGGTGTAAGGAGTGGGGAGGATGAGATGAAGGAGTGAGGAGTAAGGAGTAAGGAGTAAGGAGTGAGGAGTAGGGAATGAGGGGGGTGGAGTGAGGAGTGAGGAATGAGGAGTAAGGAGTGAGGAGTAAGGAGTAAGGAGTGAGGAGTAAGGAGTGAGGAGTAAGGAGTGAGGAGTGAGGAGTAAGGAGTGAGGAGTAAAGAGTGAGGAGTAGGGAGTGGGGAGGAGGAGATGAAGGAGTGAGGAGTAAGGAGTAAGGAGTGAGTTGTGAGGAGTAAGGAGTGAGGAGTGAGACAAAGGAGTGAGGAGTGAGGAGTAAGGAGTGAGGAGTGAGGAGTAAGGAGTAAGGAGTGAGGAGTAAGGAGTGAGGAGTGAGTAGTAAGGAGTGAGGAGTAAGGAGTGAGGAGTAAGGAGTGAGGAGTAAGGAGTAAGGAGTGGGGAGGAGGAGATGAAGGAGTGAGGAGCAAGGAGTAAGGAGTAAGGAGTAAGGGGGGAGGAGTGAGGAGTAAGGAGTGAGGAGTGAGGAGTGAAGAGTGAGACAAAGGAGTGAGGAGTGAGGAGTGAGACAAAGGAGTGAGGAGTGAGGAGTAAGGAGTGAGGAGTAAGGAGTGAGGAGTGAGGAGTACGGAGTGGGGGAAGGAGATGAAGGAGTGAGGAGTAGGGAGTGGGGAGGAGGAGATGAAGGAGTGAGGAGTAAGGAGTAAGGAGTGAGTTGTGAGGAGTAAGGAGTGAGGACTGAGACAAAGGAGTGAGGAGTGAGGAGTAAGGAGTGAGGAGTGAGGAGTAAGGAGTAAGGAGTGAGGAGTAAGGAGTGAGGAGTGAGTAGTAAGGAGTGAGGAGTAAGGAGTGAGGAGTAAGGAGTGAGGAGTAAGGAGTGGGGAGGAGGAGATGAAGGAGTGAGGAGCAAGGAGTAAGGAGTAAGGAGTAAGGGGGGAGGAGTGAGGAGTAAGGAGTGAGGAGTGAGGAGTGAAGAGTGAGACAAAGGAGTGAGGAGTGAGGAGTGAGACAAAGGAGTGAGGAGTGAGGAGTAAGGAGTGAGGAGTAAGGAGTGAGGAGTGAGGAGTGAGGAGTACGGAGTGGGGGAAGGAGATGAAGGAGTGAGGAGTGAGTTGGAGGAGCAAGAAGGGAGAGAGGGCGCAAGAGAGAGTGAGGAGTGAGAAGTGAGGAGGAGGAGATGAAGGAGTGAGGAGTGAGGAGTAAGGATTGAGGAGTAAGGAGTGAGGAGTAAGGAGTGAGGAGTAAGGAGTGAGGAGTGAGGAGTGAAGGAGTGAGGAGTAAGGAGTGAGGAGTAGGAGAGGAGTGAGGAGTAAGGAGGAGAGAGGAGTGAGGAGTGAGGAGTGAGGAGTAAGGAGTGAGGAGTGAGGAGTAAGGAGTGAGGAGTAAGGAGTGAGGAGTGAGGAGTGAGGAGTAAGGAGTGAGGAGTGAGGAGTAAGGAGTGAGGAGTGAGGGAGGAGTGAAGGAGTGAGGAGTGAGGGAAGGAGTAGAGGGAGGAGGGAGAAGGAGAGGAGTGAGGAGTGAGGAGTGAGGAGTGAGGAGTGAGGAGTAAGGAGTGAGGAGGAGTAAGGAGTGAGGAGTGAGGAGTAAGGAGTGAGGAGTGAGGAGTGAAGGAGTGAGGAGTGAGGAGTAAGGAGTGAGGAGTGAGGAGTGAGAGGAGTGAGGAGTGAGGAGGAGGAGTAAGGAGTGAGGAGTGAGGAGTAGAGGAGTGAGGAGTGAGGAGGAG
>JANIIK010000132.1:0-30383 GCA_027704905.1 Muraenolepis orangiensis
GAGGAGTGAGTAGTAAGGAGTGAGGAGTGAGGAGTGAGGAGTGAAGAGTGAGACAAAGGAGTGAGGAGTGAGGAGTAAGGAGTGAGCAGTAAGGAGTGGGGAGGAGGAGATGAAGGAGTGAGGAGTGAGTTGGAGGAGCAAGAAGGGAGAGACGGCGCAAGAGAGAGTGAGGAGTGAGGAGGAGGAGATGAAGGAGTGAGGAGTGAGGAGTAAGGATTGAGGAGTAAGGAGTGAGGAGTAAGGAGTAAGGAGTGAGGAGTGAGTTGTAAGGAGTGAGGAGTAAGGAGTAAGGAGTGAGTTGGAGGAGCAAGAAGGGAGAGACGGCGCAAGAGAGAGTGAGGAGTGAGGAGTAAGGAGTGAGGAGTAAGGAGTAAGGAGTAAGGAGTGAGGAGTAAGGAGTGAGGAGTGAGGAGTAAGGAGTGAGGAGTGAGACAAAGGAGTGAGGAGTGAGGATTAAGAAGTGAGGAGTGAGGATTGAGGAGTAAGGAGTGAGTAGTAAGGAGTGAGGAGTGAGTAGTAAGGAGTGAGGAGTGAGTAGTAAGGAGTGAGGAGTAAGGAGTGAGGAGGAGGAGATGAAGGAGTAAGGAGTGAGGAGTAAGGAGTGAGGAGTGAGGAGTAAGGAGTGAGGAGTAAGGAGTGAGGAGTAAGGAGTGAGGAGTGAGGAGTGAGGAGTAAGGAGTGAGGAGTAAGGAGTGAGGAGTGAGGAGTAAGGAGTGAGGAGTAAGGAGTAAGGAGTGGGGAGGAGGAGATGAAGGAGTGAGGAGCAAGGAGTAAGGAGTAAGGAGTGAGGAGTAAGGAGTGAGGAGTAAGGAGTGAGGAGTGAGTAGTAAGGAGTGAGAAGTGAGTAGTAAGGAGTAAGGAGTGAGGAGTAAGGAGTGAGGAGTAAGGAGTGAGGAGTAAGGAGTAAGGAGTGAGGAGTGAGGAGTAAGGAGTGAGGAGTTAGGAGTGAGGAGTAAGGAGTGGGGAGGAGGAGATGAAGGAGTAAGGAGTAAGGAGTGAGGAGTGAGTTGTGAGGAGTAAGGAGTGAGGAGTGAGACAAAGGAGTGAGGAGTGAGGAGTAAGGAGTGAGAAGTGAGGAGAGAGACAAAGGAGTGAGGAGTAAGGAGTAAGGAGTGAGGAGTGAGTAGTAAGGAGTGAGGAGTAAGGAGTGAGGAGTAAGGAGTGAGGAGTAAGGAGTCAGGAGTGAGGAGTAAGGAGTAAGGAGTGAGGAGTAAGGAGTGAGGAGTAAGGAGTGAGGAGTGAGGAGTAAGGAGTGGGGAGGAGGAGATGAAGGAGTGAGGAGTGAGTTGGAGGAGCAAGAAGGGAGAGACGGCGCAAGAGAGAGTGAGGAGTGAGGAGTAAGGAGTGAGGAGTAAGGAGTGAGGAGTAAGGAGTAAGGAGTGGGGAGGAGGAGATGAAGGAGTGAGGAGTGAGTTGGAGGAGCAAGAAGGGAGAGACGGCGCAAGAGAGAGTGAGGAGTGAGGAGTGAGGAGTAAGGAGTGAGGAGTAAGGAGTAAGGAGTGAGGAGTAAGGAGTGAGGAGTGAGGAGTAAGGAGTGAGGAGTGAGACAAAGGAGTGAGGAGTGAGGATTAAGAAGTGAGGAGTGAGGATTGAGGAGTAAGGAGTGAGTAGTAAGGAGTGAGGAGTGAGTAGTAAGGAGTGAGGAGTGAGTAGTAAGGAGTGAGGAGTAAGGAGTGAGGAGGAGGAGATGAAGGAGTAAGGAGTGAGGAGTAAGGAGTGAGGAGTGAGGAGTAAGGAGTGAGGAGTAAGGAGTGAGGAGTAAGGAGTGAGGAGTGAGTAGTAAGGAGTGAGGAGTAAGGAGTGAAGAGTAAGGAGTGAGGAGTGAGGAGTAAGGAGTGAGGAGTAAGGAGTAAGGAGTGGGGAGGAGGAGATGAAGGAGTGAGGAGCAAGGAGTAAGGAGTGAGGAGTAAGGAGCGGGGAGTAAGGAATGAGGGGGGTGGAGTGAGGAGTGAAGAATGAGTTGTAAGGAGTGAGGAGTAAGGAGTGAGGAGAAAGGAGTGAGGAGTGAGGAGTAAGGAGTGGGGAGGAGAAGATGAAGGAGTGAGGAGTGAGTTGGAGGAGCAAGAAGGGAGAGACGGCGCAAGAGAGAGTGAGGAGTGAGGAGTAAGGAGTGAGGAGTAAGGATTGAGGAGTAAGGAGTAAGGAGTGGGGAGGAGGAGATGATGGAGTGAGGAGTGAGTTGGAGGAGCAAGAAGGGAGAGACGGCGCAAGAGAGAGTAAGGAGTGAGGAGTGAGGAGTAAGGAGTGAGGAGTAAGGAGTAAGGAGTGAGGAGTAAGGAGTGAGGAGTGAGGAGTAAGGAGTGAGGAGTGAGACAAAGGAGTGAGGAGTGAGGATTAAGAAGTGAGGAGTGAGGATTAAGGAGTGAGGAGGAGGAGATGAAGGAGTAAGGAGTGAGGAGTAAGGAGTAAGGAGTAAGGAGTGAGGAGTAAGGAGTGAGGAGTGAGTAGTAAGGAGTGAGGAGTAAGGAGTGAGGAGTGAGGAGTAAGGAGTGAGGAGTAAGGAGTAAGGAGTGGGGAGGAGGAGATGAAGGAGTGAGGAGCAAGGAGTAAGGAGTGAGGAGTGAGTTGTGAGGAGTAAGGAGTGAGGAGTGAGACAAAGGAGTGAGGAGTGAGGAGTAAGGAGTGAGGAGTGAGGAGAGAGACAAAGGAGTGAGGAGTAAGGAGTAAGGAGTGAGGAGTGAGTAGTAAGGAGTGAGGAGTAAGGAGTGAGGAGTGAGGAGTAAGGAGTGAGGAGTGAGGAGTAAGGAGTCAGGAGTCAGGAGTGAGGAGTAAGCAGTGAGGAGTGAGGAGTAAGGAGTAAGGAGTGAGGAGTAAGGAGTGAGGAGTAAGGAGTGAGGAGTGAGGAGTAAGGAGTGGGGAGGAGGAGATGAAGGAGTGAGGAGTAAGGAGTGAGGAGTAAGGAGTGAGGAGTAAGGAATGAGGGGGGTGGAGTGAAGAGTGAGGAATGAGGAGTAAGGATTGAGGAGTAAGGAGTAAGGAGTGAGGAATGAGGAGTAAGGAGTGAGGAGTGAGGAGTAAGGAGTGAGGAGTAAGGAGTAAGGAGTAAGGAGTGAGGAGTAAGGAGTGAGGAGTAAGGAGTGAGGAGTAAGGAGTGGGGAGGAGGAGATGAAGGAGTGAGGAGTAAGGAGTGAGGAGTGAGTTGTGAGGAGTAAGGAGTGAGTAGTGAGACAAAGGAGTGAGGAGTAAGGAGTGAGGAGTGAGGAGTGAGTAGTAAGGAGTGAGGAGTGAGTAGTAAGGAGTGAGCAGTAAGGAGTGAGGAGTAAGGAGTGAGGAGTGAGTAGTAAGGAGTGAGGAGTAAGGAGTGAGGAGTGAGGAGTAAGGAGTGAGGAGTGAGGAGTAAGGAGTGAGGAGTGAGGAGTGAGGAATGAGGAGTAAGGAGTGAGGAGTAAGGAGTAAGGAGTGAGGAGTGAGGAGTAAGGAGTGAGGAGTAAAGAGTGAGGAGTAAGGAGTGGGGAGGAGGAGATGAAGGAGTGAGGAGTAAGGAGTGAGGAGTGAGTAGTAAGGAGTGAGGAGTGAGTAGTAAGGAGTGAGGAGTAAGGAGTAAGGTGTGAGGAGTAAGGAGTGAGGAGTAAGGAGTGGGGAGGAGGAGATGAAGGAGTGAGGAGCAAGGAGTAAGGAGTAAGGAGTAAGGAGTGAGGAGTAAGGAGTGAGGAGTGAGGAGTAAGGAGTGAGGAGTGAGACAAAGGAATGAGGAGTGAGGATTAAGAAGTGAGGAGTGAGGATTGAGGAGTAAGGAGTGAGTAGTAAGGAGTGAGGAGTGAGTAGTAAGGAGTGAGGAGTGAGTAGGAGGAGATGAAGGAGTAAGGAGTGAGGAGTGAGGAGTAAGGAGTAAGGAGTGAGGAGTAAGGAGTGAGGAGTGAGTAGTAAGGAGTGAGGAGTAAGGAGTGAAGAGTAAGGAGTGAGGAGTGAGGAGTAAGGAGTGAGGAGTAAGGAGTACGGACTGGGGAGGAGGAGATGAAGGAGTGAGGAGCAAGGAGTAAGGAGTGAGTTGTAAGGAGTGAGGAGTAAGGAGTGAGGAGAAAGGAGTGAGGAGTGAGGAGTAAGGAGTGGGGAGGAGGAGATGAAGGAGTGAGGAGTGAGTTGGAGGAGCAAGAAGGGAGAGACGGCGCAAGAGAGAGTGAGGAGTGAGGAGTGAGGAGTAAGGAGTGAGGAGTAAGGATTGAGGAGTAAGGAGTAAGGAGTGGGGAGGAGGAGATGATGGAGTGAGGAGTGAGTTGGAGGAGCAAGAAGGGAGAGACGGCGCAAGAGAGAGTGAGGAGTGAGGAGTGAGGAGTAAGGAGTGAGGAGTAAGGAGTAAGGAGTAAGGAGTGAGGAGTAAGGAGTGAGGAGTGAGGAGTAAGGAGTGAGGAGTGAGACAAAGGAGTGAGGAGTGAGGATTAAGAAGTGAGGAGTGAGGATTAAGGAGTAAGGAGTGAGTAGTGAGTAGTAAGGAGTGAGGAGTAAGGAGTAAGGAGTGAGGAGTGAGGAGTAAGGAGTGAGGAGTGAGGAGTAAGGAGTAAGGAGTGAGGAGTAAGGAGTGAGGAGTAAGGAGTGAGGAGTGAGGAGTAAGGAGTGAGGAGTAAGGAGTAAGGAGTGGGGAGTGAGGATTAAGGAGTAAGGAGTGAGTAGTGAGTAGTAAGGAGTGAGGAGTAAGGAGTGAGGAGGAGGAGATGAAGGAGTAAGGAGTGAGGAGTAAGGAGTAAGGAGTGAGGAGTGAGGAGTAAGGAGTGAGGAGTAAGGAGTGAGGAGTGAGTAGTAAGGAGTGAGGAGTAAGGAGTGAGGAGTGAGGAGTAAGGAGTGAGGAGTAAGGAGTAAGGAGTGGGGAGGAGGAGATGAAGGAGTGAGGAGCAAGGAGTAAGGAGTGAGGAGTGAGTTGTGAGGAGTAAGGAGTGAGGAATGAGACAAAGGAGTGAGGAGTGAGGAGTAAGGAGTGAGGAGTAAGGAGTGAGGAGTGAGGAGTAAGGAGTGAGGAGTAAGGAGTAAGGAGTGGGGAGTGAGGATTAAGGAGTAAGGAGTGAGTAGTGAGTAGTAAGGAGTGAGGAGTAAGGAGTGAGGAGGAGGAGATGAAGGAGTAAGGAGTGAGGAGTAAGGAGTAAGGAGTGAGGAGTGAGGAGTAAGGAGTGAGGAGTAAGGAGTGAGGAGTGAGTAGTAAGGAGTGAGGAGTAAGGAGTGAGGAGTGAGGAGTAAGGAGTGAGGAGTAAGGAGTAAGGAGTGGGGAGGAGGAGATGAAGGAGTGAGGAGCAAGGAGTAAGGAGTGAGGAGTGAGTTGTGAGGAGTAAGGAGTGAGGAATGAGACAAAGGAGTGAGGAGTGAGGAGTAAGGAGTGAGGAGTAAGGAGTCAGGAGTCAGGAGTGAGGAGTGAGGAGTAAGCAGTGAGGAGTAAGGAGTAAGGAGTGAGGAGTAAGGAGTGAGGAGTGAGGAGTAAGGAGTGAGGAGTGAGGAGTAAGGAGTGGGGAGGAGGAGTGAGGAGTAAGGAGTCAGGAGTCAGGAGTGAGGAGTGAGGAGTAAGGAGTGAGGAGTAAGGAGTCAGGAGTCAGGAGTGAGGAGTGAGGAGTAAGCAGTGAGGAGTAAGGAGTAAGGAGTGAGGAGTAAGGAGTGAGGAGTGAGGAGTAAGGAGTGAGGAGTGAGGAGTAAGGAGTGGGGAGGAGGAGATGAAGGAGTGAGGAGTAAGGAGTGAGGAGTAAGGAGTGAGGAGTAAGGAATGAGGGGGGTGGAGTGAAGAGTGAGGAATGAGGAGTAAGGATTGAGGAGTAAGGAGTAAGGAGTGAGGAATGAGGAGTAAGGAGTGAGGAGTGAGGAGTAAGGAGTGAGGAGTAAGGAGTAAGGAGTAAGGAGTAAGGAGTGAGGAGTAAGGAGTAAGGAGTAAGGAGTGAGGAGTAAGGAGTGGGGAGGAGGAGATGAAGGAGTGAGGAGTAAGGAGTGAGGAGTGAGTTGTGAGGAGTAAGGAGTGAGTAGTGAGACAAAGGAGTGAGGAGTAAGGAGTGAGGAGTGAGGAGTGAGTAGTAAGGAGTGAGGAGTGAGTAGTAAGGAGTGAGCAGTAAGGAGTGAGGAGTAAGGAGTGAGGAGTGAGTAGTAAGGAGTGAGGAGTAAGGAGTGAGGAGTGAGGAGTAAGGAGTGAGGAGTGAGGAGTAAGGAGTAAGGAGTGAGGAGTGAGGAATGAGGAGTGAGGAGTAAGGAGTGAGGAGTAAGGAGTGAGGAGTAAGGAGTAAGGAGTAAGGAGTGAGGAGTAAAGAGTGAGGAGTAAGGAGTGGGGAGGAGGAGATGAAGGAGTGAGGAGTAAGGAGTGAGGAGTGAGGAGTAAGGAGTGAGGAGTAAGGAGTAAGGAGTAAGGAGTGAGGAGTAAGGAGTAAGGAGTGAGGAGTAAGGAGTGAGGAGTAAGGAGTGGGGAGGAGGAGATGAAGGAGTGAGGAGTAAGGAGTGAGGAGTGAGTTGTGAGGAGTAAGGAGTGAGTAGTGAGACAAAGGAGTGAGGAGTAAGGAGTGAGGAGTGAGGAGTGAGTAGTAAGGAGTGAGGAGTGAGTAGTAAGGAGTGAGCAGTAAGGAGTGAGGAGTAAGGAGTGAGGAGTGAGTAGTAAGGAGTGAGGAGTAAGGAGTGAGGAGTGAGGAGTGAGGAGTAAGGAGTAAGGAGTGAGGAGTGAGGAGTGAGGAATGAGGAGTGAGGAGTGAGGAGTAAGGAGTGAGGAGTAAAGAGTGAGGAGTAAGGAGTGGGGAGGAGGAGATGAAGGAGTGAGGAGTAAGGAGTGAGGAGTAAGGAGTGAGGAGTGAGTAGTAAGGAGTGAGGAGTAAGGAGTAAGGTGTGAGGAGTAAGGAGTGAGGAGTAAGGAGTGGGGAGGAGGAGATGAAGGAGTGAGGAGCAAGGAGTAAGGAGTAAGGAGTAAGGAGTGAGGAGTAAGGAGTGAGGAGTGAGGAGTAAGGAGTGAGGAGTGAGACAAAGGAGTGAGGAATGAGGATTAAGAAGTGAGGAGTGAGGATTGAGGAGTAAGGAGTGAGTAGTAAGGAGTGAGGAGTGAGTAGTAAGGAGTGAGGAGTGAGTAGTAAGGAGTGAGGAGTAAGGAGTGAGGAGGAGGAGATGAAGGAGTAAGGAGTGAGGAGTGAGGAGTAAGGAGTAAGGAGTGAGGAGTAAGGAGTGAGGAGTGAGTAGTAAGGAGTGAGGAGTAAGGAGTGAAGAGTAAGGAGTGAGGAGTGAGGAGTAAGGAGTGAGGAGTAAGGAGTACGGAGTGGGGAGGAGGAGATGAAGGAGTGAGGAGCAAGGAGTAAGGAGTGAGGAGTAAGGAGCGGGGAGTAAGGAATGAGGGGGGTGGAGTGAGGAGTGAGGAATGAGTTGTAAGGAGTGAGGAGTAAGGAGTGAGGAGAAAGGAGTGAGGAGTGAGGATTGAGGAGTAAGGAGTAAGGAGTGGGGAGGAGGAGATGATGGAGTGAGGAGTGAGTTGGAGGAGCAAGAAGGGAGAGACGGCGCAAGAGAGAGTGAGGAGTGAGGAGTGAGGAGTAAGGAGTGAGGAGTAAGGAGTAAGGAGTAAGGAGTGAGGAGTAAGGAGTGAGGAGTGAGGAGTAAGGAGTGAGGAGTGAGACAAAGGAGTGAGGAGTGAGGATTAAGAAGTGAGGAGTGAGGATTAAGGAGTAAGGAGTGAGTAGTGAAGGAGTGAGGAGTAAGGATTAAGGAGTAAGGAGTGAGGAGTCAGGAGTGGGGAGGAGAAGATGAAGGAGTGAGGATTAAGAAGTAAGGAGTAAGGAGTAAGGAGTGAGGAGTAAGGAGTGAGGAGTGAGGAGTAAGGAGTGGGGCGGAGGAGATGAAGGAGTGAGGAGTAAGGAGTAAGGAGTGAGGAGTAAGGAGTGAGGAGTAAGGAGTGGGGAGGAGGAGATGAAGGAGTGAGGAGTAAGGAGTAAAGAGTGAGTAGTGTGGAGGAAGGAGTGAGGAGTAAGGAGTAAGGAGTGGGGAGTAAGGAATGAGGAGTAAGGAGTGAAGAGTAAGGAGTGAGGAGTGAGGAGTAAGGAGTGAGGAGTGAGGAGTAAGGAGTAAGGAGTGAGGAGTAAGGAGTAAGGAGTGAGGAGTAAGGAGTGAGGAGTAAGGAGTGGGGAGGAGGAGATGAAGGAGTGAGGAGTAAGGAGTAAGGAGTGGGGAGGAGGAGATGAAGGGGTGAGGAGTAAGGAGTAAGGAGGAGGAGATGAAGGAGTGAGGAGTAAGGAGTAAGGAGTGAGGAGGAAGGAGTGAGAAGTAAGGAGTAAGGAATAAGGAGTGAGGAGTAAGGAGTGTGCAGTAAGGAGTGGGGAGTAAGGAGTGGGGAGTAAGGAGTGAGGAGTAAGGAGTGAGGAGTAAGGAGTAAGGAGTGAGGAGTGAGGAGTAAGGCATGGGGAGGAGGAGATGAAGGATTGAGGAGTAAGGAGTACGGAGTAAGGAGTGAGGAGTAAGGAGTGAGGAGTAAGGAGTGGGGAGGAGGAGATGAAGGAGTGAGGAGTAAGGAGTAAGGAGTGAGGAGTGTGGAGGAAGGAGTTAGGAGTAAGGAGTAAGGAGTGAGGAGTGTGGAGGAAGGAGTTAGGAGTAAGGAGTAAGGATTGAGGAGTAAGGAGTGAGGAGTGGGGAGTAAGGAGTGGGGAGGAAGGAGTTAGGAGTAAGGAGTAAGGATTGAGGAGTAAGGAGTGAGGAGTGGGGAGTAAGGAGTGGGGAGTAAGGAGTGAGGAGTAAGGAGTGAGTAGTAAGGAGTGAGGAGTGAGGAGTAAGGGGTAAGGAGTGAGGAGTAAGGAGTAAGGAGTGAGGAGTAAGGAGTGGGGAGGAGGAGATGAAGGAGTGAGGAGTAAGGAGTAAGGAGTGGGGAGGAGGAGATGAAGGGGTGAGGTTTAAGGAGTAAGGAGGAGGAGATGAAGGAGTGAGGAGTAAGGAGTGAGGAGTAAGGAGTGAGGAGAGAGACAAAGGAGTGAGGAGTAAGGAGTGAGGAGTGAGGAGTGAGTAGTAAGGAGTGAGGAGTGAGTAGTAAGGAGTGAGCAGTAAGGAGTGAGGAGTAAGGAGTGAGGAGTAAGGAGTGGGGAGGAGGAGATGAAGGAGTGAGGCGTAAGGAGTAAGGAGTAAGGAGTGAGGAGTGAGGAGTAAGGAGTGGGGAGGAGGAGATGAAGGAGTGAGGAGTAAGGAGTGAGGAGTGAGTTGTGAGGAGTAAGGAGTGAGGAGTGAGACAAAGGAGTGAGGAGTGAGGAGTAAGGAGTGAGGAGTGAGGAGAGAGACAAAGGAGTGAGGAGTAAGGAGTAAGGAGTGAGGAGTGAGGAGTGAGTAGTAAGGAGTGAGGAGTGAGTAGTAAGGAGTGAGCAGTAAGGAGTGAGGAGTAAGGAGTGAGGAGTAAGGAGTAAGGATTGAGGAGTAAGGAGTAAGGAGTGAGGAGTAAGGATTGAGGAGTGAGGAGTAAGGAGTGGGGAGGAGGAGATGAAGGAGTGAGGCGTAAGGAGTAAGGAGTGAGGAGTGAGGAGTAAGGAGTGAGGAGTGAGGAGAGAGACAAAGGAGTGAGGAGTAAGGAGTAAGGAGTGAGGAGTGAGGAGTGAGTAGTAAGGAGTGAGGAGTGAGTAGTAAGGAGTGAGCAGTAAGGAGTGAGGAGTAAGGAGTGAGGAGTAAGGAGTAAGGATTGAGGAGTAAGGAGTAAGGAGTGAGGAGTAAGGATTGAGGAGTGAGGAGTAAGGAGTGGGGAGGAGGAGATGAAGGAGTGAGGCGTAAGGAGTAAGGAGTGAGGAGTGAGACAAAGGAGTGAGGAGTGAGGAGTAAGGAGTGAGGAGTGAGGAGAGAGACAAAGGAGTGAGGAGTAAGGAGTAAGGAGTGAGGAGTGAGGAGTGAGTAGTAAGGAGTGAGGAGTGAGTAGTAAGGAGTGAGCAGTAAGGAGTGAGGAGTAAGGAGTGAGGAGTAAGGAGTAAGGATTGAGGAGTAAGGAGTAAGGAGTGAGGAGTAAGGATTGAGGAGTGAGGAGTAAGGAGTGGGGAGGAGGAGATGAAGGAGTGAGGCGTAAGGAGTAAGGAGTGAGGAGTGAGGAGTAAGGAGTGGGGACGATGAGATGAAGGAGTGAGGAGTAAGGAGTAAGGAGTGAGGAGTAAGGAGTGAGGAGTAAGGAATGAGGGGGGTGGAGTGAGGAGTGAGGAGTGAGGAGTAAGGAGTAAGGAGTGAGGAGTGAGGAGTAAGGAGTGAGGAGTAAAGAGTGAGGAGTAAGGAGTGGGGAGGAGGAGATGAAGGAGTGAGGAGTAAGGAGTAAGGAGTAAGGAGTGAGGAGTAAGGAGTGGGGAGGAGGAGATGAAGGAGTGGGGATAAAGGAGTGGGGAGTACGGAGTAAGGACAGAGGAGTAAGGAGTGAGGAGTAAGGAGTAAGGAGTGAGGAGTAAGGAGTAAGGAGTAAGGAGTCAGGAGTGGGGAGGAGGAGATGAAGGAGTGAGGAGTAAGGAGTGAGGAGTGAGGAGTAACGAGTGGGGAGGAGGAGATGAAGGAGTGAGGAGTAAGGAGTACGGAGTAAGGAGTGAGGAGTAAGGAGTGAGGAGTAAGGAGTGGGGAGGAGGAGATGAAGGAGTGAGGAGTAAGGAGTAAGAAGTGAGGAGTGTGGAGTAAGGAGTGAGGAGTAAGGAGTAAGGAGTAAGGAGTGAGGAGTGAGGAGTGAAGAGTAAGGAGTGAGGAGTGAGGAGTAAGGAGTAAGGAGTAAGGATTGAGGAGTAAGGAGTAAGGAGTGAGGAGTAAGGAGTGAGGAGTGAGGAGTAAGGAGTGGGGAGTGAGGAGTTAGGAGTAAGGAGTGAGGAGTAAGGAGTAAGGAGTGAGGAGTAAGGAGTGAGGAGTGAGGAGTAAGGAGTGGGGAGGAGGAGATGAAGGAGTAAGGAGTAAGGAGTGAGGAGTGTGGAGGAAGGAGTGAGGAGTAAGGAGTAAGGAGTAAGGAGTAAGGAGGAAGGAGTGAGGAGTAAGGATTAAGGAGTAAGGAGTGAGGAGTCAGGAGTGGGGAGGAGAAGATGAAGGAGTGAGGATTAAGAAGTAAGGAGTAAGGAGTAAGGAGTGAGGAGTAAGGAGTGAGGACTGAGGAGTAAGGAGTGGGGCGGAGGAGATGAAGGAGTGAGGAGTAAGGAGTAAGGAGTGAGGAGTAAGGAGTGGGGAGGAGGAGATGAAGGAGTGAGGAGTAAGGAGTAAAGAGTGAGTAGTGTGGAGGAAGGAGTGAGGAGTAAGGAGTGGGGAGTAAGGAATGAGGAGTAAGGAGTGAGGAGTGAAGAGTAAGGAGTGAGGAGTGAGGAGTAAGGAGTGAGGAGTGAGGAGTAAGGAGTAAGGAGTGAGGAGTAAGGAGTAAGGAGTGAGGAGTAAGGAGTGAGGAGTAAGGAGTGGGGAGGAGGAGATGAAGGAGTGAGGAGTAAGGAGTAAGGAGTGGGGAGGAGGAGATGAAGGGGTGAGGAGTAAGGAGTAAGGAGGAGGAGATGAAGGAGTGAGGAGTAAGGAGTAAGGAGTGAGGAGGAAGGAGTGAGAAGTAAGGAGTAAGGAGTAAGGAATAAGGAGTGAGGAGTAAGGAGTGAGCAGTAAGGAGTGGGGAGTAAGGAGTGGGGAGTAAGGAGTGAGGAGTAAGGAGTGAGGAGTAAGGCATGGGGAGGAGGAGATGAAGGATTGAGGAGTAAGGAGTACGGAGTAAGGAGTGAGGAGTAAGGAGTGAGGAGTAAGGAGTGGGGAGGAGGAGATGAAGGAGTGAGGAGTAAGGAGTAAGGAGTGAGGAGTGTGGAGTGTGGAGGAAGGAGTGAGGAGTAAGGAGTAAGGATTGAGGAGTAAGGAGTGAGGAGTGGGGAGTAAGGAGTGGGGAGTAAGGAGTGAGGAGTAAGGAGTGAGTAGTAAGGAGTGAGGAGTGAGGAGTGAGGAGTAAGGGGTAAGGAGCGAGGAGTAAGGAGTAAGGAGTAAGGAGTGAGGAGTAAGGAGTGGGGAGGAGGAGATGAAGGAGTGAGGAGTAAGGAGTAAGGAGTGGGGAGGAGGAGATGAAGGGGTGAGGTTTAAGGAGTAAGGAGGAGGAGATGACGGAGTGAGGAGTAAGGAGTGAGGAGTGAGGAGTGAGGAGTAAGGAGTAAGGAGTGAGGAGTAAGGAGTGGGGAGTAAGGAGTGGGGAGTAAGGAGTGAGGAGTAAGGAGTGAGGAGTAAGGAGTGTTGAGTGAGGAGTAAGGAGTAAGGAGTGAGGAGTAAGGAGTGAGGAGTGAGGAGTAAGGAGTGGGGAGGAGGAGATGAAGGAGTGAGGAGTAAGGAGTGAGGAGTGAGGAGTAAGGAGTAAGGAGTAAGGAGTGAGGAGTAAGGAGTGAGGAGTGAGGAGTAAGGAGTGAGGAGTAAGGAGTAAGGAGTAAGGAGTGAGGAGTCAGGAGTGAGGAGTGAGGAGTAAGGAGTGGGGAGGAGGAGATGAAGGAGTGAGGAGTAAGGAGTGAGGAGTGAGGAGTGAGGAGTAAGGAGTAAGAAGTAAGGAGTGAGGAGTAATGAGTAAGGAGTGAGGAGTAAGGAGTGAGAAGTAAGGAGTAAGGAGTGGGGAGGAGGAGATGAAGGAGTGAGGAGTAAGGAGTAAGGAGTAAGGAGTAAGGAGTTAGGAGTAAGGAATGAGGAGTGAGGAGTAAGGAGTGGGAAGGAGGAGATGAAGGAGTGAGGAGTAAGGAGTAAAGAGTGAGTATTGTGGAGGAAGGAGTGAGGAGTAAGGAGTAATGAGTGGGGAGTAAGGAGTGAGGAGTAAGGAGTGAGGCGTGAGGAGTAAGGAGTGGGGAGGAGGAGATGAAGGAGTGAGGAGTAAGGAGTGAGGAGTGTGGAGGAAGGAGTGAGGAGTAAGGAGTGAGGAGTAAGGAGTAAGGCGTAAGGAATAAGGAGTGAGGAGTAAGGAGTAAGGAGTGAGGAGTAAGGAGTAAGGTGTGAGGAGTAAGGAGTGAGGAGTGAGGAGTAAGGAGTGGGGAGGAGGAGATGAAGGAGTGAGGAGTAAGGCGTAAGGAGTAAGGCGTAAGGAGTAAGGAGTGAGGAGTAAGGATTTGGGAGTAAGGAGTGAGGAGTAAGGAGTGGGGAGGAGGAGATGAAGGAGTGAGGAGTAAGGAGTAAGGAGTGGGGAGGAGGAGATGAAGGGGTGAGGTTTAAGGAGTAAGGAGGAGGAGATGACGGAGTGAGGAGTAAGGAGTGAGGAGTGAGGAGGAAGGAGTGAGGAGTAAGGAGTAAGGAGTAAGGAGTGAGGAGTAAGGAGTGGGGAGTAAGGAGTGGGGAGTAAGGAGTGAGGAGTAAGGAGTGAGGAGTAAGGAGTGTTGAGTGAGGAGTAAGGAGTAAGGAGTGAGGAGTAAGGAGTAAGGAGTGAGGAGTAAGGAGTGAGGAGTAAGGAGTGAGGAGTGAGGAGTAAGGAGTAAGGAGTGAGGAGTGAGGAGTAAGGAGTGAGGAGTAAGGAGTAAGGAGTAAGGAGTGAGGAGTGAGGAGTGAGGAGTAAGGAGTGGGGAGGAGGAGATGAAGGAGTGAGGAGTAAGGAGTGAGGAGTGAGGAGTGAGGAGTAAGGAGTAAGAAGTAAGGAGTGAGGAGTGAGGAGTAATGAGTAAGGAGTGAGGAGTAAGGAGTGAGAAGTAAGGAGTAAGGAGTGGGGAGGAGGAGATGAAGGAGTGAGGAGTAAGGAGTAAGGAGTAAGGAGTTAGGAGTAAGGAATGAGGAGTGAGGAGTAAGGAGTGGGAAGGAGGAGATGAAGGAGTGAGGAGTAAGGAGTAAAGAGTGAGTATTGTGGAGGAAGGAGTGAGGAGTAAGGAGTAATGAGTGGGGAGTAAGGAGTGAGGAGTAAGGAGTGAGGCGTGAGGAGTAAGGAGTGGGGAGGAGGAGATGAAGGAGTGAGGAGTAAGGAGTGAGGAGTGTGGAGGAAGGAGTGAGGAGTAAGGAGTGAGGAGTAAGGAGTAAGGCGTAAGGAATAAGGAGTGAGGAGTAAGGAGTAAGGAGTAAGGAGTGAGGAGTAAGGAGTAAGGAGTGAGGAGTGAGGAGTAAGGAGTGGGGAGGAGGAGATGAAGGAGTGAGGAGTAAGGCGTAAGGAGTAAGGCGTAAGGAGTAAGGAGTGAGGAGTAAGGATTTGGGAGTAAGGAGTGAGGAGTAAGGAGTGAGGAGTGAGGAGTAAGGAGTGAGGAGTAAGGAGTAAGGAGTAAGGAGTGAGGAGTAAGGAGTAAGGAGTGAGGAGTAAGGAGTGAGGAGTAAGGAGTAAGGAGTAAGGAGTGAGGAGTCAGGAGTGGGGAGGAGGAGATGAAGGAGTGAGGAGTAAGAAGTAAGGAGTAAGGAGTGAGGAGTAAGGAGTGAGGAGTGAGGAGTAAGGAGTGGGGAGGAGGAGATGAAGGAGTGAGGAGTAAGGAGTAAGGAGTGAGGAGTAAGGAGTGAGGAGTAAGGAGTGGGGAGGAGGAGATGAAGGAGTGAGGAGTAAGGAGTAAAAAGTGAGTAGTGTGGAGGAAGGAGTGAGGAGTAAGGAGTAAGGAGTGGGGAGTAAGGAATGAGGAGTAAGGAGTGAGGAGTGAAGAGTAAGGAGTGAGGAGTGAGGAGTAAGGAGTGAGGAGTGAGGAGTAAGGAGTAAGGAGTGAGGAGTAAGGAGTGAGGAGTAAGGAGTGAGGAGTAAGGAGTGGGGAGGAGGAGATGAAGGAGTGAGGAGTAAGGAGTAAGGAGTGGGGAGGAGGAGATGAAGGGGTGAGGAGTAAGGACTAAGGAGGAGGAGATGAAGGAGTGAGGAGTAAGGAGTAAGGAGTGAGGAGGAAGGAGTGAGAAGTAAGGAGTAAGGAGTAAGGAATAAGGAGTGAGGAGTAAGGAGTGAGCAGTAAGGAGTGGGGAGTAAGGCGTGGGGAGTAAGGAGTGAGGAGTAAGGAGTGAGGAGTGAGGAGTAAGGAGTAAGGAGTGAGGAGTAAGGAGTAAGGAGTAAGGAGTGAGGCGTGAGGAGTAAGGAGTGGGGAGGAGGAGATGAAGGAGTGAGGAGTGAGTTGGAGGAGCAAGAAGGGAGAGACGGCGCAAGAGAGAGTGAGGAGTGAGGAGTGAGGAGGGTGTAGGAAGGAGTGAGGAGTAAGGAGTGAGGAGTGTGTAGGAAGGAGTGAGGAGTAAGGAGTAAGGAGTAAGGAGTGAGGAGTAAGGAGTAAGGAGTGGGGAGTAAGGAGTGAGGAGTAAGGAGTTGGGAGTAAGGAGTGAGGAGTAAGGAGTAAGGAGTAAGGAGTGAGGAGTAAGGAGTAAGGAGTGAGGAGTAAGGAGTGAGGAGTAAGGAGTGAGGAGTAAGGAGTAAGGAGTGAGGAGTCAGGAGTGGGGAGGAGGAGATGAAGGAGTGAGGAGTAAGAAGTAAGGAGTAAGGAGTGAGGAGTAAGGAGTGAGGAGTGAGGAGTAAGGAGTGGGGAGGAGGAGATGAAGGAGTGAGGAGTAAGGAGTAAGGAGTGAGGAGTAAGGAGTGAGGAGTAAGGAGTGGGGAGGAGGAGATGAAGGAGTGAGGAGTAAGGAGTAAAAAGTGAGTAGTGTGGAGGAAGGAGTGAGGAGTAAGGAGTAAGGAGTGGGGAGTAAGGAATGAGGAGTAAGGAGTGAGGAGTGAAGAGTAAGGAGTGAGGACAGAGGAGTAAGGAGTGAGGAGTGAGGAGTAAGGAGTAAGGAGTGAGGAGTAAGGAGTGAGGAGTAAGGAGTGAGGAGTAAGGAGTGGGGAGGAGGAGATGAAGGAGTGAGGAGTAAGGAGTAAGGAGTGGGGAGGAGGAGATGAAGGGGTGAGGAGTAAGGACTAAGGAGGAGGAGATGAAGGAGTGAGGAGTAAGGAGTAAGGAGTGAGGAGGAAGGAGTGAGAAGTAAGGAGTAAGGAGTAAGGAATAAGGAGTGAGGAGTAAGGAGTGAGCAGTAAGGAGTGGGGAGTAAGGCGTGGGGAGTAAGGAGTGAGGAGTAAGGAGTGAGGAGTGAGGAGTAAGGAGTAAGGAGTGAGGAGTAAGGAGTAAGGAGTAAGGAGTAAGGAGTGAGGCGTGAGGAGTAAGGAGTGGGGAGGAGGAGATGAAGGAGTGAGGAGTGAGTTGGAGGAGCAAGAAGGGAGAGACGGCGCAAGAGAGAGTGAGGAGTGAGGAGTGAGGAGGGTGTAGGAAGGAGTGAGGAGTAAGGAGTAAGGAGTAAGGAGTAAGGAGTGAGGAGTAAGGAGTAAGGAGTGGGGAGTAAGGAGTGAGGAGTAAGGAGTTGGGAGTAAGGAGTGAGGAGTAAGGAGTGAGGAGTAAGGAGTGAGGAGTAAGGAGTAAGGAGTGAGGAGTGAGGAGTAAGGAGTGAGGAGTGAGGACTAAGGAGTGAGGAGTAAGGAGTAAGGATTTAGGAGTGAGGAGTAAGGCATGGGGAGGAGGAGATGAAGGAGTGAGGAGTAAGGAGTACGGAGTGAGGAGTAAGGAGTACGGAGTAAGGAGTGAGGAGTGAGGAGTAAGGAGTGAGGAGTAAGGAGTGAGGAGTGTGGAGGAAGGAGTGAGGAGTAAGGAGTAAGGATTGAGGAGTAAGGAGTGAGGAGTAAGGAGTGGGGAGTAAGGAGTGGGGAGTAAGGAGTGAGGAGTAAGGAGTGAGTAGTAAGGAGTGAGGAGTGAGGAGTAAGGGGTAAGGAGTGAGGAGTAAGGAGTAAGGAGTGAGGAGTAAGGAGTGGGGAGGAGGAGATGAAGGAGTGAGGAGTAAGGAGTAAGGAGGAGGAGATGAAGGGGTGAGGTGTAAGGAGTAAGGAGGACGAGATGAAGGAGTGAGGAGTAAGGAGTGAGGAGTGAGGAGGAAGGAGTGAGGAGTAAGGAGTGAGGAGTAAGGAGTGAGGAGTAAGGAGTGGGGAGTAAGGAGTGAGGAGTAAGGAGTGAGGAGTGTTGAGTGAGGAGTAAGGAGTAAGGAGTGAAGAGTGAGGAGTAAGGAGTAAGGAGTGAGGAGTAAGGAGTGAGGAGTAAGGAGTGAGGAGTGAGGAGTAAGGAGTGGGGAGGAGGAGATGAAGGAGTGAGGAGTAAGGAGTGAGGAGTGTGGAGGAAGGAGTAAGGAGGGAGGAGTAAGGAGTGGGGAGGAGGAGATGAAGGAGTGAGCAGTAAGGAGTAAGGAGTGAGGAGTGTGGAGGAAGGAGTGAGGAGTAAGGAGTAAGGCGTAAGGAATAAGGAGTGAGGAGTAAGGAGTAAGGAGTGAGGAGTAAGGAGTAAGGAGTGAGGAGTAAGGAGTGAGGAGTGAGGAGTAAGGAGTGGGGAGGAGGAGATGAAGGAGTGAGGAGTAAGGCGTAAGGAGTAAGGAGTGAGGAGTAAGGAGTGAGGAGTAAGGAGTTGGGAGTAAGGAGTGAGGAGTAAGGAGTGAGGAGTAAGGAGTAAGGAGTGAGGAGTAAGGAGTGAGGAGTAAGGAGTTGGGAGTAAGGAGTAAGGAGTGAGGAGTGAGGAGTAAGGAGTGAGGAGTAAGGAGTAAGGAGTGAGGAGTAAGGAGTAAGGAGTGAGGAGTAAGGAGTAAGGAGTGAGGAGTAAGGAGTGAGGAGTGAGGAGTAAGGAGTGAGGAGTAAGGAGTAAGGAGTGAGGAGTCAGGAGTGGGGAGGAGGAGATGAAGGAGTGAGGAGTAAGAAGTAAGGAGTAAGGAGTGAGGAGTAAGGAGTGAGGAGTAAGGAGTGGGGAGGAGGAGATGAAGGAGTGAGGAGTAAGGAGTAAGGAGTAAGGAGTGAGGAGTAAGGAGTGAGGAGTAAGGAGTGGGGAGGAGGAGATGAAGGAGTGAGGAGTAAGGAGTAAAAAGTGAGTAGTGTGGAGGAAGGAGTGAGGAGTAAGGAGTAAGGAGTGGGGAGTAAGGAATGAGGAGTAAGGAGTGAGGAGTGAAGAGTAAGGAGTGAGGAGTGAGGAGTAAGGAGTGAGGAGTGAGGAGTAAGGAGTAAGGAGTGAGGAGTAAGGAGTGAGGAGTAAGGAGTGAGGAGTAAGGAGTGGGGAGGAGGAGATGAAAGAGTGAGGAGTAAGGAGTAAGGAGTGGCGAGGAGGAGATGAAGGGGTGAGGAGTAAGGACTAAGGAGGAGGAGATGAAGGAGTGAGGAGTAAGGAGTAAGGAGTAAGGAGTGAGGAGTAAGGAGTGGGGAGGAGGAGATGAAGGAGTGAGGAGTAAGGAGTAAAAAGTGAGTAGTGTGGAGGAAGGAGTGAGGAGTAAGGAGTAAGGAGTGGGGAGTAAGGAATGAGGAGTAAGGAGTGAGGAGTGAAGAGTAAGGAGTGAGGAGTGAGGAGTAAGGAGTGAGGAGTAAGGAGTAAGGAGTGAGGAGTAAGGAGTAAGGAGTGAGGAGTAAGGAGTGAGGAGTGAGGAGTAAGGAGTGGGGAGTAAGGAGTGGGGAGGAGGAGATGAAGGAGTGAGGAGTAAGGAGTAAGGAGTAAGGAGTGAGGAGTAAGGAGTGAGGAGTAAGGAGTGTTGAGTGAGGAGTACGGAGTAAGGAGTGAGGAGTGAGGAGTAAGGAGTAAGGAGTGAGGAGTAAGGAGTCAGGAGTAAGGAGTGAATAGTGAGGAGTAAGGAGTGGGGAGGAGGAGATGAAGGAGTGAGGAGTAAGGAGTGAGGAGTGTGGAGGAAGGAGTGAGGAGTAAGGAGTAAGGAGGGAGGAGTAAGGAGTGGGGAGGAGGAGATGAAGGAGTGAGGAGTAAGGAGTAAGGAGTAAGGAGTGAGGAGTGTGGAGGAAGGAGTGAGGAGTAAGGAGTAAGGAGTGAGGAGTAAGGAGTGAGGAGTGAGGAGTAAGGAGTGGGGAGGAGGAGATGAAGGAGTAAGGAGTAAGGAGTGAGGAGTAAGGAGTAAGGAGTGAGGAGTAAGGAGTGAGGAGTAAGGAGTTGGGAGTAAGGAGTGAGGAGTGAGGAGTAAGGAGTGAGGAGTAAGGAGTGAGGAGTAAGGAGTAAGGAGTAAGGAGTGAGGAGTAAGGAGTAAGGAGTGAGGAGTGAGGAGTGAGGAGTAAGGAGTGGGGAGTGAGGAGTTAGGAGTAAGGAGTGAGGAGTAAGGAGTAAGGAGTGAGGAGTAAGGAGTAAGGAGTGGGGAGGAGGAGATGAAGGAGTGAGGAGTAAGGAGTAAGGAGTGAGGAGTGTGGAGGAAGGAGTGAGGAGTAAGGAGTAAGGAGGAAGGAGTGAGGAGTAAGGATTAAGGAGTAAGGAGTGAGGAGTGAGGAGTAAGGAGTGAGGAGTGAGGAGTAAGGAGTGGGGAGGAGGAGATGAAGGAGTGAGGAGTAAGGAGTGAGGAGTGAGGAGTAAGGAGTGGGGAGTGAGGAGTTAGGAGTAAGGAGTGAGGAGTAAGGAGTAAGGAGTGAGGAGTAAGGAGTGAGGAGTGAGGAGTAAGGAGTGGGGAGGAGGAGATGAAGGAGTGAGGAGTAAGGAGTAAGGAGTGAGGAGTGTGGAGGAAGGAGTGAGGAGTAACGAGTGAGGAGTGAGGAGTAAGGAGTGGGGAGGAGGAGATGAAGGAGTGAGGAGTAAGGAGTAAGGAGTGAGGAGTAAGGAGTGAGGAGTAAGGAGTGGGGAGGAGGAGATGAAGGAGTGAGGAGTAAGGAGTAAAGAGTGAGTAGTGTGGAGGAAGGAGTGAGGAGTAAGGAGTGGGGAGTAAGGAATGAGGAGTAAGGAGTGAGGATTGAAGAGTAAGGAGTGAGGAGTGAGGAGTAAGGAGTTAGGAGTGGGGAGTAAGGAGTAAGGAGTGAGGAGTAAGGAGTGAGGAGTAAGGAGTGAGGAGTGAGGAGTAAGGAGTAAGGAGTGAGGAGTGAGGAGTAAGGAGTGGGGAGGAGGAGATGAAGGAGTGAGGAGTAAGGAGTAAGGAGTGTGGAGTAAGGAGTGAGGAGTAAGGAGTGGGGAGGAGGAGATGAAGGAGTGAGGAGTAAGGAGTAAAGAGTGAGTAGTGTGGAGGAAGGAGTGAGGAGTAAGGAGTGGGGGTAAGGAATGAGGAGTAAGGAGTGAGGATTGAAGAGTAAGGAGTGAGGAGTGAGGAGTAAGGAGTGAGGAGTGGGGAGTAAGGAGTAAGGAGTGAGGAGTAAGGAGTAAGGAGTGAGGAGTAAGGAGTGAGGAGTGAGGAGTAAGGAGTAAGGAGTGAGGAGTGAGGAGTAAGGAGTAAGGAGTGAGGAGTAAGGAGTAAGGAGTGAGGAGTAAGGAGTGAGGAGTAAGGAGTGGGGAGGAGGAGATGAAGGAGTGAGGAGTAAGGAGTAAGGAGTGGGGAGGAGGAGATGAAGGGGTGAGGAGTAAGGAGTAAGGAGTAAGGAGTAAGGAGGAGGAGATGAAGGAGTGAGGAGTAAGGAGTAAGGAGTGAGGAGGAAGGAGTGAGAAGTAAGGAGTAAGGAGTAAGGAATAAGGAGTGAGGAGTAAGGAGTGAGCAGTAAGGAGTGGGGAGTAAGGAGTGGGGAGTAAGGAGTGAGGAGTAAGGAGTGAGGAGTGAGGAGTAAGGAGTAAGGAGTGAGGAGTAAGGAGTAAGGAGTAAGGAGTAAGGAGTGAGGAGTAAGGAGTAAGGAGTGGGGAGTAAGGAGTAAGGAGTGAGGAGTAAGGAGTGAGGAGTGAGGAGTAAGGAGTGGGGAGGAGGAGATGAAGGAGTGAGGAGTAAGGAGTACGGAGTAAGGAGTGAGGAGTAAGGAGTAAGGAGTGAGGAGTGTGGAGGAAGGCGTGAGGAGTAAGGAGTAAGGAGTGAGGAGTAAGGAGTGAGGAGTAAGGAGTGGGGAGTAAGGAGTGGGGAGTAAGGAGTGAGGAGTAAGGAGTGAGTAGTAAGGAGTGAGGAGTGAGGAGTAAGGGGTAAGGAGTGAGGAGTAAGGAGTAAGGAGTGAGGAGTAAGGAGTGGGGAGGAGGAGATGAAGGAGTGAGGAGTAAGGAGTAAGGAGTGGGGAGGAGGAGATGAAGGGGTGAGGTGTAAGGAGTAAGGAGGAGGAGATGAAGGAGTGAGGAGTAAGGAGTGAGGAGTGAGGAGGAAGGAGTGAGGAGTAAGGAGTAAGGAGTAAGGAGTAAGGAGTGAGGAGTAAGGAGTGAGGAGTAAGGAGTGGGGAGTAAGGAGTGAGGAGTAAGGAGTGAGGAGTAAGGAGTGTTGAGTGAGGAGTAAGGAGTAAGGAGTGAGGAGTGAGGAGTAAGGAGTAAGGAGTGAGGAGTAAGGAGTAAGGAGTAAGGAGTGAGGAGTGAGGAGTAAGGAGTGGGGAGGAGGAGATGAAGGAGTGAGGAGTAAGGAGTGAGGAGTGTGGAGGAAGGAGTGAGGAGTAAGGAGTAAGGAGGGAGGAGTAAGGAGTGGGGAGGAGGAGATGAAGGAGTGAGGAGTAAGGAGTAAGGAGTGTGGAGGAAGGAGTGAGGAGTAAGGAGTAAGGAGTAAGGAATAAGGAGTGAGGAGTAAGGAGTAAGGAGTGAGGAGTAAGGAGTAAGGAGTGAGGAGTAAGGAGTGAGGAGTGAGGAGTAAGGAGTGGGGAGGAGGAGATGAAGGAGTGAGGAGTAAGGTGTAAGGAGTAAGGAGTGAGGAGTAAGGAGTGAGGAGTGAGGAGTAAGGAGTGGGGAGTGAGGAGTTAGGAGTAAGGAGTGAGGAGTAAGGAGTAAGGAGTGAGGAGTAAGGAGTAAGGAGTGGGGAGGAGGAGATGAAGGAGTGAGGAGTAAGGAGTAAGGAGTGAGGAGTGTGGAGGAAGGAGTGAGGAGTAAGGAGTAAGGAGGAAGGAGTGAGGAGTAAGGATTAAGGAGTAAGGAGTGAGGAGTGAGGAGTAAGGAGTGAGGAGTGAGGAGTAAGGAGTGGGGAGGAGGAGATGAAGGAGTGAGGAGTAAGGAGTGAGGAGTGAGGAGTAAGGAGTGGGGAGTGAGGAGTTAGGAGTAAGGAGTGAGGAGTAAGGAGTAAGGAGTGAGGAGTAAGGAGTGAGGAGTGAGGAGTAAGGAGTGGGGAGGAGGAGATGAAGGAGTGAGGAGTAAGGAGTAAGGAGTGAGGAGTGTGGAGGAAGGAGTGAGGAGTAACGAGTGAGGAGTGAGGAGTAAGGAGTGGGGAGGAGGAGATGAAGGAGTGAGGAGTAAGGAGTAAGGAGTGAGGAGTAAGGAGTGAGGAGTAAGGAGTGGGGAGGAGGAGATGAAGGAGTGAGGAGTAAGGAGTAAAGAGTGAGTAGTGTGGAGGAAGGAGTGAGGAGTAAGGAGTGGGGAGTAAGGAATGAGGAGTAAGGAGTGAGGATTGAAGAGTAAGGAGTGAGGAGTGAGGAGTAAGGAGTGAGGAGTGGGGAGTAAGGAGTAAGGAGTGAGGAGTAAGGAGTGAGGAGTAAGGAGTGAGGAGTGAGGAGTAAGGAGTAAGGAGTGAGGAGTGAGGAGTAAGGAGTGGGGAGGAGGAGATGAAGGAGTGAGGAGTAAGGAGTAAGGAGTGTGGAGTAAGGAGTGAGGAGTAAGGAGTGGGGAGGAGGAGATGAAGGAGTGAGGAGTAAGGAGTAAAGAGTGAGTAGTGTGGAGGAAGGAGTGAGGAGTAAGGAGTGGGGAGTAAGGAATGAGGAGTAAGGAGTGAGGATTGAAGAGTAAGGAGTGAGGAGTGAGGAGTAAGGAGTGAGGAGTGGGGAGTAAGGAGTAAGGAGTGAGGAGTAAGGAGTAAGGAGTGAGGAGTAAGGAGTGAGGAGTGAGGAGTAAGGAGTAAGGAGTGAGGAGTGAGGAGTAAGGAGTAAGGAGTGAGGAGTAAGGAGTAAGGAGTGAGGAGTAAGGAGTGAGGAGTAAGGAGTGGGGAGGAGGAGATGAAGGAGTGAGGAGTAAGGAGTAAGGAGTGGGGAGGAGGAGATGAAGGGGTGAGGAGTAAGGAGTAAGGAGTAAGGAGTAAGGAGGAGGAGATGAAGGAGTGAGGAGTAAGGAGTAAGGAGTGAGGAGGAAGGAGTGAGAAGTAAGGAGTAAGGAGTAAGGAATAAGGAGTGAGGAGTAAGGAGTGAGCAGTAAGGAGTGGGGAGTAAGGAGTGGGGAGTAAGGAGTGAGGAGTAAGGAGTGAGGAGTGAGGAGTAAGGAGTAAGGAGTGAGGAGTAAGGAGTAAGGAGTAAGGAGTAAGGAGTGAGGAGTAAGGAGTAAGGAGTGGGGAGTAAGGAGTAAGGAGTGAGGAGTAAGGAGTGAGGAGTGAGGAGTAAGGAGTGGGGAGGAGGAGATGAAGGAGTGAGGAGTAAGGAGTACGGAGTAAGGAGTGAGGAGTAAGGAGTAAGGAGTGAGGAGTGTGGAGGAAGGCGTGAGGAGTAAGGAGTAAGGAGTGAGGAGTAAGGAGTGAGGAGTAAGGAGTGGGGAGTAAGGAGTGGGGAGTAAGGAGTGAGGAGTAAGGAGTGAGTAGTAAGGAGTGAGGAGTGAGGAGTAAGGGGTAAGGAGTGAGGAGTAAGGAGTAAGGAGTGAGGAGTAAGGAGTGGGGAGGAGGAGATGAAGGAGTGAGGAGTAAGGAGTAAGGAGTGGGGAGGAGGAGATGAAGGGGTGAGGTGTAAGGAGTAAGGAGGAGGAGATGAAGGAGTGAGGAGTAAGGAGTGAGGAGTGAGGAGGAAGGAGTGAGGAGTAAGGAGTAAGGAGTAAGGAGTAAGGAGTGAGGAGTAAGGAGTGAGGAGTAAGGAGTGGGGAGTAAGGAGTGAGGAGTAAGGAGTGAGGAGTAAGGAGTGTTGAGTGAGGAGTAAGGAGTAAGGAGTGAGGAGTGAGGAGTAAGGAGTAAGGAGTGAGGAGTAAGGAGTAAGGAGTAAGGAGTGAGGAGTGAGGAGTAAGGAGTGGGGAGGAGGAGATGAAGGAGTGAGGAGTAAGGAGTGAGGAGTGTGGAGGAAGGAGTGAGGAGTAAGGAGTAAGGAGGGAGGAGTAAGGAGTGGGGAGGAGGAGATGAAGGAGTGAGGAGTAAGGAGTAAGGAGTGTGGAGGAAGGAGTGAGGAGTAAGGAGTAAGGAGTAAGGAATAAGGAGTGAGGAGTAAGGAGTAAGGAGTGAGGAGTAAGGAGTAAGGAGTGAGGAGTAAGGAGTGAGGAGTGAGGAGTAAGGAGTGGGGAGGAGGAGATGAAGGAGTGAGGAGTAAGGTGTAAGGAGTAAGGAGTGAGGAGTAAGGAGTGAGGAGTAAGGAGTTGGGAGTAAGGAGTGAGGAGTAAGGAGTGAGGAGTAAGGAGTGAGGAGTGAGGAGTAAGGAGTGAGGAGTAAGGAGTGAGGAGTGAGGAGTAAGGAGTGAGGAGTAAGGAGTAAGGAGTGAGGAGTAAGGAGTGAGGAGTGAGGAGTAAGGAGTGAGGAGTAAGGAGTAAGGAGTAAGGAGTGAGGAGTCAGGAGTGGGGAGGAGGAGATGAAGGAGTGAGGAGTAAAAAGTAAGGAGTAAGGAGTGAGGAGTAAGGAGTGAGGAGTAAGGAGTGGGGAGGAGGAGATGAAGGAGTGAGGAGTAAGGAGTAAGGAGTAAGGAGTGAGGAGTAAGGAGTGAGGAGTAAGGAGTGGGGAGGAGGAGATGAAGGAGTGAGGAGTAAGGAGTAAAGAGTGAGTAGTGTGGAGGAAGGAGTGAGGAGTAAGGAGTAAGGAGTGGGGAGTAAGGAATGAGGAGTAAGGAGTGAGGAGTGAAGAGTAAGGAGTGAGGAGTGAGGAGTAAGGAGTGAGGAGTGAGGAGTAAGGAGTGAGGAGTAAGGAGTGAGGAGTAAGGAGTGAGGAGTAAGGAGTGGGGAGGAGGAGATGAAGGAGTGAGGAGTAAGGAGTAAGGAGTGGGGAGGAGGAGATGAAGGGGTGAGGAGTAAGGAGTAAGGAGGAGGAGATGAAGGAGTGGGGAGTAAGGAGTAAGGAGTGAGGAGGAAGGAGTGAGAAGTAAGGAGTAAGGAGTAAGGAATAAGGAGTGAGGAGTAAGGAGTGAGCAGTAAGGAGTGGGGAGTAAGGAGTGGGGAGTAAGGAGTGAGGAGTAAGGAGTGAGGAGTGAGGAGTAAGGAGTAAGGAGTGAGGAGTAAGGAGTAAGGAGTAAGGAGTAAGGAGTGAGGCGTGAGGAGTAAGGAGTGGGGAGGAGGAGATGAAGGAGTGAGGAGTGAGTTGGAGGAGCAAGAAGGGAGAGACGGCGCAAGAGAGAGTGAGGAGTGAGGAGTAAGGAGTGAGGAGGAGGAGATGAAGGAGTGAGGAGTAAGGAGTGAGGAGTGTGGAGGAAGGAGTGAGGAGTAAGGAGTAAGGAGTAAGGAGTGAGGAGTAAGGAGTGGGGAGTAAGGAGTGAGGAGTAAGGAGTAAGGAGTGAGGAGTAAGGAGTGAGGAGTAAGGAGTGAGGAGTAAGGTGTGAGGAGTAAGGAGTAAGGAGTAAGGAGTGAGGAGTGAGGACTAAGGAGTGAGGAGTAAGGAGTAAGGAGTGAGGAGTAAGGAGTGAGGAGTGAGGAGTAAGGCATGGGGAGGAGGAGATGAAGGAGTGAGGAGTAAGGAGTACGGAGTAAGGAGTGAGGAGTAAGGAGTGGGGAGGAGGAGATGAAGGAGTGAGGAGTAAGGAGTAAGGAGTGAGGAGTGAGGAGTGAGGAGGAAGGAGTGAGGAGTAAGGAGTAAGGAGTAAGGAGTGAGGAGTAAGGAGTGGGGAGGAGGAGATGAAGGAGTGAGGAGTAAGGAGTGAGGAGTGTGGAGGAAGGAGTGAGGAGTAAGGAGTAAGGAGGGAGGAGTAAGGAGTGGGGAGGAGGAGATGAAGGAGTGAGGAGTAAGGAGTAAGGAGTGAGGAGTGTGGAGGAAGGAGTGAGGAGTAAGGAATAAGGAGTGAGGAGTAAGGAGTAAGGAGTGAGGAGTAAGGAGTAAGGAGTGAGGAGTGAGGAGTAAGGAGTGAGGAGTGAGGAGTAAGGAGTGGGGAGGAGGAGATAAAGGAGTGAGGAGTAAGGTGTAAGGAGTAAGGAGTGAGGAGTAAGGAGTGAGGAGTAAGGAGTTGGGAGTAAGGAGTGAGGAGTAAGGAGTGAGGAGTAAGGAGTGAGGAGTAAGGAGTGAGGAGTGAGGAGTAAGGAGTAAGGAGTGAGGAGTAAGGAGTAAGGAGTAAGGAGTGAGGAGTAAGGAGTGAGGAGTGAGGAGTAAGGAGTGAGGAGTAAGGAGTAAGGAGTGAGGAGTCAGGAGTGGGGAGGAGGAGATGAAGGAGTGAGGAGTAAGAAGTAAGGAGTGAGGAGTAAGGAGTGAGGAGTGAGGAGTAAGGCATGGGGAGGAGGAGATGAAGGAGTGAGGAGTAAGGAGTACGGAGTGAGGAGTGAGGAGTGAGGAGGAAGGAGTGAGGAGTAAGGAGTAAGGAGTAAGGAGTGAGGAGTAAGGAGTGAGGAGTAAGGAGTGTTGAGTGAGGAGTAAGGAGTAAGGAGTGAGGAGTGAGGAGTAAGGAGTAAGGAGTAAGGAGTAAGGAGTAAGGAGTGAGGAGTGAGGAGTAAGGAGTGGGGAGGAGGAGATGAAGGAGTGAGGAGTAAGGAGTGAGGAGTGTGGAGGAAGGAGTGAGGAGTAAGGAGTAAGGAGGGAGGAGTAAGGAGTGGGGAGGAGGAGATGAAGGAGTGAGGAGTAAGGAGTAAGGAGTGAGGAGTGTGGAGGAAGGAGTGAGGAGTAAGGAGTAAGGCGTAAGGAATAAGGAGTGAGGAGTAAGGAGTAAGGAGTGAGGAGTAAGGAGTAAGGAGTGAGGAGTAAGGAGTGAGGAGTGAGGAGTAAGGAGTGGGGAGGAGGAGATAAAGGAGTGAGGAGTAAGGTGTAAGGAGTAAGGAGTGAGGAGTAAGGAGTGAGGAGTAAGGAGTTGGGAGTAAGGAGTGAGGAGTAAGGAGTGAGGAGTAAGGAGTGAGGAGTGAGGAGTAAGGAGTAAGGAGTGAGGAGTAAGGAGTAAGGAGTAAGGAGTGAGGAGTAAGGAGTGAGGAGTGAGGAGTAAGGAGTGAGGAGTAAGGAGTAAGGAGTGAGGAGTCAGGAGTGGGGAGGAGGAGATGAAGGAGTGAGGAGTAAGAAGTAAGGAGTAAGGAGTGAGGAGTAAGGAGTGAGGAGTAAGGAGTGAGGAGTGAGGAGTAAGGAGTGGGGAGGAGGAGATGAAGGAGTGAGGAGTAAGGAGTAAGGAGTGAGGAGTGTGGAGGAAGGAGTGAGGAGTAAGGAGTAAGGCGTAAGGAATAAAGAGTGAGGAGTAAGGAGTAAGGAGTGAGGAGTAAGGAGTAAGGAGTGAGGAGTAAGGAGTGGGGAGGAGGAGATGAAGGAGCGAGGAGTAAGGTGTAAGGAGTAAGGAGTGAGGAGTAAGGAGTGAGGAGTAAGGAGTTGGGAGTAAGGAGTGAGGAGTAAGGAGTGAGGAGTAAGGAGTGAGGAGTAAGGAGTAAGGAGTGAGGAGTAAGGAGTAAGGAGTGAGGAGTAAGGAGTAAGGAGTAAGGAGTGAGGAGTAAGGAGTGAGGAGTGAGGAGTAAGGAGTGAGGAGTAAGGAGTAAGGAGTGAGGAGTCAGGAGTGGGGAGGAGGAGATGAAGGAGTGAGGAGTAAGAAGTAAGGAGTAAGGAGTGAGGAGTAAGGAGTGGGGAGGAGATGAAGGAGTGAGGAGTAAGGAGTAAGGAGTAAGGAGTGAGGAGTAAGGAGTGAGGAGTAAGGAGTGGGGAGGAGGAGATGAAGGAGTGAGGAGTAAGGAGTAAAGAGTGAGTAGTGTGGAGGAAGGAGTGAGGAGTAAGGAATGAGTAGTAAGGAGTGAGGAGTGAGGAGTAAGGAGTAAGGAGTGAGGAGTAAGGAGTGAGGAGTAAGGAGTGGGGAGGAGGAGATGAAGGAGTGAGGAGTAAGGAGTAAGGAGTGGGGAGGAGGAGATGAAGGGGTGAGGAGTAAGGAGGAGGAGATGAAGGAGTGAGGAGTAAGGAGTAAGGAGTGAGGAGGAAGGAGTGAGAAGTAAGGAGTAAGGAATAAGGAGTGAGGAGTAAGGAGTGAGCAGTAAGGAGTGGGGAGTAAGGAGTGAGGAGTGAGGAGTGAGGAGTAAGGAGTGAGGAGTGAGGACTAAGGAGTGAGGAGTAAGGAGTAAGGAGTGAGGAGTAAGGAGTGAGGAGTGAGGAGTAAGGCATGGGGAGGAGGAGATGAAGGAGTGAGGAGTAAGGAGTACGGAGTAAGGAGTGAGGAGTAAGGAGTGAGGAGTAAGGAGTGGGGAGGAGGAGATGAAGGAGTGAGGAGTAAGGAGTAAGGAGTGAGGAGTGAGGAGTGAGGAGGAAGGAGTGAGGAGTAAGGAGTGAGGAGTAAGGAGTGAGGAGTAAGGAGTGAGGAGTAAGGAGTGTTGAGTGAGGAGTAAGGAGTAAGGAGTGAGGAGTGAGGAGTAAGGAGTAAGGAGTGAGGAGTAAGGAGTAAGGAGTGAGGAGTGAGGAGTAAGGAGTGGGGAGGAGGAGATGAAGGAGTGAGGAGTAAGGAGTGAGGAGTGTGGAGGAAGGAGTGAGGAGTAAGGAGTAAGGAGGGAGGAGTAAGGAGTGGGGAGGAGGAGATGAAGGAGTGAGGAGTAAGGAGTAAGGAGTGAGGAGTGTGGAGGAAGGAGTGAGGAGTAAGGAGTAAGGCGTAAGGAATAAGGAGTGAGGAGTAAGGAGGAGGAGATGAAGGAGTGAGGAGTAAGGAGTAAGGAGTGAGGAGGAAGGAGTGAGAAGTAAGGAGTAAGGAATAAGGAGTGAGGAGTAAGGAGTGAGCAGTAAGGAGTGGGGAGTAAGGAGTGAGGAGTGAGGAGTGAGGAGTAAGGAGTGAGGAGTGAGGACTAAGGAGTGAGGAGTAAGGAGTAAGGAGTGAGGAGTAAGGAGTGAGGAGTAAGGCATGGGGAGGAGGAGATGAAGGAGTGAGGAGTAAGGAGTACGGAGTAAGGAGTGAGGAGTAAGGAGTGAGGAGTAAGGAGTGGGGAGGAGGAGATGAAGGAGTGAGGAGTAAGGAGTAAGGAGTGAGGAGTGAGGAGTGAGGAGGAGGAGTAGGAGTGAGGAGTAAGGAGTGAGGAGTAAGGAGTGAGGAGTAAGGAGTGTTGAGTGAGGAGTAAGGAGTAAGGAGTGAGGAGTGAGGAGTAAGGAGTAAGGAGTGAGGAGTAAGGAGTAAGGAGTAAGGAGTGAGGAGTGAGGAGTAAGGAGTGGGGAGGAGGAGATGAAGGAGTGAGGAGTAAGGAGTGAGGAGTGTGGAGGAAGGAGTGAGGAGTAAGGAGTAAGGAGGGAGGAGTAAGGAGTGGGGAGGAGGAGATGAAGGAGTGAGGAGTAAGGAGTAGGAGTGAGGAGTGTGGAGGAAGGAGTGAGGAGTAAGGAGTAAGGCGTAAGGAATAAGGAGTAAGGAGTAAGGAGTGAGGAGTAAGGAGTAAGGAGTGAGGAGTAAGGAGTGAGGAGTGAGGAGTAAGGAGTGGGGAGTAAGGAGTGAGGAGTAAGGGTAGGAGTAAGGAGTGAGGAGTGAGGAGTGAGGAGTAAGGAGTGAGGAGTAAGGAGTGAGGAGTAAGGAGTAAGGAGTGAGGGAGGAGGAGATGAAGGAGTGAGGAGTAAGGAGTGGAGGAGGAGTAAGGAGTGAGGAGTGAGGAGTGAGGAGTAAGGAGTGAGGAGTAAGGAGTGAGGAGTAAGGAGTGAGGAGTGAGGAGTAAGGAGTGAGGAGTGAGGAGTGAGGAGTAAGGAGTGAGGAGTGAGGAGTAAGGAGTGAGGAGTGAGGAGTAAGGAGTGAGGAGTAAGGAGTAAGGAGTGAGGAGTAAGGAGTGAGGAGTAAGGAGTGAGGAGTGAGGAGTAAGGAGTGGGGAGGAGGAGATGAAGGAGTGAGGAGTAAGGAGTAAGGAGTGAGGAGTGAGGAGTAAGGAGTGAGGAGTAAGGAGTAAGGAGTAAGGAGTGAGGAGTGAGGAGTAAGGAGTGAGGAGTAAGGAGTGAGGAGTAAGGAGGAGTGAGGAGTAAGGAGTAAGGAGTAGGAGTAAGGAGTGAGGAGTAAGGAGTGAGGAGTAAGGAGTGAGGAGTAAGGAGTGAGGAGTAAGGAGTGAGGAGTAAGGAGTGAGGAGTAAGGAGTGAGGAGTAAGGAGTGAGGAGTGAGGAGTGAAGGAGTGAGGAGTAAGGAGTGAGGAGTGAGGAGTGAGGAGTAAGGAGTGAGGAGTGAGGAGTAAGGAGTGAGGAGTAAGGAGTGAGGAGTAAGGAGTGAGGAGTGAGGAGTAAGGAGTGAGGAGTGAAGGAGTGAGGAGTAAGGAGTGAGGAGTAAGGAGTGAGGAGTAAGGAGTGAGGAGTGAGGAGTAAGGAGTGGGGAGGAGGAGATGAAGGAGTGAGGAGTAAGGAGTGAGGAGTAAGGAGTGAGGAGTGAGGAGTAAGGAGTGAGGAGTAAGGAGTAAGGAGTGAGGAGTAAGGAGTGAGGAGTAAGGAGTAAGGAGTGAGGAGTAAGGAGTGAGGAGTAAGGAGTGAGGAGTAAGGAGTAAGGAGTGAGGAGTGAGGAGTGAGGAGTAAGGAGTAAGGAGTGAGGAGTGAGGAGTAAGGAGTGAGGAGTGAGGAGTAGGAGTGGGAGGAGGAGGAGTGAGGAGTAAGGAGTAAGGAGTGAGGAGTAAGGAGTAAGGAGTGAGGAGTAAGGAGTGGGGAGGAGGAGATGAAGGAGTGAGGAGTAAGGAGTAGAGGAGTGTGGAGGAAGGAGTGAGGAGTAGAGGAGTAAGGAGTGAGGAGTAAGGAGTGAGGAGTAAGGAGTAAGGAGTGAGGAGTAAGGAGTAAGGAGTGAGGAGTAAGGAGTGAGG